>PYXC01001129.1:2097500-2110000 GCA_015244755.2 Tenualosa ilisha
ATACTTAGCTTAATATTCCTTGGTTTGATACCATGGCGGGGGGTGGGGGGGCTTCTTCTAAAGGGTTATGCTAAAAATGTTTGCTATTGGAAAAACTGAGACTATGTGTGTGTGTACCGACTGCAAATTACTCATTCTGTTTTGTTGTGTTTTGCTCGTGCTCGACCTTTTTCGATCTTACTCTCATCCTATTCACTTGTCCATCAAAAAGTTAACACTGCCCAGAGGTAGAGAAGTTCCAGATTCCTGTGATGTCTGAATGTCAAGGTGGAAGCACCTGTGTGTGTGTGTGTGTGTGTGTGTGTGTGTGTGTGTGTGCGCGCGCGTGCGTGTGTGTGTGTGAGCACCTTGTTACATGTATATCAGCAGTTCTAAGGTTTTAAGGCAGGGCCTTGCGTAGGCTTGCATAGCCACGCATCAGCCGTGACTTGATAAGGGTAGAAATGTATAAATGTAATGTGAGAGTGCATGTTCTCACGTGCTGCCTGGCTAACTCTGAATAATATAATCCCTCATCCGCCCTCAGGAGTAACAAGGGGGCAGTAGGGAACTCCGTCACCACCATGCTGCACAACAACTACTCAGAGAAGCCCCTCACCCCCAAGAGCTCCAACCAGAAGCCCTCCTTCAAGTACGCTCAGCTCGCTGTTTTGATCATCGCTCTCCTCATTTCTCTTTATCCTCTTACTCTCTTTTTCTATCTGTCGCTCCACGTTCCTCCCTTCTTCCATCTCTCTCTCTCGCACATACTCCCACTGTCTTTCTCTCTCTCCATCCACCTCCCTCTTCCTCTCACTCTCTTTTTCTTCTGTCTTGTCGCTCCATGCTCCTTCCTTCCTCCATCTTTCTCTCTCTCTCACTTCCCTTTTTTTTCTCTCTCTCCATCCATCTTCTTCTTCTCTCTCTCTGTATCTCTCTCACACACACACACACACACACACACACACACACACACACACACACACACACACTCAATTCAGCTGCACAGCTGTCTCTTTGTCTCTTGTTTCAGTCAGTGTCTTGAGGATGAATGTCTGTCTTTGTCATTGTCATTGTCTAAACCGTTTCACCAGTACTTGATGAACTCTCCCTCCCTTCCTATCCTCTCTCTCTCTCTCTCTCTCCCTCTCCCTTTTTCTCACCCAGTTGTTTAATTCAGCTTAGTTCAGAGTTGCCTCATTAGCAACATTAGAGTGTTGAAATACAGCACAAAGAACAATAGACCAAACAGCACAATGTAATGTTTTCTGTCTCTGTTGTCTGTGTAGTAACATAATTAAGGCCACGGTACACGATGAGAGCTCCCTGGAGAACGGTTCTCTCACCAAGTCCCAGAAGAACTTCTCGTCCTCATCGTCGGCATCCAACAACAACGCCCTGCGCAGCCCCTCGCAGCCCCGCAGGAAGGAGGTCACCGAGGAGGAGGCAGAGAGGTGAGCTCACCACAAGGCATCATGGAGCTTACCTCAGAATAGCAACCTCTGCTGCACCTGCAGTGCCCGGGGCTGTTTTGGCTCGGCTTGGTTTTAAAAAATGAAAAATAGATATAACTATTATATATTGCATACATATATTGCATACAGTGTAAACAATATAACATTACACCCATTTCAAACATCCCCTAGGTGTCTGATGTGATATGCTTACACTGTATGCAATATACGTATGCAATATATAATGTTAATGTTATATCTATTGTACATTTTATTACATTCTGTCTGTTTTACTGTTGCATGCCAGATTTAAATATGATGTATTAGAACATTATTGGTAATGTTTAAAAATAATATTGACATTGATGGGTTGGACTATTGCTACTGTATTTGAAACATGTGTAAGCTTTGCCTTCTGTTTGTGTGTGTGTGTGTGTGTGTTTTGGCTGTCCTGGCTGCAGGTACATCCAGCAGGTGAACCAGGCTGTGGTCACCATCCAGCGCTGGTACCGGCGGCACATGAAGAGACGACAGGCTTCAGAGATGGCCCTCAGACGCCTGCTCATTACCAAGAAGAGGGTACAGTAGAAGGACACGCACACACACACACACACACACACACACACACACACAGCTCATCACATTACCAGCTGATGATTTTATATCAGTACACATTTCTTACGCATTCACACGCACAATGTAGGTGTGTGTGTGTGTGTGTGTGTGTGTGTGTGTGTGTGTGTGTGTGTGTGTGTGTGTGTGTGTGTGTGTGTGTGTGTGTGCGCGCGCGCGTTTGTGTGTGTGTATGTGAGGTCTTAACACTTCCCTTCCCTGCCCAGGAACGTGAGCAGAGGCTGGAGGAGGATAGGCCGGCAGAGAAGAGGAAGGACGAGGACAGGAAACGCATCAGAGAGGAGAAGGCTCGTCTGGCGCGCCTCGCGGCCATCCAGGTGTGTCTCAACACGTCAGTGATAAGACAGCACGCCTACAGGGCCCGTCAGATTTGCCAATATTTAGTATTAATGTAAGGCTTTTAGAATGTGGAGCATTCTTCAAAAGAACTCTTCAGTTTCTCCTCTCCTCTCCTCTCTCTCTCTCTCTCTCTCTCTCTCTCTCTCTCCCTCCCTCCCCAGGTCAATGCAGAACTTTTTATTAGCATGACTGTTGAGCTTCTTTATTACTGTAACTGATATTTTATTGCCACGATTGTTGAAATACAGCACAGATAACATTTTTATTGCAGTACAATAGGCTGAAGAGGTATCTGGTCAATGTCAACATAACGTTTGACAAACATTGTGTGTGTGTGACTGTGTGTGTGTGACTGTGTGTGTGTGTGTGTGTGTTTTGCAGGAGCTGCACCAGAAGAGAGCTCAGCGCGCAGCCGAGGTGCAGCAGGCTGCCGAGGAGGAGCAGGAGGCCCTGAGGCATGCTGGGAAGGTCGGTCGCAAGAAATCCTCCAAGAGCTCCCCGACCAATCAGGTCCCTGGCTCCCCTATCGATGTCAAAGCCAAGAACACAGGTACTCACCCCTACGCCAACCGCCCACCAGCTTCGCTGTTCCAGCCATCGGTCTGATTAACAGAAAGGTCATCCAAACCAGTGTCCTCTCAAGCATTCTCACCTCAAAGTGTTTCTGGCAGCCCTTCTCATTTTCTCTGAAATGCTGCAAATTCTTCATCTGTTTTGGACATTAAGTATCAGCTGAAAGCTATCAGCTGATTTGAGATCAGAAACAAAACACGCACTGTAGTCAGATTGTCCCCAGTTGATTGAGCGCCAAGATAGCTTTCTGACAGATTCATTGGTGTGGGATTTTAGTGACCTTATGCAAGTGGAAATGGTTTAAATGTCTGAAAGAGGTTCGTCAAGCAGCCACTGAAGGATTTATGTTGCTTCCTCAAACCAAGATGATTCTCAGGGTCGCTAATCACAAGCAGTTCTAGAAGTCCTTAGTCTTTACTGACTGACCGGCTGTTTCTTTACGCACAGATTCCAATGTGAACGTAGTTCCAGAGCTGGATGGCATCACAAACCTCCGGGCAGCGTCGCCAGCCTTGTCTGGTCGCCGTGGTTCTCAGTGCTCACAGGTAATCCCATCTCATGCCCTCCACCAATACCAAAACAGCAAACACCACCTCTGCTACCCGGCAACAGCCAGAACACACACTGTGTTTACTCATGCTCAGCCACCTGCTCTGTTATCATTAGGCCACGCTCAGTGTTACAGTAAACACTTCATTAAGGTAAAGTCACAGCATGAGCATGTGTCGAGAGTGTGTGTTTGTGAGTCTGTGGATAAGATTGGCTTTGTCAGTTTGAGTTTAAAGGATTTTACACTACCTACATTGAAATTTATGCATTTAGCAGACGCTTTTATCCAAAGCAACTTACATTTTGTCAGCTATCAATTGTTTAGGGCCAGTCTCCCCTAGAGCAACTTAGGGTTAAGTGCCTTTCTCAGGGGCACAACGGTGGCAGCTGGGATACAAACCCACAGCTTTTCAGGCTACTTAGACGCTAGCCAGGTTCCTTACCTGACTGTCAGGTCTAAATGGATCTGTGTGTGTGTGTGTGTGTGTTTGCCCCACAGGAGATTCTGGAAAGGTCCGTGAGCATGGAGGACCAGAGGCAGGGTGCGCCGTCGAGCCGTGCCCAGTCCAAGACCACACTCAACGACCTGCTGGACACCATCAAGATGCTGGAGGAAGAGCCGGAAAGGCTTTCCGAGCCCAAGAGCTACAGGAAGGAGAAATACGCCTGGATCGACGAGGTGAGAAGTGTGTGTGTGTGTGTGTATGTGAGTGAGTGAGTGAGTGTGTATCTGCTCTTTAGGTTTGGGGTCAGAGCAGAGCTTCTTGGGCCCCATAATGGAGTGTATGTGTGTGTCTGTGTCTGTGTGGGTGTGTGCGTGTGCGTGTGTGTGTGTGTGATCTGTGTGATCTGTATCTGCCTGAAGATATGGAACCGTTATCAGTGTGCTGGTAGCTGTGTTTATTTGTTTATGTGTGTGTGTGTGTGTGTGTGTTGTTTGCCAAGTGAAATGCTGGTATGATGCCCCAGGCGAGTGAAGTATATTAAGATCAGGTCAGATAAGACAACAGAACAGGTTTTTTTTTTTTTTTCCCAGAATGAACCCACTGCTCCCAAGCTGCGGGTTCATAGGCATGCTGGTACTTGCTTGGGTTGGCATATGGCTTTTGTTTTCCGAAGAAAAACAGAATAAAAAACTTTTGACAGCAAGTAAGCCCTTTTCTCTTCACCCCATCTCCTTTCCTCCTCTAATCCTCTCCTCCTAGGACGGTGACTCCACCTCTCTGACGGCTGACAACTTAGAACGCCACGGTCAGCTGAGTCAGGCTCCTGCCCTGCCAGACGGGGGCGCCCTACTGTCTGAGGCCAAGCTGCAGAGCATCATGAGCTTCCTGGACGAGATGGAGAAGTCGGAGCAGGAGCGCCCACGTTCCGTCACCTCCGGCTCCCACAGAGAGGTGAGACAGTGGGGTCAGTGACACCACCTTCCACCACCCCCACCCCCCGCCCCCAAGTCCCTTACAGTAGACATAAATACTGTACGAGCAAACTGCCATGCATTAACAAACAAGTCAGACACGTCATTTCAGGGGCCCCTGTGGCATAGTGGGCTATGGCGTCATACCATAAACTCAGGGGATCCGGGTTCAAGTCTGACCCGAGGTCATTTCCCAATCCTTCCCCGTCTCTCTCGCCCTTCATTTCCTGTTGCTCTCTGCTGTCCTAACATAATAAAGACAAAAAGCCTCCCCAAAATATCTCAAAGAAGCAAAAGAAATGGTCGTTTCATCAAAGTAAACAGCGGCTCCTGAAAGGGTCTATTGGAACATGGAGATGTTTTGCCTTTGACAGGTCTATTAGCTTTGTCCTTGCATGTGTTGGGTGTTACAAGGTATCCAGTGTCAGTGGTGGCAGCAGGCATCTCTATTAGTAGACTTGGATTAGAGCCCTCTGAAAATAGTTTTACAAGGCTGGCAAAGTGTTTTGACAGGGTGTAATGGTGTTTACTTGTGTGTGCGCGTGTATGTGTATGTATCTGTCTGTGTGTGTATGTGTGTGACTGTGTGTGTGTACCTATCTGTGTGTGTGTCTCTCTGTGTGTGTGTGTGTGTGTGTGTGTGTGTGTGTGTGTGTGTGTGTGTAGGCGCTGCTGTCTGAAGAGGAGCTGGTTGGCGTGGAGCAGGCATCTGCCACAGCAGCTGAGGTGACGGGCACCATGATGAGACTCAAGATGGACCTAGAGGAGAAAAAACGCACTGTTAACATGCTGCAGGCTGCACTGGTAAAACACACACACAAACACACACACGCCACACAGATGCACATATGTGCAGACACACATATGGATCATGAATCAAGAACACACACACACACACACACACACAAATTTGGAGGAACACACTTACTGAACACAAATATTCTATGGACACATATACACACATATGTGCCTTCCCTTTAAGACACCGACACACTTAGACACACATAAATGTACACTCAAATGTTTGCAAGCTCTCGTATACTGTATTCCTACAAATTGTATGTACTGTACTTAGAGTGCATAACTATCGTGTATGTGTGTGTGTGTGTGTGTGTGTGTGTGTGTGTGTGTCTGTGTTCATAGAACCAGCAGCGTGAGCTGACCATCCGTCATGTGAAGGAGACAGAGAAGGAGCTCAACCGCACCATGCAGCAGCAGAGAGAGCAGTATGAGGCCACCATTCAGAGACATCTCAGCTTCATCGACCAGGTACTACATACACACACACACACACACACACACACACACACACACACACACACACACATACACACACACACACACACACACACACACACACACAAAAACAAATTCACTCACTCACCCATTCAAAAACCCATTCACACACACACACATGCACACACACACACACACATACATATTTATTCACTGACACTGACACTCACTTACCCATCTGCAAACTCTCTGAAATGTACACACACACACACACACACATACACACACACAGCCTATGATTTCTATTGAAAGTAAGCATGTTTGTGCTGAGCCCCTTTTAGATATGTGGAATTAGCTATACAATAATGTCCCCTATCTTCCCCCTTCTCTCTTTCTCTCTGTCTCTTTGTCTCTCTCTCTTTCTTTGTCTTCCTCTTCTTCTCTCTCTCCCCTCTCTCTCCTCAGCTGATTGATGATAAGAAGGCATTGAGTGAGCGCTGTGAAGGGGTGGTGACTGAGCTCAAACAGGTGGATCAGAAGTACACCAAGAAGATCGCTCAGATGCAGGAACAGCATGAAATGGTAAGACAGAGACCCCCCACACACATACACACACACACAAACACACCTTTTCTTCTCTCTCCATCCCAGTTTCTCCCTCTCTCTTTATCCCCCATGCCTCTCCCCCTCTCTCTCCCTCACTCTTCTCCTCTGTGTTATGACCTCAGGGTTGAAGGACACAACAAATCAGGGAGGGGAGAAGTTGGAATTTCTTAACCAAAAATCTATTTATTAATTAACAAAATCACAAACAAACAGCAAAACCAAACCAACAAGCAACTAAACTAATCAAAATTTACATTTGCATTTGCATTTTTGTGTTTAGTAGACGCTTTTATTCAGAACGATTTACGAAAAAAGAATTAACATTCAAGCTACAACACAATTAAAAAACGAACTAAGAGTGCAACTTGCTAACAGGAAATTGGCAGGGGATGAAAGTGCAGGAGCATGCTAAAAGTGCAACAGAGAGAGTGGGTGTGCATTGTAAGTGCGTTCGAGGTAGCTAAGCTAAGAAATACTCTCGGAAGAGCTGCGTCTTCAAGAATTTCTTGAAGGTGGAGAGAGTATCCGTTGCTCTGGGAGCACTTGGAAGGTCATTCCACCAGCGTGGAACAACAGATTTGAACAGTCTGGATTGATCTGTGCAAGGTGTTGGCAGTGCAAGATAATGTTCCTTGGGGGAACGGCGTGGCTGGGGGGTAACATAGGGCTTTAAGAGGGTATTAAGGCAGATGGTAGCAGATCCATCCACCACTCTGTAGGCCAACATTAGTGCTTTGAATCTGATGAGAGCCGCTAAGGCAGCCAGTGGAGCTCAGTGAACAGAGGTGTGATGTGCTCTTTTTGGCTGGTTGCAAACCAGACATGCTGCTGCATTCTGGATCATCTGTAGCAGTCTCACAGCACAGGCTGGAGGACCTATTAGGAGGGCATTGCAATAGTCAAGGCGAGAGATAACTATGGTCTGTACCAGGAGTTGGATTGCATGTTGAGTTAGCTACGACCTGATCTTCCTTATGTTAAATAGAGGAAAGTGGCAAATCCGAGCTACAGAGGCAACATGATCAGCAAAGGTAAGCTGGTCATCAATCATGACGCCCAGATTTCTTGCAACCTTGATAGGAGCAACAGATAGAGAGTCTATGGTAAATCTCATGTTGTGATGTATGGTTTGCTTGGCTGGGAGGACCAGCAGTTCAGTTTTGGAGAGGTTTAATTTAAAAAATCCAAAATAAGAATGGCCTCCTGGATAGGAGAGCGAAGCTGCTCTGAGAAGTTTGTGTTGTGATGCAATGTTATACTCCCACTCCCATGCAAACTGGAGCTATTAACGTTTGCTCCCATAGTAACGGATTATGCTGCTCTGTTTTAGCCACTGATCTTTAATCTGCCAGTCCATCTTCTCCACAATGTCAGTCAGCAGTTCAGTCAGCCTGCCTCCACTGATCTGGGGACAGTCTGAATGTATGTATAAGTTTGTGTTAAGATGTTATTTAATACTAACAGAGCAGTTTTAGAAAGCTGAAATGCATGAGCATTTACTGTACGGGCAATACAGTTCAAAAGCTCTAATAGTAAGCTCTACAAGTGCAAATACATACAGAGATTTAGGATGAGGTACAAGGTTTTTAAAATCACTTCAACGTCCCATTTAGAAGTCTAGTAGGGAATCATATAGGATGGAATAGATCTAGTGAGCTCTAGTGAGAAGACAGTGTCAGGAAAACACCCAATCAAGAGTTGTGTGAGTTGGGTCACAACATTTGGGTCAGAACTGCTTTCGATTTGGTTCTGAATACTGTAATGTCAATACAGTTGATTTGATGTATTTATATCCACTCCTTTTTTATCATGTATGGTAAGAAAAACAAAAGAAATAGTCCCAAGGGTGCTTCCTAGAGACCAAGAGAAATGGGTTGTAAGTCTAAGCGACACATCGGAGCTTTGCTTTGCTTGCTGCCTCTTAGCTTCTCGGCCTCTCATTTTGGGGAAAAAAAAAAAAAAAAAAGAGGTTTGGCAGCGCAGACTGGCGCAGACTTGTTCCAAGTTTGGTTGCCATTTTGCCCAGATCCTGGCAATATGCCGCAACTGCTTTTGGTTCCTTCTCACAGCAGCCCACAGTCAGCACTTTGGGCTTTAAAACATCAGGAGAAAGGTGGAGGTTTGGAAAGAGATGGCAGTATTGTAAGAAAGCTGTTTCTCTCACATTTCCTGTCATTGTTTTGCATTTGTTTTTCTGTTCTTTTCTGTTTCTTTTGTGCATTCCTCCGGCCTCGTTTGACCGTCCTGGTTTCACTGATAGGGCACAAATGCAAGGTGTAGCCCTTTTCAGGTTGCCAAATGAAACACGACCATAAACAAAACAAAACAAAACAAAAAAATAAAGTGCAGCCACCACCTCTTTCGTTTCCTGTATCGTGCCTTAAGCCAAGTCATCAATCAGTTGCATCCTTCTAGAGTTCTCCCAGCAGCCATAAGCCGTGTGGAAGCCAAACACTGGAGGTGGGATGTCTGGCCAGTGTGCCTGGAGTGGGACATAATCCAGTGCACCAAGTGTCACAAGTGCTGGACTGTTGTCCGGCCACAAGGGGGCGGCAGTGATTTTTACATTGGGGTTGTCAAGTCATAGGTGTAAATTTGGTGCCTTTGATATGCTAGGTGAAGCTCAGCAGTGTGGCTGAGTTTGAGAAAGGTGGAGGTGTTGATTTGTTCTGTCACTGATGTGTATGAGTAGATGGGTGTGCATGTGTGTTTTCAGTGTGTGTGTGAGTGTTTGGCTTAGTGTGCTGCTTGCAAGAGAATATCCTCTGCTGTTAAAAATCTTTCTTTCTTTCTTTCTTTCTTTCTCTCTGTCCTTCTGTAATTTGTCTGGTTTGGTTTTCCATGTGATTTTTCTCTTCCTCTGTCTTTTTTTCCCTGTGGCTGTAGGTGTGGCAAATACTGGGTCCCTTGTGTGAGGTAATGCTTGTTTTCTTCCCTCTTGCCCTAATCTATTACTAATTATGCATCACATGCTGTCTCATCTGACCCTCTCCACCCCTCCTTCTCGCCTGTCACGGCTCTGTCTATCTGTCTGTTTGTCTTTCTGTCTGTCTCCCCAAATGTCTGTCTGTCTGTCTGTCTGTCTGTCCAACTGACTGTCTTCCGTATGTTCGTCATGTGTGGTCGTCTGAATGGCCTTGAGATGGTCAGGCTCACTCTTTGTGTGTGTCTGTGTGTCTGTGTGTGTGTGTGTGTGTGTGTGTGTGTGTGTGTGTGTGTGTGTGTGTGTGTGTTTTGGCCTGCTACGTTCCTGTGAAGTCATTAACTCCAACTCCAACCTCTCTTCCTCCTCCAGCCCTCGCTCTTGTTCACACACCAACCCCCCCCCCCCCTCCCCCTCGCACGCACACACACACACACACACACCACACACACACACACACACACACCTGCATCCACCAATGACCCTGGCTGTTGCCTTTGAACACATTTGCCCATGTGACCACATTTGTTTCTGTGTTGCGTCCTGGGGCCCCTTGCAGTATGACCTCAGTGCTGGGGCGGGAGAGTCATCGCATGCCTGGGTGTGTGCTTGGAGCATGACTGCTTCTAACAAAAGCTCTTTCTGTTTCTTTTCCCTCCCTTCCTCTTTCTCTCTCTCTCTCTCTTTCCTTACACATTCTCTGTCTTTCCGTCTCTCCCTCTTTCTCTCTCTCTGTCCCCCTCTCCTGCTGTGTGGCACAATTTTTTATCTGCTCCCTCTCTCTTCTTCCCTCTCTTTCCCTCCCTTCCTCCTTGCTCTCTCTCTCTTACTCTCTCTCTCTCTCTCTCTCTCTCTGTGCCACCTCTCTCTGATCTCTGAACAGGAGATTAAGAAGCTGAAGGAGCTGATGAGTGCCACAGAGAAAATCCGTCGTGAGAAGTGGATCGATGAGAAGACAAAGAAGATCAAAGAGATCACTGTCAAAGGTGATCGATCATCTACTAGTTATGTTCTAACTAGTGCTCCTTATCGCAAGCCCAACCCCTTCCTTCAGCAAAACCCCCTTCCTCCCATACACTCTGTAACTGCCCACTCCCCCCCCACACACACACACACACACACACACACATACACATAGACTCCCGCTTCCTGTATGATCCCTGGCAGTTGGGTTGGCCCCTTGAGCCATGGATCTGCCCAGGGTTTCTTCCTTGGACAAGGGCCACATAGCTCATGCCCTTTGTCAACACTATTAATCATTTTACATCATCTACCCATCCATCTCAGTACAGCCCATTATGGCCGCTTCCCATAATGCACTAGATGCACTAGATGCACTTCATCCTGCCCCTTCCAGCGTCCCCACCCCTATGCACAAATAGGCTGAGAACTTTTCTTTACTGCAGTTTTACACTCAGTTACCATATGCATGTGACAATAAAACTTTGTATTGTCACATGCATGTCTTTGTATCCTTGTGTACTTGGAACTAAATAAAGATTGATTTATGACTAGCAATAAAATGAATGAGTAAACCTTTCCACCCTCTTATCTCCTTGCTCAGTATAGTATCACAATTTTGGAGCGGTGGTGGTGTAGTGGTTAAGAAACCTGGCTAGCGTGTTAGTAGACTGGAAATTGTGAGTTGGCATGCCAGCTACCTGCTTAAGCAAGGCACTTAAAGGGGAGACTCTGGGGGGCTCTGAAGTACTTGATAGGTGATAAAATCTAAGTCGCTTTGGATAACTGTGACATGTGAATAAATGTAGGTAAGCAGGCTGTGGCATGTGCCAGATGTGGAATATCCGTTTCTCTGACACCAACGTTATTTCGTGGAAGTGGTGAATCAGATTAGGAATTAGGTCATCAGTGTCATTAGTCATTGGAAGATTCCATTTGTTGGTGCCTGAGTTTGACTGAATTTGTTTTTTCCTCTCTTCCTTTTTCTTCCCTGTTTCTCTCCTCCTCCCCCCATACTTATCCCTCTCTTTCACTTCTCTTTCCATCTCCCACAACCCCCCCTCCTTCTCTCTTCACTTTCTCTCTCTCCTCTGACCCCTTAACTACCCCCATTCCCCGTCTTCCCCTTTATTCTCCCCTCTCTCTCTCTCTCTTCATTTTCTCTCTCTTCCCTAAACTCACCCCAACCGTTCCCTTTTTCTCTCGTTCACCATTTCTTCTTTTCCCTTGTCTCTCTCTCTTCCTCTGCCCGTCTGTTCCTCTCTTCCTCTCTTCCCCCAGGTCTAGAACCGGAGATCCAGAAACTGATCTCGCGGCACAAGCAGGAACTGCGTAAACTGCGCGTGCTGCACGAGGCCGAGCTGCAGCAGGCAGACGAGCGTGCCGCCCAGCGTTACGTGCGTCAGAGCGAGGAGCTGCGACTGCAGCTGGAGAGAGAACGAGACGAGCTGTGCCAGAGGGAGCGCGAGCTGGCCAAGCAGAGGTATGTGTACACACACACACACACACACACACACACACACATACATACATACACCCTCACACATACCTTCATTATGTACACACACACATTTCTCACTCACACACATAAATATTTGTACACACACACTCAAGCACATGCGCACACTTACCTTCATCACGAACACACACTCATCACACACAACTGCACATACACACAGACACTCACACACTTCAATTCATCTTTCTCTCTCTCTCTCTCTCTCTCTCTCTCTCACACACACACACACACACACACACACACACACACACACACACACACACACACACACACACACACACACACACACACACACACACACACACACACACA
>PYXC01001129.1:2122500-2165000 GCA_015244755.2 Tenualosa ilisha
TTTTACTCCCTGTGTTCTAACTTTCCGTCCTTGAGCCTTTGAATGAATCCCTCCATCCACTTAGCCTCCTCCCTCAGTCCACCCCGCTCCATAACAAACAAGGCTAAAGCTGGTTCACTTTGCTTAACTGCCCTTTTCAAAGGTTCATTTACAGCATCGTGTTTTGTGTCAGTTCCTGTGCTTGTGAAATACTTTTTTTTTTTTCTCCTCTCAACAACGGTTTTGTTTTGTAGCTGTGGTGAAGGAGAACGGTTTTACATTTCAGCCAAAATGGCACTTAAGAGAACTTAACTTTAAGAAGTTGCCCACTGTGGCATGAGGAAGTGAGACCCAGTCGGGCACAGCCAGTCAACCACACCTTTTACCCAGGTGTAGTGCCAGGTCAGCCGTGAACAGAGGCCCAGAAAGACAAAAGTTGTTAAAGTGGTGCGTGCGTGTGTGTTTGTGTGTGTCTGTGTGCGCACACACTGGCACCCCTGTACAATGAGTTTAAATGTTTAATGTGCTGTGCACAAGAAAATTAGTTTGCAGATACGATACTGAATTGGCAAGTCAATGCTGAGTGTTGAATTTGCCTTTTTAAAAACAATTACAAAAAGAAAAACACTAGCTTTTAAAATCTGTTTTTTATTTGTCTTCAAATTTACCATTTTCGAGTGGTTTCAGTTCATCAGATTTCCCTGATATTTGAAGTTTGAATAAAAAGGTAAATAAATAGTTAAATAATTTAAAGCACAATCGTTAAGGGACGTCTTGCTAATGGTGTGATGGGGATGGGTTGAGATATGGTTGTTGAGCCGCTATGCACAGTGGTGCAGTATCGGGTGCATGAACCTCATCCAAGCTGTGTGTGTTAAGTGGTCGTCTCACATCCGTGGTGGCTGATCTCCTTGCAGATCTGCATGATTGTGTGTCTGTGTGTGTGTGTGTGTGTGTGTGTGTGTAGAGGGTGGAAGGGGTGGAAGTAGACACCTGGAGGTGTTTTTTTTTTCGTCCTCTCTGAAGTCTGATCTTCTCACTCATGTTTCTCTTTGATGTGGAGTGCCAAGGAGAGAATTCCTTAACTGGCATGGCAGAACTCTTAATAAGAAGTGAGAGAGTGTCCTCCAGTTGTTTTTTTTTTTTTTTGGGAGGAGGGGGGGGGGTAAAAGAAACCCACGTGGTGGTCCTCTACCCTAACACCTGCACCGATATAGCAACGTCCCCCTTACCCCTGACGCCTTCACCAATATGTTTGGTGTTGACAAACGATGACGTGAAGTGGTGAGACCATCAGTGGGAACAGCATGGGAGGGTACCGGAATGTTCCGAGGGCCTTTGCTGGCAGCCGTTCTGAAGTCCTCCGCCCTTGTTGTCGTGTTGTCTGTGAGGGCAGCTGCGCTGGGCATTTCTGAAGCACATGCCAGTCCCACTCGTGCCAATGAGCTCTGCTTTTGTTTGCTTGATTGCCATGACCTCAAAGCCATCTTCTTTTGTCGTCTCTAACTCCGAGGCGTTAGCTTATTCTTTTGACGAATTGAAATTTGTTTATTGTTGTTTTGTTTATTTTTGGTAGTTTTTCTTTTTTACTTATTTGAATATAATCTGTATTTCCTATGAGCTCTTATTATATTTCTAGCTCTTGTCTCAGTTGTGTTTGTTTTCAGATGGCTATTAGTGAACGTTAACTGTGATGGTTTTGAAACTGTGAAAAGAAAGATTATTTCAGATGTTCAAATGCTGACATGTCAATGCAGAAGAACTGTTAATAAAGTAAAAAGTTAAAGTAAATTAAAACAGCCCTCTTGAAAAATGCTTTTATTTGTCCTGTTTCTGACTCTTTTCTTATTTGTGAAACAAACATTTCTTGTTGAACCTCTTCCTCATGTAGCTCCTCTCTTGAGTAAAGTTTAGTGTCAGTGTTCAGATCTACAAATATAATTGAGGCTCATATGGAGCCCCCCACCACCACAAAAAAAAAAAAAATTAAATGTATCGTCTCTGTACTGTCATCAGTATGGAGTGCGTGCGTGCGCGCGCGCGTGTGTGTGTGTGTGTGTGTGGTGGTGGGGGTTTATATGTACACGTCCATGTGGTGAAACATATATAGATGACCCACTTTCTCTCTCTCTCTCTCTCTCTCTCTCTCTCACTCTCTCTCTCTCCCTCTCTCCCCTTGGTGTGTTGTGTGTCTGGTCTGGTGTGAATTGTATTAGTATCTGTACAAGATGCAGGAGCGTTGCTTTTTTTGTCCTGCTACTTCATCTCATCACAACGAGGAAATAAAACTATACCTGGAAACACAGACTGGACTAGGTGTGCAAATGAGCTTGTCCATTGTATGTGTGTGTGTGTGTGTGTGTGTGTGAGAAAGTGAGCGTGACAGAGGAGCTGATAAGTACCGTCACAGACAGAGAGAGGGAAATGCGTTTTGCTGAGGAAGGTGTTTCTGGGTCTGTGCAATTTGAGCAATCAGGCAGTGCGGCTGCATGCCGCTTCTTGTCCAATGTCCGTCGTTTTGTATATGAATGCGTGTAGGTGCTTGTATTTGTTTGTAAGAATGTGTATGAGTGTGTGTGTCTGTCCACAGGTCCCAGCGTGCCAAGTCTGTCATCAGTGCAGGATGATTGAGAGCTAGTTTTTCTGTGTCGCTGTCATTTTTCAGCAAGCTTGCTATCTTTCCTTCCTCCTCCTCTTTGTTTTAATCTCTTGCTTCTTCTCTCTGTTCGTCATTTTCGTTGTAGTCTGTTCCTCTGTTTTATTTGAATACTTCACCCATTCTATTATTATTTCTTTTTTTTTTTGTAAAACTCACAAAAAAAAATTCCCATGTGTGCTTTGTTTTCTCTCTCTTTCTCTCTCTCACATTCTCACCCTTTAACCTCCTCAGTCTTAACCACCAGTGTGATAGATTTTATCTATTTATCTGTCTTTCCTGCTACCTTTTTGTTAATTCAAAGCCTCTTGTGCCACTATCTTCAAACTTCACCCGCCTCCAGATTTATGTCACACACCCTCCCCCCTCCTTGCTTCTGCCTGTTCTTACTGAACAACAGCACAGAGAGAAAGAAGGGGCAGAGGGAAACAGGAGGCGTGGGGGAGTGGGGGTGGAGGTGGTGGTGGTGGTGGGGTGTTGACCAATTGCTGGCAGCTGCTGGTCGTTTCTCCTCGTGGGTTCCGCCCCCTTGGGTTCCTCAGGGGGAGTGAAGTGGCACGCAGACAGGGTGAGCCAGCAAGCAAGAAAGATAGAAAGAAAGAAAGAGCTAGAGAGAGAGAGAGAGAACCAAAGAAGGGTGGACGGGGGGGGGTGCCAAGCTACGAATGAGAGATACCTCAACTCTTCTCGCCAGTTCTTTTTCTGACACGCTGCCGTAGCAGAACTTCTCTCCAACACCGGGTAAGTTAAGACAACAGCCCCCCCCTTCTGTCCTTTTTCATTTTCTGACTTTCTTTCTCCCTAAATCATGTCTATCACTTTCTTTATTTACTTTACATTCTTTCTTCTTAAATCATCTTGCTGTTAAATGGACATGGGTGTGTTGAGTTATTCTGTGAGAGAGATTGAGGGAGAGAAAGGAAAGAAAGGGAGAGTAACTTCATTGGAAGGGAGACGTGCTGTCTGTGTGCTGTGCCTTATGGATGATTGGACGTTGCTCTAATGTTACTTGTTTGTTTCTTAGCACCTGGGTTGTTACTGTTGACGCTTGCGGGTGAAACAAGCGCCTTTCACTTGTGTGTTCTTAAAAAAAAAAAAAAATTGCGGTACTGTTGTTGTTTAGAGGCTCTGCAGCCTAATTAACTTGCTGGGGAAGTGTGATCTCCTGTGTGAACATTGTTTGATTTGTTTTGTTTTACTTTATTTATTTGTGTATTTGTTTGTTTGCACTTTCTGATTGTCCCTTTGCGCTAGCCATAGTCTTCTCCAGTGGCATACACAGGCTTTACTTCAGTAGAATAGCCAACAAGGTGGAAAGGAGAGACATGTGTGCCTCCTTATTTGCAGAAGTGAGCAGAGGGAAGGAGGCAGTCAGACTGACTAACCAGCTGCGCAGAATTTGTTTGCCTCTCTACCGAAGCTTTGAAGCGCCCTTGCTTGGTAGCAACTACAGCTACCACATATTGCACTCTTGGATGCGCAAGCTCTTGGTGTTGCTGTTGCTGCGGTGGTGGTTTGTCCCCTTTAAATATCAGCAGCATGCACGGGGGTCAGAGAAGACAGAACCAGATGGAAATGTTTGCACACTTCCTTTGTTAACGAGTTCTCAGTTTCCTGCAATGAATCAGCGTGTGTGTCTACAATAATATTGTACTCGACCGGGGAGATAAAAGTGCTCTCTTCACCTATTTTCCTATTGCTGTTTTGTCAAACTTTGTCATGGCCCCAGGGCTGTGTCCTGTTTGCTAACCATGTAAACATTACAGGCCACCTCAACTGGCAGAATTCTAAATTCCTTTAAATCATTGGCTAAGTGCTTAAAGATCAATAAGTTACATAATTAACTACATTTTAAGAGCAGTTGCCAACTAAACTTAGCTAGGACAAGAATGAGCATCATTTGGCCAAAGTGCCTTTACAACACTCCTCACACACACCCTTGCATCTCTGCCTATAGAACTGATCAAGATGACAAACCACGACCACCCCCCCCCCTCATTCCAGTTTTCTGTCCTCTGTGTGTGGTGTTAAAGGAGTTTCCAAGAGCTTTAATGAAAGAGAAAAGCAACTTGAAGTAAGTCAGAATAGAATAAAGAGACCCTGGAAGGCTCCTGTCTCCTGCTCTGGGCTTCACTGGGAGTTTAATTAAAGAAGGATTACTGTGGGAGCCTAGTGGTTAGACAGGGCAGTATGAAGTTTCTCCTAGTCTCATGTTTCTCTCTCTCTCTCTCTCTCTCTCTCCTTTTCTCTCTCTTTCTTTTTTCTCACTCTTTCTACTACTCCTCTGTCCTTTCTACCTCCCTTTCTCTTTCACTCACTCCGTTTTTCCTACTCCTTCCTTCTGTCTCTCTCTCTCTCTCTCTCTCTCTCTACCTCTCTCTACCTCTCTTGTTCAGGGGGAGGATTCCTGTCCTTGGGGGAGAAAGCCTCCCTAGTGTGAAATGCAACGTGTGCTGTGGACTAATTAAAGTGTTCTGAGTCTGGACAACATCACTTCTCTTTCTCTTTCCCATCTCTTCTTCTTCTCCTTCTTTCCCTCCTCCTCCGTATGTTATTCCTTTCTTTCAGGGACAGCGTGTGAGCATACATCAACACAATACACTCACATTCATACACACACACACACACACACACACACACTCTCACTCACTCTCTCTTTCTCTTTCTCTCTCTCTCTCACACACACACACACACACATAAACATGCTACTGCCTGGGAGGAGCCCTTTATAAACTCTCGCTTCTCGCCACAACTCCACAGCATTTCAGCCTGGCCACTGCCTGTCCGCCGCTCATCCTCCATGTCCTGGTCTAACCCTCGAAGGGCAAGGGCCCCTCTCTCAGCCACAGCCACCACTAACACACACCACGCTGCCACCACCACCACATTCACCCCCTCCTGCTCACGGACCGGCGCCCGGTGATGGAGTTGCCAACCAAACGGCTGGTGCTGTTCTTTGTTTTGATCAGCGGGGTACTCGGCCTCTACGTCCTCTGCATCAGCTGGCAGATTCAGGTGCCCTGGCAAATCGTGTCCTTTGTACACAGGTAAGACCTGTCAGTATTTTATGCTTTTGTTGATTTTGTGATAAAACTCGAAGGTATTGTCTATTGAATGTATCTGTGAGATGATGTGATATATGATATGATATGATATATAACTGTGATGCCGTAGCATATAGCAGAATCTTTTAAATTTGAGATACTTTCTTTAGACAATTGGTAGTGCTGTTTTTGGAATGCAAGGAAAGCTTCTAGAAAGTTCACAGGAGTGAACTGAATGAGTAATGGGTATGTTTGGGTATGTTTGGGTCTGTTTGCATTCAGACAGCAGACAGATTCACTTTAGGGCAGTTCATGAAAATTGCTGCGGGTGAGCTATAGTCATTTAGTTGCGGAGGCGCGCGCTTGTGGTCACAACATGTGAGTTGAGTCTTGGCTTGCCAGGCTTTGAGCATGGACTGTATGTAAAAGGCTTTGAGGGCAAACTCATTACAAGGGACTTAAGTTGGTCTTATCTTCTGGTTTTGGTTATTGGTCTGATCTTATGGTATGGTATCATTTTTTTATGGTATAAATTTTATTGTCAGTTTCTTCACATGTACAAGACATACAAAGGAATCGAAACTGCGTTTCTCACTCCCCTGTGGTGGGAGAGCAAGGGGCCGCTGCCAGATGCCTGCGCCGCCCATGTTCCAAATTAGGGGGGATGAAGGGCGCAATACAGCATAACATGAGGAGAGAGGAAGAGGAAAAAAAAGGCATCACTAGACTATGCTCCAATGGGGAGCACAGTGTAGGGGAGCAAAAAATAACCACCTCAGCACACAAGCACATATAGAATACATGACCTGCAACGAGAGGGGGGGGGGTAAGAGATAAGAGGGTATGAAGTGGCGAAGGCGTGGGGTGGTGATTGTGTGTCAGTAGAAGTGTATAAGTTAGTGTGTGTAACGGCCAGAGAGTCGCTTCTTATGGCCTCCAATCTGTGAGCCTCAGTCCGCAAGGTGGCACAGCGTTAACACAGCCAGTAGCCATGGAGACAACCTTGATCAGAACCCAAACGGAGACAACAATCCGCCGGTGTCTTGGATAGGGATAGGGAAGCGAGAGCGTCTCCCCGCCTTGTTCTCCAGGGGAGTTGTTGAGCACGAAATTGTTGTTCAGGTTCCCTCCCACTAATTTTAGACATATTTTCATAAATGACTGAATAGGTTATGTGGTTACCTGGTAACATTGCTGAAAAAGTTGGCTCATGTATTAGCAGTTTTTGCTGAGAGGGTTCAAGATTCAAGAAGCTTCACAGAGTGACAGAAATTTGCGTTTGGTTTGAGGCTCAAAAATGTTAGGGAAAAGGGGGGAGGGGGAATGTGAAGTCAACGTTATTCGTCCGCAGCCTGATAGGCCTATCACACAGCCATTGGAATCAGCTCCATAAGCAGACAAGGCGGCAGTTGTCCTGTGAGAGTGATGGACAATAAAGCTTAATGAATCTTGAATCTTGGTTCAAGAGGCTCTGGAATTGCCCAGGATGGTCATTCAGTGTCCCTGTAATTGCTAGTGTCTCTGTTCAGGGTGTCTTCTATCAGAGCCAACCCACGCTGTCTGGGACACATTTTGTCATGCTGGTAATTAGCACTGTCTCTGAGCAAGGATAATGCCAGATAGTGGATAGCTTTAATGACCATTTATTTATGTTTTTGAGGAGATAGCAAGACCTTATTTCAATTGTTTTTTTTATGGTAGCCTGCATTTTGAACTTAAACTGGTTGAGAGTAGGATTAAAAGTGCAAGTTTTTAGTGATGCATTTGGAGTTTCCCACAGCGTAAGATTGATAAAAATACTTTTTGTCTTTTGTTAGATGATATTTGCAGTAAATATTTTTTGTGGCAAATGAAGCTCAAATGATGGCATCTCCGGTCTCCATTGTTATGTAGCCATTGTGTAGTGAGTTTTGGCTATGATTGCAGGAAGTAAGTGTGGATGGTCTCGGGTTTTGATGGACTAGAGCACTTGATAGGATCCTGGATTGGTCTGACTTCACAGCAGCATTGCCTCATGAAACCAGAATGTCACAGCATTAAAACATAGCCTAGTAGCCTGTGCTTCCTAGAGGTGGCTTATATCGGGAACAATATGAAAACAAAATGTATGGATTGTCTGCTGGGACGTGCACTGTGTATGATGGCTGAGATTTAGTCTTAACCTCACTGATGAGAGTGCATTAATGGGCCTCTTGGTCCAATGAGTTCTCCGCATGACTCTCTTTTTAAAAACCTGTGTGAGTATAGAAGCCTGTTGACACACAGAGACCAATAACACTTCTTTCATATGGCCATTGTGTGGTGAGCATTATTAGAATCTCGGCTTTTGAGATTGTGTCCCAGTGTGTGATGCTCATTGTTAAGGAGACCTCTTTCTTTCTTTCTTTCATTCTTTCTTTCTTTCTTTGAAATGCTGGATAAAAGAATCTTCTCAATAATTGTACTGAAAGTATAACGATAGTGTTTTATTTTTAGTGTTTAATTTAACAAGGGTTGGCCATTGTTAAGCTGTCAAAATTATATTTCTTGATCACATATGTTGTTTTCTTTTGAGACAACTTGGGAAATGGTGTGGAGGGACTTGTTGCTTAGTAACCCCTTGAGATGGTTCCTAGGCATCATATCACAAACATTAGAGCCGCTCTAAAAAAAGTGCTTTTTTTGTTTGTTCGTTTTTGTTTCCGAGCTGAAATATGAGCCAATGTCAGGGTAGACATTTGTTTCTGAATGACAATAGTGTTTTTTTGTCAGTTATAGAGGTGCGGTTTTATTCAGTGCACAAGCACACTTTTCATTCGTAGATAGAGCCTTTTGTCTTGTTATCAGATTGTCTTGTCAGGGTGTTGTGTGCTGACTACCTTGTTGGAGGATTGTAAAAGTAGCTCCAGTGTACATGCAGAGTTGTGAAATGGCCTTTGACTTTAGTGCCTGGAGCTCATGGGCCTTGTGTTTGCCCAGTGTGGTCAATAGCAATGTGGCTAACATTTCACAGCAGGCTGCCATGGCATTAGGCTTGCCTTTTCTCCCTGATGGTCGATCACTACAAGTGAATGGGCAAGCACACACACACACACACTCAGACACTAACGCTCACTAACACTCTCTCACTCACTCACTCACTCACTCACATACTCACTCACTCACTCACTCACTCCATTTCAACCATTTCAACTTTTTCCACCAGGGGATATGATGCATACAGACAGCAAGAGACAGAGTTGGAGAGGTCAACTCGCCCATCTGTCCAAGCTCAGCTGGAGGTCACTAAAAGGCCAACCTTGCATCCAAAGCAACCCAACACCACTACCACTGTGCGTCCTACCAAACCTGACTTCTTTGGAGACAGCTATGTGTCTGAGGATTTTTTCTATCAAACAGTGAGTCTTTCTGTGCAACACTAAAACAACAGTCTTAACTTCCTTGTTTTTTCACTTTTATCTTCATTTCATCTGAAGCAAGTCTTACAAAACCGTTTGGGCAGGTTTACAGATCCCAGATAAGGAAAAATTTGTGAACTCCAGAATCTTAGTGAAAACTGCATCAGTGGGGTTTAAGACTACATTTCTTAATAAAAATAGTTGGTCAGTGGAGCCCATTGGTCATTGCTCTGACTTTTGTCTGTTATTTTGCATTGTCAGTAGTTTTAAAGGTTAACTCCTCGCTGTTAAATAATCTTAGACGTTGGGAGATCTTTGTGGCCTGGACTTTCTACCTCAACCCCTGACATCCCCCAGTCATTTAGATGATCTGTCTGTGTGGTGGCTCTTAGTTGCGTAAGAAACTGTTTTGAATCCATACCCTGTGAGGCAAAATGGCTGGCAACCAAGTTCTTTCAAGCTCTCACTCACTATAGCCGTGCTGAATGACACAGCCATTTGAGAATGTGTGTGTAGGTGTGTGTGTGTGAGTGTGTGTACACGCGTGCTGGTGTGCACAAGTGTGTTTTTATTGTGTCAGGAAACTGAATCTTGTTGCCCTTGACTGCCTTTCCTTTCACCAAAGAAAAGAAACCGTTTACATTCTAAAACACAAGCGAAAAAGAGAAAAACATGTTGGTGCATTCTAATTTTCTAAATTTGGGTTCATGCTGAATTCTTTTCTAGGCAAACTAGACTGCAGGGTTTCCTGGATCAGAGACTTCTATTCTTATGGTCTAGTATAAGCATGTAGTAATTTTTTGTCAACAGTCCCGCTGAATAGCATCAAAAAGACCAGTGACTTTCCCACCCTTCACAGCGATGTGGTCTATCCAAGGCCAGACTTATTTTAACCTATGGCGTAGTCTCATCGTGATCAGAGATAATAAAATAAAAATGCATAAATTAGATAAAAAAATACAAAAATTTATAATCCAGAATCTCATGACTGCTTCACAATTGTCTCCTCTCCCTTTTCTCCAGAGCTGTCCAGACAGAATACGGAGCAAAGTGTCCAACAGCACCTTCGCCAAGAAGTTTCTGGAAAGCATACCAGTGCTGCAGTGGGCCAGGCATGCCACAGAGACCCAGTACCAGCGCCTGAAGTATTACTACGGTGCCCATGGATGGGGAGGGGTGGAGTTCCCCAGTAGGTCACAATGCAGCAGTTTTTTTTTTTTTGTCTTAATTTTTCATTTAATTTTTAAATTTAATTTTACTTTTATTGTTTGTAAGCCTGTGATTCTCCTTGCTGCCAAAACCACGTTCAATGACAGACCATAAATGTTTTGGATTTTCTTACCTTTAGTTTTGATTTGTTTCCTTTTTAGTTCTGTGGATTTCTTACCTTTTTTAAAACGATCTTTACCTTCTGTTTTATACATCAATATTTGTAGAGTTTGTGAGGGCATTCTTATTCCTTTGAATATGCCATGTGTGTGATTGTGTTATCTATTCCAAATATTTGCAGGTTGTTCACACAGTTAAAGCTCTAACCCAGTTTTGTGTGTGTGTGTGTGTGTGTGTGTGTGTGTGTGTGTGAGAACAGTGTTACAGGATTGCCTCTCCGTCCTGAATACTACTGCTAATCAAGTGATGTTTGATGACTGGGAGGAACGACCTAATCGCTCCCAGTGTATACGCTGTGCTGTGGTGGGGAATGGAGGCATTCTCAATGGCTCCAAGAAGGGCTTAGAGATCGACCAGCATGACTATGTTTTCAGGTGTGTGTGTGTGTGTGTGTGTGTGTGTGTGTACTGTCGGCCAGATGTACAAAGAAATGGCGTCTGTTTTCGGACGTTAAATGTGCCTTATAACATGGCATCGCCTGTGTAAAGCCAGTTAGAGTGCCGATCACGTCAGTTGAGCACAGAATTGCGACCTGCGTATTTCCTTTATGTACATTGTACATTGATGGGAAGGTCTGGGGGAAAAGGGGGGAGGGAGAGACAATAGGCCTTCAAGATGACCTTTGAACCAACATATCTCATCAGTCAGGGGTGAAATAACACAGCAGGAGAAGCTGGTCACATCTACCTGCAGTTTAGCCCATGTGACTCACAGGAGATGTTGTGTAATTTTGAACTATGACTGCATTCAAACGGTCTGTTTTGTTGCATGTTCAGTATTCGACTGAATTTTCTGCAAGTCTGCCATATATACAGATTTTCTGAAAGGTTTTCAGTATCATTTGTCATAAAGCACAGTAGCTATTCCTTACATTTTTAAAAATATATATTTTTGCATGGAGGCACAACAAGAATTGCATATTATTTGTCAAGGGAGATTCAAGCCAATCAGGACAAAGTTTGACTTCATGGCGTCATGGGTCAAGTCAAGTCAAGTAGGTTTTTTATTGTCGTTTCAGCCATATACACAGTACATAGTGAGACGAGACAACGTTTCAGCGGGAACAGTTGGTGATACACGTAACTGTTAAAACACAGTATGGACAAGACAGATACATAATAGTGCCTACATACACTATTGCGGGACTGCACAGATTCATTCACCCACTCACACACGCACTCCCACACACAACTACACACGCACGCGTGCACACTCTTGTACACATATGTACATAATATGGACATGGGATCACAGTAGCTGGAGAGTAACTGCTCAGCTGCTCTGCAAGCAATTTGTTCCCGCCATTCTTCAAGGTCATGTGACATCTATGCAGGGCCCAAACCACTCATATCCAGGTGTTCATGGGCAGCATATTAACCAGCATGCATCATGGTTAGTCAGCCCTGTGCAGTGCTGCATGATCTCGAATTTGCCTAGTAAATCGGTCTGTCAAAGCACCTGTTTGCTTATTTGATACAAAACTCTTTGCCTTTCTAACCTCTTCCTTTCACTTTGTAAGTGATCCACCTCCCTATGTGCCTGACTGACTATTTTCTAAAACGCAGAGCAGAACTGTTGTTCTGTATCATCTGTTTGTTGACATTTCATCAGTTGTATTTTTTCACAATCGTTGTGTATTACTCCTAGAAAAGATTATCGTTCAACTCATTCAACAGCTGCTTTGACCGAACCTCCAAAATGATGTGCCTCCAATTGCAAATTACATTCTTGAGGGTGGGGTTGTGCACTGATTAACTTTTGTAAATTTGACCCTGTATCACCAAGTGCAGTGCTCGATAGGACAACTCGGTATTTTCGCGGCCTATGTACATCTGGCCCTCTAGAGCGGCTTTCAGACATACACTGAAACTTGGATATCTGTCGAACCTGTCTACCTGTCGGGGGAAAAAAACGGGTATTTTTTGACTTGGACATGAAGCTGCCTACTCCGCAGTATCATGTCTGTGTACTAAGCGTTCACACATAGGTGTGAAACAATTAATGTCGGTGTAATCTCTGCAAAACCCACTGCAGATAGATATGTGTGTTTACCGTGTGTGTGTGGGTGTGTGTTTATTTCTGTGTGTGTGTGTGTGTGTGTGTATGTGTGGTTAATTTGTTTGTGCATTTTCTTTAATGCACTTAAATGGTCTCTCTGTTGTTGACCTATGGTGGAACACTTAGTGGGATCATTATTGTATTTGTTAATTACTGTTTGATTTGATTATTTGGTTCTTCTTTAGATACAATTGTAATTAGTTTGTAATTTCAATATTTTTTTTTATGTGTTACCTTCGCTATTGCCTGTTTTTTTTTTTTTTTTTTTTTTTTTTTTTTTTTTTTTTTTTAGTCCACCTTTAGAGATAATTGCCATTTAATTACAATTTAAATGTGCTTAATGTCATGATGTGTTTGATCAGAACCAATGGGGCAGTGATAAAGGGCTATGAGCAGGATGTGGGCTCTAGAACTTCCTTCTACACCTTCTCCACCAACACCTTGCGCAACTCCATGCGTAGCTACCATGGGCATGGCTACAATGGACCCCCACTCACTGAAGTACAGTAGGCCCCAAAAGGCACTCTATTCCTACCTGTCATTTTGTGTATGTATGTGTGATCATGTTGTACCCCATTGTATTTTACTACAGTATGCTGTATATACTGAAGCCTATACCAAAGATTCTAGATTGTAGCGCTAGAATCTTTTGTATACACTCTCTGTTCTATAGGTTAGCACTTCATACTATACTGTCATGCTCTATACATATACATACTCATACTGTCTATACAGTACATGTAAATGTACATACACATACACCTGTACATATGTACATATAGATAGAGTATACTGTATACAAACACATACAGTACGTCTCTGGATCTGTCTATACCTATATACCTATATATAATTTATATATAATTTAGAGAGAGAGAGAGAGAGAGAGACCACTACTGAAGTGTAGTAGTTTTTTCAGTCTGTTTTTTTTCTGCATGTCCTTTTGCCTTTCTTTTATTCCTTTATCTGTTCACATCATTTTTCTCTTCCCTCCATTCTCACTTCATTTATCTCCTCTTAACACCCCCCCAGGAGACACGGTACATTTTTCTCCCAGACCATAACAGAGACTATATCCTCATGAGGGCGTCGGCCATGCACACCCCCATAGACAGTGGTCCAGAGCGCACCAAAACGTAAGTGGCTTTAGTGCGCACACACACACACACACACATACATGCACACAAACAACCATCCCCAGATCACACCAACACATAGGTGACTCTTATGGGCACTTGGGGAGCCACAGTGAGAGTGTAATTAGTGCATGGAGTAAAGGGGCAGCTGCAGGTCTGAACTTGAAGGTATTTTACAATGTTTATAATCTCTGTTTGTATATCATTTTTCAGGCCACCCAAATACTTTGGAGAGAACGTGTCTGCGAAGAAGTTCAAGATGTACCACCCGGACTTTGTCCGTTACCTCAGAAATAGGTGAGATTATTATTAGTCACTGTCTCATTGTCTTTACTTGTCTCATCCTCAAGCTCATGTAGTGTTTACCTAAAACTTTGTCCGTATGTATAGAGACTTGCTTAGGCTTGCTTAGTTTTAAACTGACAATGCATAAGGCAATTTATTTTGCTTGTGTTATGTGCTAAGTCAGTATGTAAATCAAATGTAAACAAGACCCCAGCTTAGTGCTCACATTTTTGGACACTGGAGTTTGGACATTTTTTTTGTACAAACTTGATGCCCTCTCTGATTTGCATTTGTTGTTTTTCATTTTCTTTTTACAAATGCTTTACTCCGTTTTCCAGATTCCTGCATTCGTCAATTTTAAATGGCAGATATAAGGACATCTATCGGCCCTCAACAGGTGCTGTGATGCTGCTGGCAGCACTCCACACCTGTGATCAGGTACGTACAAACACACACACACACATATATACCATCTGTCCTATCTGCTGTAGCCTTGGTTATAAATACACGGTTCCCACCTCATACCCTCAGTTTGGTAAATATCTCTTTCTATCTCTCGCGCACACACGCACGGCTCCTACCCCACAGTTAAACTTTACACACGTATCTACAGTGGGTGTTTACAAACTACTGGTCAATGAATAATAATCAGTAGAAATTTGCTATTTTTCACAGCTTTCAGCAATAGGAATAGGGTGCCTCCTGTTTGACTTTTATCTTCTCTCTGTCTGTGTCAGGTGAGCGCATATGGGTTCATGACCCCGAACTACGCCAAATACTCCGACCACTACTATGATAAGGAGTTCCATGCCGTTGCCTTCTACGTCAACCATGACTTCCGCCTGGAAATGAGGCTTTGGCAGGAGCTACACCAGGCAGGACTCCTGAAGCTATACATGCGCCAATGACGGTGACCGTGGCAACTGTTGCTATTGCAGCCACTCATGGGGATTCTCAGGGTCGAGGGTTCTTGATGACGGCATGTATCAGGAATCAACAGCTGCAGGATCAAGCTAAAAAAAGGCTGAGAAGGGTCCACATCAAGATGGGTGTTTTTCCTTGATTGTGACCTCCCCTGGGTGTTATCCTAATAGAAATTCAGGAACAGAGACAATTTTTTATTATTTGGTTTTTTTTTTTTTTTGGCTTATTTATTTTTTAAAATTTTTAAACAAAATACTGTTTTTATTTTTTATTTTTTTTCCCGGATACTGTGAACCAGGTGCCACCCACAATGGAAGCCTGCACTGGAAGTCAGTCGATCCGTCTACGCTGTGCCTTAAGAGGAAGTGGGAGTGCTTTCTCTTGCCTTAAACCCCCAAACACAAAAACCCCAAAAAAAACTAAAATACCAAAACCATATCAAAACTTTAAGTTTAAACCAAACCAATCATACCACAGACATTACGTAAAGGATCACATTTTTTCCCCACACCAATGGTGGGAAGTGGGAGTGAGCCTTGGACCTTATCACTGTGCCAGCTGCAACAACAGTCCTGAGTTCTGCTTTCCTTAAATATCTCTGTCCTGACCTAAATACCCTGAATGCTGTCAGAGCCACTCCAAAAATATATATAAATATAAATATATTGAGGGGTACCAACGTGCCTTTAAAGATGTATCTGTGGTAATGCTAGCAGTGTATGTGGTGATATCATTACCATACAAATATGGGGTTGAAATGAATAATCTGCAAGCTACATCACCAAAAAAAAGGAAACATTTAGTTTCTGTAAATTTTCACACTGATATTGTTTTTTTATTTCAAAGTTAATCTAGGCATCAAAATTTAACCCAGTTCACTCACTGTGAAGCCAAAAGCTTTGACTGTAATGACTTTTCCATTCCTTGTCTCACACTGTTTAGTATACAACACCCATGGTCCAATGTCCATATGAATCAGCTTGTGTACAGCTTGTGCATTCCTTCAGCGGAATCATAAAAACACACAAAGATAACAATTTTTCTTTTTTAAGCTGCACTTGTAATGAATAAAGTCACCTTGGTTTGTCCATGAAAACCTCACTCACTGTTTTACAGGAGACAAATTAAATATTTACCTTTTATAACACTGCAGACAGAAGTTGTTTTTTTTTTTGTTTTTTTTTTTAGTCTTTTAAAATGGAAGAGGACTTGTGCCAACAGGCATGGTGTGTTTGGGATTATCCTGTGCAATAACTAACCCAATGCCAATCATCCAGTCAGTAGCATAAGTGTTTGTCGAGTGTGTGGAGTGCATTGCAAGCTTGTGGTTATGGCTAGATGAAATGCGATGGATGTGTGATACTCTGTAGAAGAGAGTTCAAAAAGTCTTTGAAGCAAAGAATTATCATTTAGAAGAAGAATGTATCATTTTTTTACATTTTCTCTATTTTAACTAAATAAAACCACAAAGAAGGATCAGATGTTGTCTAAGTTGGGTTTGTTGTTATTATGGGGAATGAGAGAGAAATGTAGGTCTACCTTTAAAAAAAGTGACATGGTTCTCTCTCTGTCTTCGTGACCTCAAAGGGAGAGGGAGAGAGAGTGTGTGAGTGTGTGGTGCTCTTTGGGGATGTTGGTTCAGTGGTAGTCCTTTGGTGTGCCTATGTGCCCACATCAATTGGTTAAAAAAAAAAAAAAAACAGAACAGAAATCTTTTCATATAATCATTCACATCATACAAACTAGGGGCTACCAACTTTCACATAGTGAGCGTGAGGCACATAAGTTTATAAGTAGTCTCATCCAGCAAGAAGTTGAACCCTCACAATAATTCTGCATCGTCTCCTCCAATTCAAGTCAAGCCAAAAAGATTGTGAGTTAAGAAGTTTAAGTTTGTGTAAATTCTGTGCCACATTTAGTTAGTCCTAAACGACTTTGCTAGCATCTTTTTCATGAACATGGCTTCAAACATCAGTAAGTCATTAACCTGATGATTTAAAATGAATGAATGAAAAATAATAATAATAAAAACAACATAGCCATACCCTGAGGAGTTAGGAGAGGAGGCAGGTGATTTCGAAGAGGGCAGGACAGGTGGAGAATATGAGTCAGATAACAGCCCCTGATGCATGCTAACAAACTATGATAACTAACAAATAAATGAATGTAGCCTATTGTATGATCAAAATTTTTAAGCACAGAGTTGATGATGAAATTCAGCTTGGTTGCTAAAAGTTGCATGTTGAGCAATTTGCATTGCATTCTGGTGAAAATTAATTATCAGCATGAAAACATCTGGGGGAACTACGTTTACCCAACAGCATTGCTCAAAAGTTTGTCTGATGTATTATCACGTTTAGTGACCTGCTCAGGCTTGTCTTGCCCTAGGATTGCCAGCATTCTTGACATGAATTGTAATATATATCACCCTCTCCCATATTTGTTACTCCATAACCAATACACAGTCCAGTCTCAGATCTGATGTATGGATGATACATTTTGGTCTGTAACTTTAGAGGAAAGCCAATTCATCCACCTAAAAATATATTTTCTTATAGCATTTACCTAGATGTGAACATATAACATGACTGGTGGCATGTCCCAACCTCCGTCATACTTTGTCACACTATAAGATGTGCCCAGTCCGGTATTGGAATTAGGTGAACCTGGTGTGTGACTGATGTATTTGGTGTACAGCTTTGAAGGAAACCCTATTCAACCACCAAAAAGTATATTTTCTTAAATCACGTACCTTCTAGGTATGATGTAACATGAATTGTGACACATTGCACCCTCCCCCACAGTTTACTGTACAGTGCACCATACTGTACGTTGGTTGTAGGTAAACCAGGTGTACGGCTGGTACATTTCATTCTGCAACATTAATGGAAGAACCAAGCCAACCACCTAGAATTCTCTTCATTCTTCTCTCTCCATTCTTAAGAGAATGAGGACCAGGCTCTTCTATCATTCGGACCACAGCCTCTGGACTAACCTACCCAAGTTTGCCACTCAACCACCAGTGCAAGAACATGCAGGGGGTTTATACACTGAAGCTCCTGTTGGTGAACTTATTAATATTTGTTTGTTTGTTTTTGTATGTTTGTGGTTGTTTATCTCTTTGGGTGTTCTTCGGGGATGCCTGTATAAGTACACACAGTCCAAAGGTTGTTCATTTCAACAATTCATCAATATTAAATTAATAATTGCATCAATTATTAATAAATACAAGTGCCGGATTCAATAGAGAACATGCAGAGATAGAATTTTCACACCGAACTTCATCAAGGGGAACTTTATCGATATAATGTTGTAAACAGGAGCTTCAGGAGTGCAGACTATCTCCACTTGTCTCATAAAGAGGAAATCCGGTATGAATCAATCCACATGACCAAATGATGTCTGTAGGACAAAGAATGAGAAAATATGATAAAACATCAACCAAATAGCAAACTGGCTGCTAACATTAACTGAATAGGGCATAGGGAAATGAATCCCAAAAATTAGTTTCTATGCCCCATTCACTAATTGTTAGCTGCCAGCTCACTATTCAGTCTACATTGTGTCAAATTTTCATGGATTGATTCACACTGGATTTCTCATTTAAGAGCACAAAGTTCCAAGATGAGGTCTGTGAAAGACTATGGAATAGTGAGGGGTGTGAGGAGAAGCAGAAGTGTCCCCATGGCCCCATAACTATTATGCCACGCCCTAGGCTGCACATGATTAATGCAAATGCTTCAGACAAGCACACACATATTAAGACACTAAACACAAATATGTACTGTATGCTGCAATGGTGTCCAGGGGAAAACCTAACCATCACTAGCAACACCAAGCAACTGGGTTCCCACCCTTATGACTGCGGTTCTTTTGACACACCTTGTTTTAATGAAATAAAAAAAGTAATAAAACACACAAATACATATTTCCGCCCTCTTCCACCTCTGCTTTTTTCAAATCCGGTCCAAACCCTCATCGCTCCCACGGTCTGCTGTCCCTACTTCCTACTTCCGTGGCTTCTTCTCCATTTTGACCATGTCAGAGAATTCTAAAATGGAACACACACACATATAACAGTCTGAATGCACTGTGAGGCTGGAGGGTTGCCATGGTGGCTTATCTAAGTCACACACATATGCAAGCAGTCCTCTGGTCACCCTGCTCTCCCATACCACACCAATATTTTACAGTCAAATGAGACACAGAGGAGCTTGTGCATGAGCAAGAGGAAACAGACATAGATATGAATGGAAAGAATGGTGGGAGGGGGGGTATTTGTAATTTACATAATTTTGTAAATGTATGACAGGGAAACTGTCAGTCTCTCTCTTTCTCAGTCTCTTTCTTTCTCTCTCTCTCAGTCTCCATTTTCCTATAGACAGCATTCAGTGGCCTTAAACAACAGGGCTATTGACTGATTCACACCAGATTTCTTCTTTAAGGCAGCAAATAAACATACATTTCTAAGTTGGAAAGAAAGGAAAGGAAAGAAAGGAAATTGACATAATTTTGCAAATTTCTGACAGGGAAACTGTCAGTCTCTCTCTTTCTCTCTTTCTCTCCATCTCATATGTTATATAACACTGTAATGTTAAGTTGTGGCTCATGTGTGTTTATAAAGAGAACATAGAATGGAAAACCATATTTACTTTGGCTTTGTTAGGACATCAAGACTTCTTTTAGCTGTCATTAATAAATTGAAACCCCTCATTTACAAAAGTCAGGTGAATGCATTTTAATCAGTTGTATATATGTTGAACTTTAATTACTAATTTGAAACAATGCCGTCTACTACAGATTGCTATTCCAACCAAAACTGAACTCACAAATCCAATTCAATTGTACTTAGTTTTAAAGAATTCTGGTGGGAATCAATCCATAGTCCAATTGTTCTAGGTTGCCAAATGCTGTCAATATGGAAACGAGCAAGAAAATTTGATACAACACAGAATAGTGAACCAGCAAATAACACTAAGTGAAAGATGCACAGTAACTTACTTTCAGTTTCATTTTGCTATGCCCCATTCACTTAACATTAGGCGTTGATTTGTTATTCAGTCAATGTGGCATCAAATTTGCTGGTTCTTTTTCCTACAGACAGCATTCAGTGGCGTTAAACAACAAGGCTATTGACTGATTCACACCAGATAAGTTTCAAATTTGGTGTAATCTATGGTGTAATGTTTTGTTGTTTTTTTTTACTGTGATGTATATCTTGAACTTATCTCGATCTTGAAATAACCACTAAAAAATTAGCAAATCTGAACAAATGTCAGGCGTCACAAATCAACTGAAGTTCAATTTTGATTGCCAAAGAGGGCGCCACTTAGCCAAAATTACCCATTTCTATCCCCTGCCTAAATGTAATTGGGCTTGTAAAATTGAAGTATTTTTGATAAATCAAAATGGAATACATTCTGTTTGAACATTAGAGAACAAGGTACAATACTCCATTCATCCACCCTATGTCCTCTATGATAAGTATGATATGATATAGTTTGTCATAAAAGACTTGTCTATTCACCAGCCATTACCTGTGTGCTTTTCAAAACATCTGTCAAAACACTCCCCTACTGAAACAAATGCAACAAACAAAACTCATTGCTGTGGCTGTTGGCTCATCAAGTATGCTGCACATAAGCTAAGTGTGCTTCTCAAGTTACCAGTAATCATGTGGCATCTCAACCTATTTCAATCATAACATCTCAATGTCTGCACCTCTCAGGCATAGCAAAACACTGATGTTAGAATGGCCGTTCCGTCTGCCAATATAAATCCTCATGGGTCTGGGGGATATTCCAAGCAGGTGGTTAAGCGACAAATCTTGGGTTAGAGAAAGTGATAAATCTGTATATGAAGAGTCTGGTTCCAAAACACTATATCCACCATTTTAATTAATTTTCAGAAATATTTTTTTTACATTTTGTTTTTCAGATATATCACTGTATCCACATTAGGCTTGCTTTTACTATATTTATTTCTACAAAATAAAATCAATATAATACCAATAATTACTGACATACACAATTAAAAAACATGACTTTTGAATATTTTCAAAACTTTACAGATTTACAGTGTTTTGGAACCAGTTTGTGTGTGTAATTACGAAAATGAGGACTCCAGGCTCTTCTGTTACCAGGTTTATCACTATCACTAGCTTCACTCACTCAGGTTTGCCACATAGCCACCTTAGTGGAATACCCTCCTAGCTTCTGTTTCTCAAAAGCATAGTTGTTAACCAGTTAGCAACTAAGTTGGTTGGCAATGGACAATTGCATTGCAAGCAACAAAGTTGCTAACTTAGTTAGCAACTATGCTTTTGGGAAGTGGACCCCTGGTTTGTAGCCTATGTTACACAATAAAATCCTTAAGTAGGCATCAGTGGTAAAGATTATACAGTGGTGGAACCACTGAACAGTGGAGCAAAGATAATTTAATACTGCTCCGCTTCTACCCTCTCTAGTGGAAGTACTGGCTTCAATCCCATTCTAGAATTGTGGTGAAATTCCACTGCCAGTTGTACAGTCATGCTATCTGATAAGATTGAGACCATTGTCTGGAAAGTTTTTGAAAAAATACATTCCAGCTAGATAATATTTCACCCTTGGCTTAAAATTCACCATTGATTTCCTGCATTGGAATAGTTTAGGACGGTTCACTTACAGTTTCTGCCAAACAATATACGCTTTATTTGAATTCAAAAATTCCCTTCTTCTTTCATTAGATCTCATTTAATCAAGCCTAAGGGAAAGTTATTTTTTGTTCGATCAAAGCAATACAGTGAAGGGCGCCCTTTAGTGGCGAAATCATATAAGTGCACTGGTCACCTTTGAAATCAATGCGCCCATCACCATCTGTGTCTGCTACATGGATCAAGGCTTCAGCCTCCTCATCTGAGAGAGGCACAAGGGGCACAGTGTTGTGTACAGTGGACAGAATGTACCTACATGTCAATAAAAATGTCAATGCAAATCAAAAGAGGTAAAAATCTGTGCTGTTTGAACACAAAAATAACATCATCATCATCATCATTCATTATTCCTCCTTCCTCTCAACAAACAATTTTATATACATTTCCTGAAGTATTCATGGCTTAAGTATGCATCCTATGGAGTTCTATACAAGCTGCAAGAATGTGCAGTGGAATCACTTAGCAGGATCTCTGGAGTTTTGACAAAAAGACCGGTCATGATTTGCAACTACGATAAGCGACAAGTTACATCTTTGAACCTACTTGATTTCATTCCACTCGATGTAGCCACTGCCATCTCTGTCCAGCATCTTGAAGGCCGACCTGATGGAATCCTCCTGCTGTTCAGAGGTTTTGAACTGTCTCATGTACTCCAGAAACCGGTTGTAGTTAAAGTTTCCTTTCACGGAGACACACACAGTGTTCCTGTGACCCTGTGGACACTGTAGAGTACCACTTTACATTTTTTCCTACCAACAGCGCTCGCTGGCCAGGAACTAAAGGGATATGGACTGACATTGGATTTCTTCTTTAAAGACATCGTACAAATACTATGGCATGAGATCAGTTCGTGCCAGTTTAAGGACTTTAAGGGATTAGGGGAGACATTGGCATTAGGGATGGGAATCGAGAACTGGGAAATGAGTAGAACCGAGAATTGAATGCTTCAACTCACTGGTATTGTATCCCTCTAACATTATCAGTTCCTCATGTCAACATGCCGACATGTTTTTTTAGACCACTGTCAATGGGTCTTTCAAATACAAAGTTAAAATGGATAATACAGCTCTGCATGGGTTTCCTCATTCTAATTAGCTTAGTGTTATAGGCTATATTATTGGCCTATGTGTTGATACCGAAAACCTGTGTGGAATACCTTTTAAACAGTAAGGAATTGATAAAGAATTGAACCATTAAGCAGAATTGACAAAGGCAATGATATTGACAAAATCCTATCAATTCCCACCCCTACTTGGGATGGGAATAGAATTGCAAATTTACTCTTGAATTTCAGTCGAATTTGAATTGATGTAGCAATGTAATATGTAGACAATAGTGAAATGTCATGTAAAATGTAATTCAATTCCACTTTAAATTCCTGAATGGAATCCTGAAGGTAATTCTAAAATTCTGAATTTTGGCAACAAGCAATACCATGCAAATGTGAATTTTACACATAGAACGATATGTTATCAATAATAGCATATTGATAATAGCACTGTTAGCAACATCTTTTTACAGACCAGTGCTTCTAATGCTTTGTGACCAAAACGCAGTGGGCTCACCTTGCATTCTCACCTCACGTGGAATGCGCTCGACGTCCTCATCGCTAAGTGACGTACCTAGGGCCAGGGCCACTTTTTTCACCTGTGTAGTAAAGTCGTCTGCCATGATGTCTACTTTCTCTGGTGCAGGACCAACCAGGAGAGAAAACAAAGGTTAGACTTAGTCCATAATGCAACACCATTGGGCATGAACATAAAAAACACAGTCTCTGAAGAGCACAATGGCAACACTGAGGGACCATTGCCATTGCTTTCCTGCCAGAGGAACCACAAGTTAAAATGAAAAAGAAATCAGTTCATCTACAAATACATAGACCTATACTTTGTACACAGATTTTTTTTTATCTTCACAGTTATTTGAACTGCGAATAGTTTTTCATTGTCTTCTGGCCTGTATACTATAATGTATACAATGAATAAATACATGAGTGAATGAATGAATGAATGAATGAATATTGTCTTCCACCCTGTGCACTTCAGCTGCTGAAACCTTAAAAGGCAGTTAAAGGTGGTTCATGGCTTACTGGGAAGTAACTTTTTAATGGCTCACGCTGTCCCCCATGTGGGAGATATTTATTTTAAGTCAGGGGGGATGTTATGGTAACATTGGTAACATCATAGTCCCACTGACTCTGGTGGCATCCCGTGAGGAAACAGAGGAAGTAGAATCACAGAGCAGATTGCACATTCAATCTTTATAATTCTGGGGTAGCATGTTTATTTATTTATTAATTTAAATTCCATCTATCAAACTCACTCCAACTTTCCCTATGCTAGCTATTAGTCATGTATTACAACACTTAAATATCCATTTGCCTCTTAGCTAGATTTTCTGCCAACATTTGCTGAGTTCAGATAATTAGTCTTTTATCTCCTTGGGTCTAGTTCCATGGTACCATGCTGGGTTAAGTGTATGGGAATACACTCAAATGAGCAACTACTTGACTTCTTTCAAGTGACATAGTCCTTTTTTTGTCCTGAAGAACATTTACTTCTTGCCTTGGACCTCACTTCTCCGGATTTTCTGCTTCAGAACGCTGTTTCTGCAGGCGTGTGTTTGGTTCCTACAGGCACACTCATCATCGTGCCCACACACCCCCTCCCCAACCCCAGCCCACACACACACACCCCTCTCACCCCTGCTGGGTGAAGTCTTTGGCTTTCCACGCCTGCATTCTCTCTCTTTCCCTCTCTCTCTCTCTCTCTCTCCATAACTCAGAGGGGTGCGGTCTTTCCCAAGCCTGGTGTAAATCGTCCAAACAAGCATCCCACCAGGTCTGTGGGACCGCGCCCGATTAGCCTTTCAGAATCCTTCAAATGTATTTCCATGGGTCATTGGAGGAGCTCGTCATGCATAGCGATAAATTACATAAAGCACTACATATCTGTCACTTTTTAAAGTTGGTCTCATCACTTAAAAATGCTTGTCAGCACATATTCAATATGCACAAGGATTTGTGTCCTTGTGTTGATCTATAACCATGGCAACCTTAGAGCGGTGTCGCCATTTTCACAGTCTGAATGTGCCTCAAGCATTCAGACTTTTTCCAAGTTTGTCTTACTGTTCAAATATGTGCGTCAGCATATCCAGTACCCTCAAGGATTTGTGTTGTGTTGATAGCCATTTGCGGTCATGGTATCTTTGGAGTGGCGCTGCCATTGGATACACTTTAAGCATTCTCAAATGCCATTCACCTCAGTGTGCACCCATCAGTAATTTACCTACCATTCACTCTCCATCTTTGCCCTTGTCACTTTCATTCACTTATTCTCTCTCTTACACACACACACACACACACAGAGAGAAAGAGAGAGAGAGGCGGACAATACTTTAGTAAATGCACTCAAGTACTGTACCAGAATAAATTTTTCAAGTATCTGTACAGAAGTATCAATTATTTTGAAAACTTGTGACTTTCACTTCACTACATTTTGAAGACTATTATTGTACTTTTAACTCTTTTTTGACTTTTGACGTCATTTTAATTGTAAGCATGAAGTATTTGTTACACCGAGACATTGGCTTTGAAGTGATTTTGCAACTATGTGGTAGAACTATTAACTAAGCCTACATGTTAAATAACACACTATTAACTAGGCCTAAATGTTAAATGAGTCACTATTAACTAAGCGTACATGTTAAATAAATCACTATTAACTAAGCCTGCATGTTAAATAACACACTATTAACTAGGCCTAAATGTTAAATGAGTCACTATTAACTAAGCGTACGTGTTAAATAAATCACTATTAACTAAGCCTGCAAGTTAAATAAGTCACTATTAACTAACCTACATGTTAAATAATCATTATTAATGAAACTTGCTGTTAAATAAATCACTATTAACTAAGCCTACATGTTAAATAACACACAGTATTCACTTGGCCTGCATGTCACTATTAACTAGGTCTACATGTTAAAAAGTCACTTTTAACTAAGTCTACCTGTTGAATAAGTCACTTTTAACTAAGCCTACGTGTTAATAAGTCACTATTAACTAATGTTAAATGTCACTTTTAACTAAGCCTACATGTTAAATAAGTCACTATAAACTCATTATAGTGTATTATGCCATAAACACACACATTAGGGATTTTGAGCTCCAGCCCCAACACATGTAGGTTTGTTTACAAGCCAAAGAATTGGACCCAGAAATTATATTTTTGTAAAAGTCATGTTGATTGACAAGGTGATGAGAACTTGATGCATAAGGCTGGCATCCCAGTGCAAATGGTCATTCCCCCAAGAAGTTCATTTAGTAGGACTTAAGAGCAATTAAAAACAGTGATGTGTATCAAATTTTTTGCTCACTTTCTTGCCAACAGCATGGTGGCCTTGAACAACAGGACTATGGGTTTTGCTTTAACACATGCAAAATAGTGACCAGCCTAAGAGCATGCATTTCATTCAGCATAAGTCTGTGCCCTCAGATCATTGACAATAAACATTATATAACTCATTAGTAGAGAAACACTCTACACTTTGAATACAAACTTGTTTTAAAACAAGTACTTGCATAATTTCACTTAAGTAAAAATTATTAATTTCACTTTAGTAAAAACTTTCACTTGCAGTGGAGTAATTTTTGACCATGAGCATCAACGCCTTGACTTAAGTAAAGAAATGCAGTACTTTTCCACTTCTGCACAAACACAGACACACACACACACACACACATTGGCCTCAGTCTGTCTTTTGTACTCACCAGTTCTGGAGTTTTTCCTTCTCGATCTTCTCCTCCTTCTTGTTCCCTCCTGGTAAGAAGCAGTGAACTTTAAGTCTGGTTCTTCTTAGGTCTGGATCCTCTGCCTTAGGCTTTAAATACCAGAGGATCCACAAGGAGCCATGAGGAGCCATAAGGGGCCATGAGGGGCCATGTCTCCATCATCTTCTAGACAGCTGTCAGCATGATGCCCGTCCTCCCCCTCCTTCACCATCTAGTCTCTCTGGCTTAAGTCTCCTGACAGTCTACTGTCCCTGTCAGTACACACACACATGCATACACACACATACACAAAATTGCCCGCAGACACACACACACACACATAGACACACACACACACACACACACACACACACAGATGTCTCCAGCTCCTGACTGGCATGTCTTCATCACCACACTTTGCCCATTGCCAAGCTGGCATAGACATGGGGTGAACGAGACGGCACAGCGGGCATGACTCCGGAAACACTTGGGCAGCGGCACAGCCTTGACACCAAGACTCTGCCAAGGTCATGAACTTTTGTATTTGGAGTTGTTATAATGTGACAAGCCCCTTGCCATATGGCATGGCAAGTCTATTGCCATCTCATTTGAATAATGTTAACTTCACCAAAACATCTGGATCATATTTACATACAAGAAAACAACACTGTGGAAAAGACATGTCATCAGTGGATTGTGCAAACTGAGATCTGGGCTTTCTAATAAAATTTTACTGAGAGTTCTACTAGGAATACAAGGAAAATGTATTGTCACAGTAAATTGCAAAGGGATTCAGGATGTAAGACATGAACTGAAATCGTATCTGCTTGTCAGCTTATACTATAGCTTGTGTCATAAAAATGACATCCGCTGTAATTCAGATAACAGCACAGTCTACTCTGATGTGGGTTTTTGACTGATGGGTACAGTCTGACCACTGCCCCCCCCCCCCCCCCAGAGGATGATGGTGAAATTGACCAAGGGCGAAGAATCCCAACCTGATTGTGCTCTTCCTGTCTGAGGTCAGGAAGAGATAAAGCACGGCAGTTGGCAATTGGCTTGCTGAGACCCCTGGAGCCCCATCCACCCACCATATACACACACACACACACACACACACACCGACTCTTTATGGAGCTGGATATCGATCAGCCTCACCTGAGATTACATTGCAAACAAAGACCCCCCTACAACACACACACACACACACACACACACACAAACATAATCAGCCCTTGATCTTTTAAAGAGATGGCATTCTGAAATGCTCTCAGATCTATGGTGTAAGCGCAGCAGGGTATGTGTGTGTGTGTGTGTGTGTGTGTGTGTGTGCGTGTGTGTGTAAGAGCATAAGTGTGTGGAATTTTATCAGTATTGCTTGTGTGCTAATATGAGATCGTGTGTGCGTATGTGCATATTGTTTGTGTGAACATTTGTGTGTGTATGTGTGCTTTAGTGTGTGTGTGTGTGTTTTAGTGTACTACTGTGCAATCCAGCTAAGTATTTCCCTTTAGGTGGTCTTTTATCCCTCTCTGGCTTAAACCCATCAGGGGGTACACACTCTCTTTTACGCCCAGCTGATGCCTTCATTCCCTCTGTTATCAGCCATACAGTTGTTTCGCAGAGAAATCAAAGGAAACATTATCTGCATTTGAGAAGGAAACAACTCTTATCAGTCCGCTTTAATAACACCCCTATTGTACCGCAGACTCAGAGCTATATCACAAACACTCTCCTTGGTTATGTGCTTCTGAAGGACAAACAATATAATACAAAACATTGCTCATGTTTTGAGATGAGATGAGATTACATGAGATGAGAGGAGTTTTGAGACAGCAGCACTCCAACTAAGTATAATGAAATACACCATATATATGGTGTATTTCATTATATATGGAGACAGATAGATAGATAGATAGATAGATAGATAGATAGATAGATAGATAGATAGATAGATAGATAGATAGATAGATAGATAGATAGATAGAAAGATAGAGAGATAGTGAGATAGATAGAATGGAATTTACAGTGCATTATCAGCACACAAAACAAATGCTGATATAATGATATATATATACTGGATACAAGTTCACATGTGTGGTATATGCTTGTTGAAATGCATTGTGGTACTTTTTTGCTTTGCCTTGATTGTCCACTCAAGCAATACAAGTAACATCTACCAGTGTTTCTGCTGCTCACTGAACCTATGATGGTGCTCTATAGTAAGCATACCTCTCCACTCAGCTCCTCCTCAGAGTGGAGTCTCTCCCTGATACTGGACCCTGGATGCGGGTCTGTAATGCAGTGTGGTGCATGAACTAGTGAACTAAATGTGAACTGAATTACATCACATGTTCATAACATAGGAACCTAAACTTGAATTAGTTCAGATTTTTTAGAAGGTAGTGATGGACATTATGATGATAATTGCTGAGGGTTTATTTGAAAAATCAGAAAGTCAGAAATACTCACTTGAAAAATTAACTGAAAATGAACAAAATGTGACAGTTCACAAACATGAATTTATTCATTTTCTTTTGCAAGAACTGAAATTTGAATTAGTTCATGTGAAGTGTAAACCTGCACAGTACTGCTGTGATAAGAGTCTTAGGCCCCGTTCATACAGAGGGCAGTGCATGAGCAACGCATAGCAGTTGCTGTGCGGTCAAGAATCATGGTGCAGTTGCTTCTTTGTGTTCACGTCAGAAACGTCTCCAGCACGAAGCAGCTGCAGCTCTTTATGAAGTCTATGGAAAACGCTTGTAACCACTCACGGCATGTGTAAAAAATAAACAGAAGTCTACTCCTATTTGTTAGTGCACCTCGTAGCAGTCTTAGCCACACTTAGAGTAATAAACATCAAGTGAATGGGGCCTTAACCTACTCTAAAGAGATAGCCTTCCTGTCCTGCTGGACAGTTCCTGTCCAGCATAATGATTTACGTTCAGGTCTCATTATACAGAGATAACATTGCACTCAGAAGCTGGCACCCCTATTAATGTGTGTGTGTGTGTGTGTGTGTGTGTGTGTGTTTGTTGGTGTTGGTGGTGGTGAAAGACACTTTAACACTGCTTGTCTGCGGTCATGTTTTGTTTTCTTGGTTGTAGCTACAGCTCACAAAAAAAAGAAAATTCTTTGGCTGCAAACGACTGCACGCAGTGATTTACATGACAGGCGATCCATCACCCTGATGAAGCGACGCTGACAAGCGCAGCAGCGTGTTTCCTGCCATGGGGTTTCTCCAGCCCAATATCAAACATATTTCATCTGCATACAACCCCCCCCCCCCCACCCCACACACACACACACACACACTCACACACACACACACACACACCTCCCCCTCCCTATTCCCTCATCACTCCTGCATCCCCAATCCAGCCAGTCAGCGTTCGGGCTCGATGGCTCAGTGCGTGTGCATACAAGCAAAAGAGACAAACATTTTTCAGTGGCTCGCAGCCTTAATGTTCGTGTCTTCTTCGGTGCACTGACATGCACAGGTAACTGAAACCACATTGATGATTATGATTAATGAGTTTAATGGGTAGACAGCTTGTGAGTAATGAGCATGGGTCCTTTCTTCTGCATGGGCTGCATCTGTGTTTGTTCATTGTTTATTTATTTATTTTTTATGTTTATTTACCTTTTCCCCCCTTATTCTGGCATTATAACAGGTCTTGTGTCTGTGTGTGTTTGTGTGTGTGTGTGCATGCATGTGCGTGTGTGTGTTTCTTGCAACTGGCAAACACATTGCTCCTCATGTGCAAACAGGCCCTCAGTGGATCTATTCCATGGATGCTATTGGGGGGACAAAAGTTGGGGGAGAGAGAGAGAGAGAGAGAGCAAATGGGAGAGATAGGTAATGTAATAGAGAGAGGCGGAGGAGTAAAGAAATGAAAGAAGGTCAATGAGTGAGAGAAAGAGGGAGAAACAGGGATACGTGGAGACAGGCTATAAGAGAGACAGGGAAACAGGTTATAAGAGAGACAGGTAGACAGGCTATGAAAGTGAGAGAGAGATAGGCTATAAGAGAGAAAGGGAGACAGGCTATAAGAGAGACAGGTAGACAGGCTATACGAGAGAGAGAGAGAGAGACAGGCTATAAAAGAGACAGGGAGACAGTATGTGTGAGTGAGTGAGTATGTGAGTGAATGAGCGAGCACATGATTGAGAGAGTGAGTGAGTGAATGTGTATAAATGAATGAGTGAGGGAGTGAATGAGTGAGGGTGCAAGCAAGTGAGTGAAAGAGTGAGAGAGCGACTGAGCAAGATAGTCTGCATTCTCAGAGGTCTCCCGGCCCTTTCCAGACAGCATGGACTTCTGCAGCTGCCCGCCTGCTGATGGACCTGGAGCTCCACAGGGGCCCCTTACAGCTGGGCTTCCTTCCCACACACACACACACACACACACACACACACACACACACACACACACTCCATCTCCAGTCTACATACACTCCCACAGGCCCTGTTACGATCCTCTCCTCCGAGTCTGACGGGAAGGCCTTCCACCACTCCCAAAGCATTATGGGACATCAGGGTAAAAAAAGGAGTTGGACTTGTGAGCTAAATTAGGAGAAAGAGAGAGACAGACAGATAGAAAGAAAGAAAAAGAGAGAGAGAGAGAGAGAAGGAGATGTAATTAGCACAGTTGCAGATGGGAAAAGAGGTTGTCAAGGGAGGGGCCCTTGCAGAGGTGGAGTCTGTTGAAATGACACCACCCATCTTACCCTGTTTGTATGTGTCTGACAGAGAGAGAGAGAGAGAATATGGCTATGTGGGTGTTAATGTAGGGTTTGTGTTTGTTTTCTGTGCAGGGGTATCGGGATGTGTTTAACGTCAGTGTATATTCAGCCTTACATTGTGTAGACATCCGTGAGGATTTAAGAGGAGTTTATATTATGATTCCTGAACAAGGGAGAGCATTTCATCACTGTCTTTGAGTATATACAGCATGTGCGTCTCTGTGTTCTGACCATGTCTGTGTAATGAGTCTTACACCAGTATATTATATAACAATTACTGTGTACATCTGAATGTGAATAACTATCACTGAATTAACTAACTGTTGTGTCAACTATAGAATAACTACATGTGTTAGCATATGACTTTATAAGTAGGCTATGTATTAACTATATGTGGCAGTAACATGTAAATAGTATAGGCATGAGAGCGGGAATATATAGGTTATGTAACCAATCAATTCTGAAGTGGAACATGAATTTAGAGAAAGTGTTTAATTTGTCTGATGTCACAAGTGCCACTGCAATCAACAGGCGTGCTTTGGGGCTGCACTTGTTTTAATGAGAGAGGCATAACCATATCTGATTACGGAAGGCTGGAGAAACAGAACGACAGGCACCATGCTGACAGAGATGTCTTGGGCTTAAATAGGCTGAATCCTATATTTTTCCCTGTACCCTTTGCCTTTGTATCAAGTTGACCGTTATGGATTCTAAGTGCATTAATATAGAACAAAATGTGGTCTCAACAGCGCTATATCAGGCGATATACGATGGAACTGAACATGATTCAACCAGTCATAATGAAGGATCTAGCTATCAATTTTAGAATACATCAATAATATGACTACACCAAGGGCTTAGGGGTGAACATTGGGATTTGGCCATAGACATCTATGAATTGCTAGTCAGAGCATTGCTGTACCAGCAGGTTTATGTGGTACATGCCCTGAGGAAAATTCTAGGTGACCAGTGAGCAAGTCTGCCGCGTTGTGGGCCACGGGTTCTCATTTAAAAGTGTGCTAAGTACCAACACGACACAGATCTGGGACGTCCTTTGGCTTACTTTGGATATTTCAAATCCCTGAGCGTCTTTTGTACATTTTTACAGGCCTGGAGGTGGGGGTAGACCCAGAGAGAGAGAGAGAGGGAGCGAGAGAAGAGGCATCAGCGTACCAGCTCCATTTTTGTGATCTTGTGATGAGAGTGACTACAGTGTGTGTGTGTGTGTGTGTGTGTGTGTGTGTGTCTGTGATTGTGTGTGTGTGTCTGTGTGTGTGTGTGTGTGTGTGTGCTTTTGGGGGGGTGGGAGGGGGGGTCTATGTTTGCACCCAACCCCCCACCCCATCACCCCACCCCATCACCACCACAATACCGCCATCCTTTCACTCCTCTTGAGAGGTTGCCATGGAAACAGAAGAGAGTGACAGTGAATCAGAGAGGGGCGAAAAAGTCACATGAAGTGAAGACATTTCCAGCATCCCAGGCCCTGTATCACTTGCAGGAGGCTGTGAGTGTGTCCGTCTCCTAAACAGACAGCTGACACAATTCAGAAGACAGCTTGCCATCAGACCTGCTAGTATAATAACAATTTAATACAACTGGTCAGGTCAGAGTGGGTGACATGCTTTCTTGTGGGAACCAAACTAATATTGTGTGACTCGGACAAAATATGCAACATTTATCATCTCTGTTTGTATTTAATCCATGTTATTTCTGTCTACACTGGCATGGTACGGTACTATACTGGGATCATAACTGCACTGGGTAATGACAGGGCGGCCGCTTAGTGCTTAGCCACAAATACTCTGTTATTTTAATAAATGCTGCCTACTCAGAATGCTAAAGAAGGCTTTGGGTCTGAGGCTCTTTTCCTGGTTAGCATTCGCCTCGCGCACGTCTTCCTGTGTGAAAATTTTCCATTCTTCCTTTGTAATTGGATTGTTGTTTTTTTTTCAAAGAGCTGTTCAGCTCTAGGCTGCTCAACTTTGTACTTGGCTATACGGTATATACATCTATGAAGCTCGCTTCCCTCCCAGGGGGTAACAGAGAGAAAAAAACAGAAGGAAAAAAAGAACTATAATAATAATAATCCTTCGAAAAGCAATTGGGCTTCGCACATTCGGTGCACAAGGCTGGCCACAGTTATAAATTACTAGAGGCATATGAGACTAGAAGTGAAGTGGTCATGTTGCTCCACTGTCCAGGCCAATGTCACAAAGACACTTAGGAGAGTATTAAGCTTACGGACATGGCGGGGAAGGACTAATGGTGGTTCAGAGTGATGGCAGCTTCAGTCCTTGATGAGTGGACAGTGTCAGAGAAATGGATGAGTTGAAGTGCGACTGGCGGTGCTTACTGGAGCACTGTGGTCTCTCTCCATCTGGGCTGTTTATGCATGCACACAGGCCTCTTCATCCATCAAGCAACCACTCTGCTTAAGTGGAAGGGTACATCTATTCTATAGCCCCCCCAACACACACACACACTACACACACTGCACGCACACTAACACATACACACACACACACACACACACACCACCACCATATCTATCACTCTTCTCTCTTACTTCCCCTGCTCTCTCTCTCTTACACTCACACACACACACACACACACACACACACACACACACATACATATGCATGCACACACACGCACACACACACACCACCACCACATCTATCACTCTCCTCTCTTACTTCCCCTGATTTCTCTCTCTCTCTCTCTCTCTCTCTCTCACACACACACACACACACATTTCCTCATTCCTTCATATACTGTATATGGATGATTTCTGTTTCTCTCTTCTCTTCCAACTGCATGTAGCTTGATACCTGTGTTTGTATGTGTTTGGGGGCTGTTTGAAAAACTCTCACATGCAACACCTGTTTCATAATGCACTGTCAGTCACAGGACTTGTCTTTCTGCGCAACAAAATGTAGTTAGATCAGTCGTTGCGTCATCTCCGTTTTTAATCAACAAGATTATGTCAGAGATTAATTCACAGTGGACTAGGCTGCCTCAATGGAATTACAATATCAGACACCATGCGCATACTAGCTTCTTAATTTACATTTGCTAGATGGCCTTGGGGGTTGTGATTATGTTTAAGTGCTAATTACTTAACACAACCGCTGCAATCCATATCTTACAGTAAATGAAATGACACATAGCCTACTCTGAATCGCTTATCTTTACAGTTTCTGCAGGAGAGGGAAAAAAACCTCACAGCTGTTCCCACCTTCACACTGCTATTCTGGCGAATATTTCCCCTCCCCCTCGGCACAGTCAAGAGTGGAGCGAGTGTTGCCCGGGACCATTGCGAGTAAGATGGCGTTGTTTCTGTCAGCACTCGAACAGCTCCCGCTTGATGCGCTGCAAACGATTTAACTGAATTAACAGTGTACGTAATGCAGGGGGCAATGCATGCTAGCAGTTCTACATTTTAAACAGATATCAATGTATTCCAGAGGGTGTCGTTCAGGTGGGAGATTATTTGGAGGACCAGCGCGTCTTTTGGTGCAAAGTCTTGCAGGGACAGAAGCTGAAGAGGTCTGTCTAATTGCCTCCGTGTTCACCAGTGCCTCTGCAGTCTCAATCTCACTCAGTTTCCCTCAGTTTCGATGAATGGGGAAATACTACACGGAGAAAAGATAAGAGCTGTAAGGCAAGTATCTTATCTGGGACAAATGAATAGCGTTGTAGTGCGAAGAATTGTCATCCAACATCTGTCTCTTCAGTCGACGCTTGCTCACTTTTCAGAGAGGAAAAGGATGCAACGAGGACCGCAAACCTCTGTGAATTCATGAGGATGCACAGTCCGAGCTCTGAATTTTCAATCAGAATAGTCTAGTGCACCTTCGATTCCCCGACACACCGCACTCTTACACCGGGTCTGTGAGAATGTGTGCGCCTCTCGTAGTGATGGTCATGACTTCGTCCTTCTTCAACCCCGGCTTTGCCCTCAGCTCTCATTTCGACACAGGTGAGTTCCGAAGATGCATCGACATTCCATTGCCCAAAAGGCGAATTATCTATTTAGAAAAAAACAAAACAAAACACAACATATACACCACTGTATCGTAGTGTTTGATTGACTTGGCAGATATTCGCAAGCCATGTAAACAAGAGAGGATAGTCGGTAATTCTGCAGTGGTACATTTGCCCATGCAAAAAAAGAGTGCTCAGCTGCCAGTCTGTGTTATCACTGGGAAAAGAATAACAGATGGAGTAATCAAACCATGGTTAAATGCGGGGTTAAATTTGATTGAAAATGGACACTGTGAGATAATGAGATCCAGGTGAAATAATATAAATTTGATATAGCAGTCAGGAGCCTTTTTCCTTTTTTTTTTGAAGTGTCATATATGTATGTCTGTTTGTGAGGTGCTGTTGATCACCCTGATATGGCTATTTACATAGGCTGTTTCCAGATAGTGGCTTGGTTTATGTAGCTCAATAGATCAGGTTGATATATATGAACATCAGCCTGCAGATGCTAAAATGAATGAATGAATGGACCCTTTCGGCTCAGTGCCTGGGAACAACAAGGGGACTATGGGGAGAAAGGGCTCTGGTATAGTTGGCTTTCTCTGAAAAAAGAAAAAGAGAGAGAGAGATCAAACTAGAATCCATTCAGGGTTTTTTGATCAGCTCATCTCCATAAGAGAATCCATGAGTAGGATCACACAGGTCTTTGTGGAACCCTTTTAAAGGAACCCTGACCAGGTTCTTTTACCAGCATTGTTTCATCATCAAAAGTTTCAAAATGAGCAAAAGCAATACAATAACATTCACATTATTTTCTCCGAAGGCGAGGAGTCAGTGTTCTCCGGCAGTCACTCCAGAGCAGTGTTGTGTGCGTGCGTGTGTGTGTGTGTGTGTGTATGTGTGTGTGTGTGTGTGTCAAAGGTCAGAGGTCAGAGCTAGGGGTAAGAGGATTGTTCTAGAAGGAGCTCAGTCTGAGCCAAGGGACGACCATTCATGCTTACAGAGAAGCTCTTTAGCCTTACGCCCAAGGCAAGGACAAGCTGAACACCAACAGAGCATAAACCCCAGAAGGTTATTTTTAACATATGCACACACCTAACAAACGCTAAAGCCCAATCAACAACAGCTCAGTCATTTTTTTACCACACAGCCCTACAGTGTACACACAGCACCTGATGAGGAACAGGTTATCAAATAGGACCCCCCAGTCAGCCAATCATTTTCACCCCTATACTGAGACTTGCTGTCTCGCACTGTAATCAATGCCTAACAGCAGTGCACGCAGCTCCTTGAGTGGTTCCCATGACGACCAGAAGAGGCAGCCTCTCTTTGGATGCCCCCCCCCAACTGTGGATGGATCCTACAGTGTTGCAACGTTGCTATGCATTTTCGCCCTCTTGTTTGATGTGCTGTCAATGGAAAAATTTGAAAGTTCTGACCATCCAAATGTGATCCACAGACCTTTTTCATTTCAAAGCAAATTATTAGAGTACGGTGAAATCTGGTAGGAAACAGGTAGTCCAGAAATCCCCTCCCCCCTTCTGGTCTCATTTGTTGCATATGCCGTAATGTACTGTATGTTTGAAATGGTTGCTTCAAAAACATCCTTTTCTTTGTTGTTTGACTTGATACTATTCCTTGTCTTGGGTTGTATAAAAGATGTGAGTTCCTATTGATCTGTACTGACCTCTTTTGTCCGGTAATGCACTACCCAGTCAAGTCAGACTGTTCCTGTCATCATTCAGTGAAGGGATCACTTGCACATTCCAGCCTCATTCTTTCGCTCTTACGTCCTTCTCATATTCTGTGTTTTGACTCTTTGACTACTATCATTATCAAGTCGTCTTACCAGAATCGGATTGTCAGAGAGCTCAATTTCAGCTTTAATTCAATAGTAAGTGCTTTTTATCTGGAGTCAGTTGGAATTCAGTCCTTTTTTCTGTTATAAAAGGGTCATAACCATTACAAGGTCTCATCTAGACAGACCTATTCCCACACAGAGACAAATTATGCTATTTTGGACTATGACTTAATGCCTCTCCCATGCATATCTAAAAGAAGTAACATTGCATTAATGTACGAAATTAACTGACACTATGACCTAGGTCTAGGATGACAAACGGTGGGTGACTCTAATCCTGAATCTGGGATGATGCAGATTTCTTTAAAAATACATGGAGGAAAGAGTTATTGTGTGTGTGTGTGTGTGTGTGTGTGTGTGTGTGTGTGTGTGTGTAAGAGAGAGAGAGAGAGTCTTACAGAAAGAGTAAAGCTTAATTAAAAATACTTTCAAAAATCCCTCTCTTCTGGAAGAAAAAACAGTAAAAAGAGAAGGATTAAGCAAAAATTAGCAAAAATGATAGAGAAACAGAAGTAGACAGATTGAAAATGAAATGAAATGATATAGAGATAGAGAGACAGAGAGAAGAGGGGAGGGATAGTGAGAGAGAGAGAGAGAGAGAGAAAGGGAGAACGCAAGACAATGATTGAGAAACAGAAGTAATGAGACAGATTGAAAATGAAATGGTATTACAGAGAGAGAGAGAGGCAGAGAGAGGAGGAGAGAGAGAGCGAGGGGGAGTAAATTGTCCCATGATGGAGTGATAGGAAGGTGATGACATCACCGCTGAGCAGGAGGTGCTTCTGCTGGTTGGTCTTTGGCTCATCCTGGCAGCAGCGCCTCGGGCATCACCAGAGCTCACGTTTCTCATCGGGCAGATGTTTAGACGACTGTGTTCCTGAAGGACCCCTTCTAGCGCCTCAGTGCAGCTCAGAACATCTCAGGGATACGGCAGCAGCAACACTCAGATCTGTAGGTAAGAAGGAGCATCCAGATGTGTTTGGCAGTGTATTTTTAGAGCCTTATGATCACTAGGTTGGTTTTTGTCAAGGCTTTCACCTACAATTCCACCCCAAAGGACTGAGTGTGTGTGTGTGTGTGTGTGTGTGTGTGTGTGTGTGTAGGAGGATAGTGGGATTTTGTAAACAAGCTACATGAGGTTATCATCAGAGTCAGACATTTCTGTGTCATAATACTAATGCCGTCATTAACATTGTCAAGGACACGAGGGTTGAGCATTCATTTGGTTGTTTTTTTACTATTCAGAGGGTTTTTAATCGGTGAGGTAATGTGGTTGTTTATGTTCCTGGACCACAAATTCTTATCCTGGGTTTGTATCTCTCTCTCTCTCTCTCTCTTTTTCTCTCCTTCCACTGTCTCTCGTTCTCTCGAAAGGTGATTATTTCTAAGTGCTAGCTAGGTTTTCGCATTCCATTTGCTGCGCCATAAATAAGTCCAAGAAAATCTCTCTCTCTCTCTTTCTCTCTCTCTTGTCTCTCACCATCTCTCTCTATCTCTCCCTCTCCATCTCTCTTTCTCTCTCTCTCTCTCTCTCTCTCTCCTGAGTGAGGCACTCAGAGGCCCACACACTGGCAGTGATCCATGTTTGGTAACTGCTTCTGCTGGGGCATTTGAGTACCACTGTGGTTTTCATGGAAGTGTTCTTTTATTTCGCTACAGATGTACCCAGGCCTTCTTTAGCTCTCAGATGGGCTTTGTGTTGTTAAAAGGATACACCACCGTTTCGGCCTACTTACTAATTTTCCACCTCCCCTAGAGTTAAAATATTGAGTTTTACCTTTCTCTAGTTCATCCAGCTGTTGTCTCAGTCTGACGGTAGTGTTTTTAGCTTCAGGTTAGCATATATCACTGAATGGTGCTTGCAGCTCATCTATTGGCTCGTTGTTTAAAAGTGACCACAGAATTCAGGTAATTTTTCTATTTAAAACATGACTCTTCTGTAGTTACAAGGTGGACTAAGAGCAACGGAAAATGTAATGTGGTGATTTTCTATGCCAATATGATGTGGAACTGTTCTCTCATTCTGGTGTGATAATTACTTAGTACTGCAAGTAGTTCAAGTCCACTGAACAAGTAGTGCAAGCCAAGAGCTCCTTAATTATTACGCTGGGACGAGAATAGTTCCATGTTGTATCAGTTCAGAAAATCACCACATTTCATTTTCGCTCATTTTCCATGTCTACACCTTCCATGTCTTACGTCATTTTCCATGTCTACACCTTGTAATTACAGAAGAGTCAAGTTTTAAATAACTATGAAAAATACCAGAATTCTGTGGACACTTTTAAGCAAGATGCTAATGGGTCAGATGCTAGTGGCAACCAAAGGACTCAATGATATATGCTAACCTGAAGCTAAAAACACTACCGTCAGACTTAGACAACAGCTGGATGAACAGAAGAAAGGTAAAACTTAATTGTTTAACTCTAGGGGATGAGTAAATGAGTAAATTGTCTGAAACAGTGGTGTATACCTTTAAGAACAAGGCTTCCGCTAATGGCTTGTGCCTATGCCTTCAGAGGAGTGTGTGTGTGTGTGTGTGTGCGTGTATGTGTGAGTGAGTGCATGCATGTGTGCTTCTAATGCAGATGGTAGGGAGGCTTATAATTCATCCTGATGACTGAAATAGAGCAGTAGAACTGATGCAGTAATTAATTTTTTTATACCATGATTTGGTAATCTCTCTCTCTTTCTCTGTCGTTCTCTCCCTCTCTCACACTCGCTCTTTCGTTTTTCCTCAAGCCCCTATCCTCTCAATCATTTCACCTCTTTTCTTAAAGAGACCAATAACAAAAGCACACATGCGGGGATATGCTATGAATGTGTGCTATGTATCCAGACACAACAGAATTGAAAAGTCAGTTATTTTAAAATGACATTTCCCTTTATTATATATATATCTGTATCCGTGTGTGTGTAAATAACATTTTCTCTTTATTAATTATATCACTATATATATGTATGTGTGTGTGTGTGTGAATTGGGTTCTGTATTTTTTTCCTTTGCTACCTGAAGATCCACAGATGTTTTAAGCAGCAACACATGTCCTAGCTGATGACTAATACAATGTGAATGCAGACCAAAAGAGCGAAGAGAGTCAAGTCATGTCTTTCTTTTATGCAGTCTGATAAAAGCAAAAGAGAGACCATTTCTTTCGCTGTGTTCTGACAGCACTTCCTTAGGGAGAACTTAGACGCTAAAATGGTTTGGTGTCATTGTGTGCGTGTGTGTGTGCGTGTGTGTGTGTATTAACAGTCTCATGTGTGTGTTTATTTGTGTTAACAGCCGTGTGTGTGTGTGTGTCTGTGTGTGTCTGTGTGTATGGGTGCTTGCATGCACGTGTGTGTGTGAGTGAATTGCACATTAACCTGAATTTGGACAGTTTCGCTTTGCCACAGAGGAGATTATCAAAGCTTAAGATCTCAGAGAGGGAGCGAGAGGGGATTGGTGACGGCACAGGGCTATTTTTAAAAAAGGGAGAGCTTTTGGGTGCCTTTTTTCCCTGTCTTTAAAAGGAACAAGGGAAACAGTTGTGTTTGTTGCCTTCTTTCCACTGTGATGAGGATTTACAAGAGAAGGATACAGAGAAAGGAAAGAGAAGATAGAAGAGAGAGAGAGAGTGAGGGATAGAGGGATGGATGAAAGCAGTACAAGTCAAAAGCAGAGAGAATGACGTTTAAGTGACCTTGAATGTTGAGCGTAGGCCTCCCTTTTATACCCCTCTGTGGGTCATTCAGCCCCTGGCTTGGCAGTGGCAACACATGAGTATTCAGCCAGTGAGATGTCAGAGGACGTCAGTCTCTCTCTGTCTTTCTCTCTCTCTCTATTGCTCTCTGTCTTTCTCTCTCTCTGTCTTTCTCTTTCTGTCTTTCCCTTTCTGTCTTTCTCACTCTCTCCTCCCCTTTCGCTCTCTCTCTTTCTCTCTTTCCTTCCATCTCCCTGTAACTGCCTCTCCCTTTCTCTCACTCTCCTTTTTCCACTCGCTTTTTTCCCACTTTATCCCCCTCTCCCCTCTCTCTCTCTTCCTCCTCCTTCTCCTCCTCCTCCTCTCAGGGTGCATCACCATCTGGCAGTACAAACACATTTACTGGAGCCTCAGGTTGAAATATGATTCTTGATGTGATCTTCCTGTCCCTGCTTTTGTATGGGTCTCTGTTGCAGTGTTTTCTGTTTCTTCTCCAGAATGGACCCACTTTGTGTGTTGGAGAATTTGAGATCAACAATGTTAAGGCTTCATATGATCTCTAAAGAGGGCATATGTGTTGTAGCGGACCTGTTTTAAAACTCCGAACCAGATGGTGATGGTGGTGTGTGTGTGTGTGTGTGTGTGTGTGTGTGTCTGGAAGGGGTCTGGAGTTTTTGACTCAAACATGAAAGTATAGTAGCCTGTAAATGTAGTCTGGTTTGTTGGTGAATCCAGTTGTTAATGTGGTGCCGAAATAATAACAGTGTTGGAATCCCATGTCTCCTTAGGAGTCTAATTTAACTGTTAATAGACTGTTAAACTGGGGGAAGGATAGTCCTGTGATGCTATTGCGCTCTGGCAGTGAGTCTGTGGTAGGGAGGAATTATGCACACTTAAAACTACATTGATAGTGAATAGTTTTATTCTTTCTTCATGTGAAATCAATACCATTTGCCACCATCTTTTGGGCCAGTCACATCGGCGGACTGTCCTGAGAGGCATGCAAGCACAAACCTTGCCACCAACTGCAGGTCTAACATGAAATATCTCAGTGTGACACATTCTACTGATGGGGAGAAATTCTACAAGTATATCATGGACGGAGGGCTGGCTCCTGCCTTTTTGCTGCCCTGGGCCAGATTTGAGTGTTGCCCCCTCATTTCTAGAAATAAAAGAAAGTGAAAAACTGAAAAAAAAGAAAGAAAGAAATGCATTGCGATGCCCCACTGAAATGTGGCGCCTTAGGCAAGGCCAGGCAAGTTTATTTATATAGCGCATTTCATACACAGGCAGTTTAATGTGCGTTACAAAGATAAAGGCAAAAACCAGTGAATAATGTAATATTCTATTATTTCATAATAGAAATGAAAATGATATAAAATGATTCAGATGATTGGCCTAGGTGGCCTATGCCAGGAACCGGCCCTGCATGGATAATTTGATACGGCACTTCACTAGTCTGTGGTTAGAGGCGACTTAGCGGTTTTGCTGTGGTGACGAGGACAAAGTGATAGTTGGACACCAGGGGGAACATCCTAACTCTGTTACACAAGCATGACCCAGCAATGTGACATCAGCGACCCCAGGGGCACCGGCTAGAGTTAGCATGACTAAGCACAAAAAAAAAAAAAAATTTAAGCGAAACTGGTGGCAGATACACAAACACACAGCTAGTGACACGTCCATGCAAATAAAAAGCAGAAAGACACACAAACACACACACACACACACACATGCACACACACATACACACATAGAGACAAAAGCAAATATGAAACAAAAACATACATCAAAACACACACACACACACAATTAGACGCGAAATAATATGAAACACACACACACACACGCGCGTAGAGGAGAAAGAGAGAGAAGGAGGGAAGGGCAGAGAGAAAGATAATGTCCT
>PYXC01001129.1:2170000-2177500 GCA_015244755.2 Tenualosa ilisha
TTCTCTTTCCTTCTCTCCTTTCCTCTCCTCCTCCTCCTCTCCTGTCTCTCGTTCTCTGGGCGTCTATCTCCCTTGCTCCCTGCTGTTGGAGAATATGTGAGCAGGCACACAGAATGCACGTGTGTTGCCCGTGTGCAAGATGTGTACATATGTGTACTGTATGTGTGCGAGCACTTAATGTCAGTGTGTGTGTGTGTGTATGTGTGTGTGTGTGTGTGTGTGTGCGTATTTGGTTTCTTGTGTATGGTTTTTTATGTCTGTGTCCTGTCTTCAACTATGCATGTGTGTTTGTGTGTGTGTGTGTGTGTGTGTGTGCATATTTGGTTTCTCGTGTTTGGTTTTTTATGTCTGTGTCCTGTCTTCAAGTATGCATGTGTGCGTGTGTGTGTGTGTGTGTGTGTGTGTGGTGTGTGTGTGTGTGTGTGTGTGTGTGCATAGTCACACTCTTATCTCCAGCACAAGGCTCAGTGGAGTTTTTGGGAAGAAGAATGAAAGAGATATTGGGGTTGTGTAGCATCATTAGGGTCCCCCGATGCGAGCTGCATACAGCTGCCCTTAATGGTCTGTATGCACAGCGGAAGCACGGTGCGCCGCTATAAAGCTTCCCCCCTCAGCCCCACGCCCAGCCTTGAACAGGGCTGTTGGGGTTTGGATAATTGGTTCCTCCACAGCAGATGTTATGTAATCAGCACAGTTGGGGAAGGGATGACCCCCATCTTTTTTCCTCCCCCTCCCTCCCGCTATCTTCCTCTTTTTTCTCCGTCTCTCTTTCTCCTGCTTCAGTTTTCTTTCTGTTCCTGCCCTTCCCATCCCCCCCTTTCTTTCATCTCTGCCTTATTCTCATGCTCTGTAATGTTTTTTTCCTCACCCACACACGTGCGCTGCACACTCAGACATGCTGTCTCTCTCTCTCTCTCTCACACACACACACACATACATATGTTCGTATAGACTGGCAGGAATTGCAAGGAATGGAATAGAGTGAAGAAAGAATAGAAAGAATGGAAGAAGAGAAAGAATGGAAGGAGAGAAAGAGAGAGGAGATGTCATGAAGGGGCAATTAGGAGGTAAAAAAAGAGAATGAAAATGGAAAGGAAAGGAACGCTTGAAAAGGGAACAGAAGGTTAGAAGACGTGTTAAAAACAGAGGGATAGAGAGATATAGGAGAAGAAGAGAGATGAGGTGAGGGGAAATATGAGGAGAGGGAACAAGAAATCGAGAGAGAGAGAGAGAGAGAGAGAGAGAGAGAGGGAGTGATATAGGGAGGGAGGGATAGAGAGGGAGATGATGGATGAGAGTGTGTTGTTAAAGGGGACCTGCGGGGGTCAGATGGGTGGAAAATTGATAGAGGGAATGAGGGGGAGAGATGAAGAGTGGGAGAGAGATGGCACAGAGATATGGAGAAGAAAAATGGAAGCGAGAGAAATGGACAGGAGAGGCCAGGGGCGGCCATGATGACCAGATAACTGTGACAAGTGCTCATGTTCTTAGCACACACTTCACATCTGTGTGTGTGTTTGTCTGTCTCTCTCTCTCTCTCACACACACACGCATGCACGCACGCACACAAACACACACGCAGCAACACCCCCCCACACACACACAATCGTACAATCGCACACCTCTCTCTCACACACACACAGAGAGCGAGAGAGAGAGAGTAAGCAACTGAACAACATTATAAACACTATAAAAACACATCATTACAACTTAAAAAAATGATAATGCATGTCTTCTATTCATCCATCCATTTGCTAATGGTCCTGAAATACTGTTAGTCTTGTCCTCTAATTGAATTGCACATCTTTTTTACGTTCCCAGCCCATTGTTAATACCTCTCCTGATTTTTTCTCCACAATTTAATTTAACATGTTTTTGTTCCGTGTAATCCCTGTTATGACTGGTTATATTAATTTGTCTTGAATGAATTAATACAGGTCTGGAAGAGGGTCAAATATTTTAACACCAGATATGGTTAGGGATGGAAATTGAAAACCGGGAATCAAGTAGAATCAAGAATCTAATGCATTAGTATCTTATCCCTCTGACATTATCAATTCCTCTTATCAGTGCCGACATGTTTTTCAGACCATTGTCAATAGGTCTTTCAAATACTAATATTCAAATATTAAATGGATAACACAGTCCTACATGGTCTTCATCATTCTAATTAGCTGCTATTGTCACCTTAGTGGTATAGGCCATTGGTTCTCAAACTGGGGTCTGGGCACCCCCAGGGGTCCATAGCACCTTGCCAGGGGGTCAGTGAAAAATTTTGCTACAAAGTAGCATCTAGCATTTAACAGAACAAATAGATATAAGCCTGTATTATTAAATTTGTGTTGCGATTTTGGGGGGGTCTTGGATTTTTTTTGCACCATGAGGGGTCCCTGGTCCACTAAGGGTCCCCTGGTATAGGCTATATTATTGGCCCATGTGCTGATACTGAAAACCTGTGTAGAATACCTTCCAAACAGTAAAGAATTGTTAAGAGAATTATAAAGAATTGGACCAATAAGCAGCATCGACAATGGCATTGATATTGATAAAATCCTATTAGTTCCCACCCCTAGATATGGTAGAAGATAGTACAGGTTGATTTTGAGCCTGTCAACCATATTTTTGTCAGTGTATACCTGAAACCACCTCTAATCCACATTCACACTGCAATCTGTGTGTTCGCAGTGTGTGCATGGTTTTGGTCCATTGTTTAAAATGTATGTTAGAACAGATCAGACCCTGCACACTGCACACGTCTTCCGTGGGGCAGCACCACACATCTCGCCTTCCATTTCCCCGCTGTCCGCTTGAAATAGAAAAGAGTTCTATTTTTCCCTGTGTTCCGTGCGCAGTTTAACGCGGTCTCCATAGATTTGAACGAGAGCTTGGGCAGCCGTTTCGTGCAGGAGACCCTCTCTGGTGTGAATACACAGACACACACGCCCCACGAACAGGCAGCAATGGTTACGGACTGTGACTGCGGACGTGCTGATTTCTATGTGATTTCTATGTGAATGAGTGACGTGCTGATCTGCGGACGTGCTGATTTCTATGTGAATGAGTGCGACTGCGGACGTGCTGATTTCTATGTGAATGAGTGCGATTGCGGACGTGCCAATTTCTGTGTGAATGAGGCCTTACTCTTCTTCGGCCCCTATGACACACTAGGCTTTAATGAGCTCTTTCCATCACATACAGCCCCTGTTGTGCCCCTCCCCACGACATGTCCGTCTTTTGAGGTTCCTGTTCTGCACAGTTCTGCACCAGGCGTTTTTGGGTCGCCCAGGTTTTGCCTTGTGGTGTCCTTGTTAGAGCAACTCTTGGGGTCTGGTCTTGCTTGATCCTTAGCACATGTCCAAGCCATCTTGTAATCCATATGGAGCTAGTTTATGTGATCCATATGCAAACGTCCTACTGCAAACATATGCAATTCTTATCTGTCCTGCTAAAGTAATGGAAGGGCCAGGTATGACCCCATAATCCTGGCAGACATCTTATGTATATGTAGAATACCATACCTGTATAATATCATATATTTTCATATATTATATGGTAGACCCTTAGTACAGCAAGTATGTTCTCAGGGTGTCTTTTGCGAGTGTCTATCGTGCTGTCAAAACATGAAAAAGGCACACACACACACACACACACACACACACACACACACACCACACACACACACAAACAAAACACACACACACACACACACACACACACACACACACACACACACACACACACAGCTACATTTGGGTGTCTCCTCAGGCCTAAGTAGAAGTCCCCGTTGGGGAGTAACTAGTGGGGGCATCTAGGCCATCAGCCAGTAATGACTGTGATCCCAGTGGGGTGGACAGTCTGCTGATGGCAGTGATCAGGGTAAACAAACGCTCCCCAGCAGCATCAAGGAGAAAGACAGACAGAGAGAGAGAGGGATAGAGAGATGGAGGGAGGGAGGGAGGGAGCAAGAGACGGAGAGATGGAGGGAGAGACAGATGGAGGGAGGGAGAGAGGTAAAATGGAAGACAGCCTGCTGTTGGCAGTGATGAGGATAAAGAAACGTTTCTCAGCAGCATCAAGTAGACAGAGAGAGAAAGAAATGAAGGGAGACGGAGGGAGAGGGGGAGTGAGAGGGAAGAAGGATGAGGGAGAGAGAAAGGGAGGGAGAGAGAGAGACAGAGGTAGAATGGAAGAGAAGGAGCGAGCAAGAGAGCAACTAAGAAAGAAACGATGAGAGAGGGAGCGAGAGAGAAAAGCAGAATGAGAGAGAGAGAGAGAGAGAGAAAAGGAGAGAGAATAAGAAAGAGTGTGTATGTGTGTGGGGGGGGATACCTATAGCATCAGATGGAGAGGATGAACACCACAGGAAACACCATCAAGAGAGACAGACAGAGACAGCTACAAAAGCCACACACAGACCACCTCAAAAGGACAATTACTCAGATACGAGCCAAAATTAGCTTAAAGCAAAGATCATTGAATACTGACCAAGAAAAAGCAACATAATGTGTTACAATGAGAACAAACATAAATCGCTCCGTTCTCCACATGCGAAAATAGAACACGGAACTTAACAAACGTTTGTGCCTCTCGCTCCACTTTTATTCTCTCTACTTGAAGGGAACCAGATGGCAAAGAAAACAGGAACCCAACCCACGAGTATAGACATAAACAACTACATGGCCTTGGATCAATGACACATGATTTTGTCAGACAGTCTGATCTTTGCCCTTACACTAATATCAGGACCTTCCCTGCGTATATGACAAAGTGACATGATGTAATCTAACACCCAGATCCCTCATAATGCCCCCAAGTGGCTGCATAAAAGCATGCCAATAGCCAGCGTGTGTGTGTGTGTGTGTGCGTGTGTGTTTGAGTGTCTGTGTGTGTGCATGAATGAGTAGTGTGATTGCGTTTGTATGCTGTGCCACTCCAGTCCAGTGTGTCTGTTTGTGTGTGGTGTGTGTGTGTGTGTGTGTGTGTGTGTGTGTGTGTATGTTTGACATACATTTGTGTGGAGACACACCAGGAAAGATCATCCTTGAAGTTGAATGAGTTAAAAGAGTATGGGCTGACCAGTCAGTGACAGCGGCTCTCTGGCTGAAACCTGATTAATGATTAGGTTGAATAAATGATCATGTTTTTCAAGTTTTTCATGTAAATTTTTTCATGTAAGTTCTACACTCAAGAAGAGTGAATGCTCAGATTTAATGTAGTCATCATTCACATCATGCTATCAGTTATACCATGGCATTGTGTTGCATTGTGTTGGCGTCATGGACATGACAGTTTTCCATGGAATTGGCCAAATAATTTTCTGTAAATTCATTGCAAATGGACTTAAAGAGTTTTGCATCTGAACTCTGTATATGTTTAGACTGAATTACATTTACATTAGAATTACATTTATGCAGCAGCGTTAACACAACACTACGCTAATGCTAAGTTGTCTTACGCTATTCTAACCTCTCAGAGACAGAGGCTGTTTCTGAAATAGGATACTGCCGTGCTGTGTAAGACATTGGATTTTACACTTACGCATTTAGCAGACGCTTTTATCCAAAGCGACTTACATTTTTTCAACTATCAATTATTCAGAGCCAGTCTCCCTTAGAGCAACTTGGGGTTACATGCCTTGCTCAAGGGCACAATGGTGACAGCTTCGGATTCAAACCCACAACTTTCCAAGCTACTAACACGCTAGCCAGGGTCCTTAACCACTACGCTACCACTGCACCGAATGACATGGGAAGCACTATTGTGATACTTTTTTGTAAGAGAATGAGTGACATTTGGCTTGTTTGCTCACTTAATGTGGTTGTTTACAAAAATGTTGTATCTGTTGTGCAAAGTTAGTAGTCTAGTAAAAGCTGCACATTTTGTCAATGTACAAAAAAATGTAGCAATGGTATGCCTCAAACTTCATGCAAATTGCGTGCAGTACGTATGCCATTTTGGAAATGGCCAGAGACACAGTATGCAACACAGAACCTCCCTGGACCACCTCTTCCCCTCCCCCTTGCACGCACAACATCCGCAGGAAATGTCACCACCTGGATGCAACGCCCTCCTGTCTGGCCCTGCCAAAACATCACTGCTAGCGCTCGCACCGCTAAAGGTCGTCCGCCCACCCACCTGCCTGCCTGCCTGCTTGCTTGCTTGCCCAGTCGCTCACTCTCCTCCTGGGGCAAGTAGTGTCAGAAACAGTCTGCTGTTCCTCCAGGTGCACAACTCCTGGTGGAAGGAGTCTGGACCCTTAGGGTGCAGAGAATCAAAATAACAGAACCTTGATTAACATTGTTAGAGCTACAGCAAAGCCCTGAGTCATCTGCAAATAAAAAACTCCCAAATTTTCAAATAAGTAAAAGTGAAGTGAGAGATTCTGGCCCACCGATTTCAGTGCCTCCATGTTAGGTCTGTGCTAAGCAAAGGTCTAACACTCCTGCCCTGCCTACATGATTCTACGGGTGATGGTTATGCAATATTCAGACATGTGAACATGAGAGGGTTGCTGCTGTTGCTAAGGCTGAGGCTTGGCTGACATGTATGAAAGTGTTCGCTAGGAATTAGAAACCATGTTATCAGATAAGCTGACAGAGTTGTCCATCGAAACATTTCTGTTTTCAGAAAGATTTATGTTCCAACGCAGACTCAACAGTGCCCTGGTTATTAGCATTAAAGGAGAAATCCTGTCTGAATCAATAGTCATATTGCTGAGGAATGAGAACAAGAGAATTTAGTGCACCGTAGACCAAATATGCTAAACAACAGCTAATGCTAATTGATGGGGACACAAGGAACGTTGGTTCACTTTCATTTTCCTGTGCCCCCATTAGTTAGCAGTGGCTGCTTTTTTGCTATCTGGTCTATGTTGTACCGAATTCTCTCATTCTCCCCTTTAAACAACATGGGTGAACTAGCCATCTCTTTTGGCTAATTGCTGTTTTTGCAGGTTTCCCTCCCTTTTTAGTTAGGCATTCCTGTAGTCCACAACAATCTTCATTTCAGCACGCTATGCTGTCTGTAAATAAACCCTCTAAATCATTAGTATTTTTCTATTGTATGAATGTCATCTGTATGCCATGTTGTGGAAGCTTAAGGATACCAGAATTTCCTATGGGATCACAAATGTACTTATTTATCTATCTATTAAACTGCAAAGCCTGTAATCTCCCTAGACCTCTATAATATTGAGCCGTAGGAGCCTAACTTCGGCTTGTGCGCTTCTGCATAGAAATAAATAGATAACACAAGCACCCTGTGCGGCATCTCAATGTGCATGTAGCCAAGGACTGCAACCCCTGCACTGTAGCTAAGCTGTTTAAAAATGAATAGTGTGTGGTTGTTGCCTGGTCTTTGGGACTTGACAGGGAAGAGCTAGCCGCTGCTTGTGCTGCAGTATCTGCTTTAGCTTCTTATGGAAATACAAATCATCTAGTGTAGCCTGAGGCAGTGTTTGTGCTCTTTCTCCCCCCCCCCCCACCCCCTCTCTGCCTCTCT
>PYXC01001129.1:2180000-2231026 GCA_015244755.2 Tenualosa ilisha
GTGTGTTTGTGTGTGTGTGTGTGTGTGTGTCTGTGTGTGTGTGTGTGTATGTATCTGTGCATGTGTGTGTATTGTGTATGACATTTTAATTTTTCAGTTTCATTGTTTTTGTTGTTTTCAGCGCACATGAATGAGCAATTTAAATTGATGTACATATTTTGCAGGTCTCAGTTCAGTGAAGTAGGGTGATAAATTATTGCATATTCAACATAGATAGAGAGACAGAGAGAGAGAGCGAGAGAGAGAGCGAGAGAGAGAGAATGATAATATTATCAGAGAAAGCTCAGAGCAGAGCTTATTAGAACTGTGTCATCACCACTGATTGGGTTCTCTTCACTCTAACATGCTTACTCTCTCTATGTGAGTGTTATTGTGTATTAACAGGAGATGGTGCATATGTGTGTGTGTGTGTGTGCGTGTGTGTGTGTGTGAGTGTGTGTGTGTGAGAGAGAGAGAGAGAGAGAGAGAGAGAGAGAGAGAGAGAGAGAGGGACACCAACTACAGATGTTTGTTAGTTAAACGTAGGATATGAAATAGTGAGATACTACATACATGCATACACACATAGATACATACACATGTATGTATGTGGACATACATACATATGACACAAAGATATATAAACAAAGAGAATAGAACTGAGAATCTTATTCTTATTGGCCAAGTGTATTTACACACACAAGGAATTAGGTCTCTGCATTTGTCCTAATATTGTGTTAGTCAAACACACAGCACACAGAGAAACTTGCTCAAGGGCACTTGGCCATGATCCACTGGCCAGGGATCAAACCGGCAACCCTTCGGTTCCAAGCCCGAAGCCCTAACCAGTAGGTGATGGCTACTCTATACAGTTCATAAAAACATACACTATACACGCATATACATAATAAATCATAAAGATATGTATGTGTATAGCCAGTAGGCCTCAATAGGAATGTATCTGAATCTGAAGTGAAGGTTGATGGTCATACTGGAAGATTGCCCAGGGGAGTGGTGGTCCAAACTCACTACTGAAGGCCAAGCCAGTAGACTAACGTCATTCAGAATAAGGAATGCACTGAGCTCATTGATTTGGACAGAGATGCCTCTTCCTCTTTGCTCCAGATGCAAACCAACAAACAGACTTTGGGCTGGGTTGGGTTGGGTTGGGTCAGGCTGGCTGGGTCAGCTGGGTTGATGTGTTCTGGAGAGAAGAAAAAAAGGGAGAGAGAGCGAGAGAGAGAGCGCAGAGTAGAGAGATGAGATGGCAATGACTCCTCACACTCACAAATACAGACAGACACACACACACACACACACAAACACAGACAAACACACACTCACACATTCACACACAACACTCTCTCTCTCTCTCTCTCTCTCCCCCTGTGTACTGTCTTGGTTTTATTATATAGTCATCAGTGTGGTTGTTGTGTGTGTGTGCAGTGTGTGCTCCCTCTCAACCTCCTCTTCTCCACGAGTGGTTAAAAATGGCTGCCTCGTCTGACTCATTCTCATGTACAGCGCTACTTCACCAAAAAACACCAAGGAAAAAAGCTGAGCAGCAAAGCTCACAAAATAAGCTTTCGAGTTCTCTCTCTCTCTCTGCCCATCTTCTTACTCTCTCTCTCTCTCTCTCTCTGCCCATCTTCTTACTCTCTCTCTCTCTCTCTCTCTCTGCCCATCTTCTTACTCTCTCTCTCTCTCTCTGTCTCTCTCTCTGCCCATCTTCTTACTCTCTCTCTCTCTCTCTGTCTCTCTCTCTGCCCATCTTCTTTCTCTCTCTCTCTCTCTCTGTCTCTCTCTCTGCCCATCTTCTTTCTCTCTCTTTCTCTCTCTCTCTCTCTCTCTGCCCATCTTCTTTCTCTCTCTTTCTCTCTCTCTCTCTCTCTCTCTCTCTGTCTCTCATGCTGTCTTTCTGTGCTGTGCTTCAGGGAAATGGCTACTCTCTAGTTCCGTTCTCCGAATTCGGTTTGTTGAAGAATGTAATGGAAAGTGTGGAAGTGTAATCATCTCCACAATGAGCTGGTGAGGAGACAGAGGCACTCTTCCTCACACTCCGGCGTCAGCACACCTCACTCCTTCTCTCTGCAGTGGTTCTCCTTCTTGTTCTCCTCACTCCTTCTCCGCAGTGTTTCTCCTTCTTGTTCTCCTCACTCCTTCTCTGCAGTGTTTCTCCTTCTTGTTCTCCTCACTCCTTCTCTGCAGTGTTTCTCCTTCTTGTTCTCCTCACTCCTTCTCTCTGCAGTGGTTCTCCTTCTTGTTCTCCTCACTCCTTCTCTGCAGTGGTTCTCCTTCTTGTTCTCCTCACTCCTTCTCTGCAGTGGTTCTCCTTCTTGTTCACCTCACTCCTTCTCTGCAGTGGTTCTCCTTCTTGTTCTCCTCACTCCTTCTCTCCGCAGTGGTTCTCCTTCTTGTTCTCCTCACTCCTTCTCTCCGCAGTGGTTCTCCTTCTTGTTCTCCTCACTCCTTCTCTGCAGTGGTTCTCCTTCTTGTTCTCCTCACTCCTTCTCTGCAGTGGTTCTCCTTCTTGTTCTCCTCACTCCTTCTCTCCGCAGTGGTTCTCCTTCTTGTTCTCCTCACTCCTTCTCTGCAGTGGTTCTCCTTCTTGTTCTCCTCACTCCTTCTCTGCAGTGTTTCTCCTTCTTGTTCTCCTCACTCCTTCTCTCCAGTGGTTCTCCTTCTTGTTCTCCTCACTCCTTCTCTCTGCAGTGGTTCTCCTTCTTGTTCACCTCACTCCTTCTCTCTGCAGTGGTTCTCCTTCTTGTTCTCCTCATTTGTTTCACAGTGTGTTGCCACCGCCTTCCTCTGGTTCATGATTTGGTTTCTTTCTGCCTGTCGCTTTTTCTCTCTCCATCTTTCTATCTCTCCATCTCCAGTCGCTTTCTCTGTCTCCATCTTTCTATCTCTCCATCTCCAGTCTCTTTCTCTGTCTCCATCTTTCTATCTCTCCATCTCCAGTCACTTTCTCTGTCTCCATCTTTCTATCTCTCCATCTCCAGTCTCTTTCTATCTCTCCATCTCCAGTCTATTTCTCTCTCTCCATCTTTCTATCTCTCCATCTCCAGTCTCTTTCTATCTCTCCATCTCCAGTCTCTTTCTATCTCTCCATCTTTCTATCTCTCCATCTCCATTCTCTTTTTCTCTCTCCATCTTTCTATCTCTCCATCTCCAGTCTCTTTCTCTGTCTCCATCTTTCTATCTCTCCATCTCCAGTCGCTTTCTCTCTCTCCATCTTTCTATCTCTCCATCTCCAGTCGCTTTCTCTCTCTCCATCTTTCTATCTCTCCATCTCCAGTCTCTTTCTCTCTCTCCATCTCCAGTCTATTTCTCTCTCTCCATCTTTCTATCTCTCCATCTCCAGTCTCTTTCTATCTCTCCATCTCCAGTCTCTTTCTATCTCTCCATCTCCAGTCTCTTTCTATCTCTCCATCTTTCTATCTCTCCATCTCCATTCTCTTTTTCTCTCTCCATCTTTCTATCTCTCCATCTCCAGTCTCTTTCTATCTCTCCATCTCCAGTCTATTTCTCTCTCTCCATCTTGCTATCTCTCCATCTCCATTCTCTTTTTCTCTCTCCATCTCTAGTCTCTTTCCATCTCTCCATCTTTCTATCTCTCCATCTCCATTCTCTTTCTATCTCTCCATCTCCAGTCTCTTTCTCCTCACCATCTCTAGTCTCTTTCCCTCTCTCTCTCTGTCCATTTTTCCCTCTCTCTATCTCTTCTCTTTACTCCTTAAGTTGTGCATTTTGTATTTCTTGCCTGTCCTCATCAGCCATCTTTAATTCATTTCTTATTTCTCTCTCTTGTTTTCTCCTTTCTCTCTCTCTCTCTCTCTCTCTCTCTTTCTTCTCTCTCTTGCTCTCTTCTGTCTCTTTCTCTCTCTGTCTCTCTCTCACTTTCTTTCCATTATTCTCTTTTGCGCCTCTTTTTCTTTTTTGTTATGTAATTTGTTATTTAACATTGACGTTGTGTCATTTTTTCTTTTTCCTGCCATTTTTCCTCATCTCTCTCTCTCTGTTTATACTCTCAGTTCATTTCTGTCTATTTGTCTTTCTCTACTCACCCCTTCTTCCTCCTCTTTCTTTTATCTGCTTGTGAGTTTGAGTGGGTTTATGTTATTATTTGATTTAATGGACCTTTTGAGTTGAAGGAATATGCCACTGAAGGTGTGTCAGACGTCTGTGTGTATGTGTGTGTGTGTGTGTGTGTGTGTGTGTGTGTGTGTCTTTGCTTGTGTGTGGTGTGCAGTTCCTATGGTTCCAGAGAAATCTGTGTTTGTCTGTGTGTGACTGTGTGTTTGTGTGTGTGTGTTTGTGTGTGTGTGTGTGTGTGTGTGTGTGTGTGCGCGTGTGTGTGTGTATGCGCGTGTGTGTTAGGGCCTCCGTTCTTCTGTGTCTCACCTCCCAACTCATTAGTTCAGAGGTTTGCTCTGCTTCATTAAGCCGGTAGTCAATTCTGCCCACCTCGCAAATACACTTGTGTGTGTGTGTGTGTGTGTGTGTGTGTGTGTGTGTGTGTGTGTTTGTTTGTTTGCGTAGGTGTGTGCAGGTGTGCTCCAGGATTATTTGCAGAGGGCTTAGAGAGGAAGTACTTAGCAAATAATTGTGTTTGTGTGCAAGTCTGTGTATTCAGATATGTGACAGTGGTGCTTGTGTGTGTGTGTGTGTGTGTGTGTGTGTGTGTGTGTGTGTGTGTGTGTGTCTATGTTTACATACATCCTCCATAAGCCTCCCCTCTCAGAGGGAAGTAAAGCAGAGCTGTTGTCCAATGGCTTCTGTGTCGCACCACTAAGAAGCTGAATGGGATTTTTTCTGTCCTCTTATTTCAAAAATGTATCCGCTCCTTCTCCGCTGGGCCCTTTGTCCATCCCTAAGCTGCTGATTCATTGAACCATCGACCCCCTGCTGCCCTCCTCCTCCACCCCCAACCCCCACCCCCCAGCTCCTAGCACACACACACCCACACAAACACACACACACAGACACACACCATTTTCATCACCCGACAACATACATCACCTACAGCCAGATGTCATGAGCCACTATTTTCAGCTTTGGGCCACTCTAAGCCAGCGTGTGGATTTAGACTTATCAGTTACGGCCAGTCCAAAAGCCTTATTAGTCGAATGCCAAAGGAATATACTGAGCTCTGATGGCTGCCATTGTGTGGTGGCCTCAAGGCCACAGACATCTCTCTCTTTTTTCTCTCTCTCTCTCTCTCTCTCTTTCTTTCACTGCTGCTGTAATGGTGGATATATTCCGCACGACTGTGTGCAATTTGGGCCACCAGAAGGATATTTTGGAAAAGAAAAATGTCTCTGTCTGTCAGTCTGTCTGTTAGTAAATCTGTCAGCCAATCAAGGAGAGAGAGAAGTCAGAGAGAGATAGGAGATAGGAGTGGAGGGATGCAGGAGGAGGGATTATATAGAGAGAAAGACAGATGCAAGAGAGAGAGAATGACAGGAGAACAGTATGGGGAAAGAAATAGAGAGAGGGAGAGAGGTATGGGTAGAAGAGAATGAGAGATGGATGTATGGAGAGAGAAAGAAAGAAAGACAGGCACACATTTATCGGGAAGAATGAGAAAACAGATCGATCTGAGGACAGAGAGATAGACAGAAAGAGACAGAGAGAAAGAGAGAGAGACAGAGAGAGAGACCCACTGCTGACAGGCATAACCCTACTACATGACAGCCGTCCGTCAGTCCTGTGTTGTTTCCATGGCAACTGCAACCTCATGCTGGAGAGGGGCAAATGGTGGCGGGGGGTTGGGGGGGTTACTCTCAGGACACTAGGAGCTTTGGGTCGGCCTCGAGAGCCACGTCAACATGGCAACACAAACAGCCAAACAACAAACAACTGCACCCTCAACGCCGTCCAAGAATGCGAGGGCCTGTCTTTATTAATCTACTCTCTCTCTTTCTCACACACACACACACACACACACACACATACACACACACACACACACACACACACACACACGCATGCACACACACACACACACGCGCGCGCACACACACACACACACGCACACACACACACACACACACGCATGCACACACACAGACACACACACACACATATACACACACACACACACACACGCACACGCACACACACACGCATGTACACACACACACACACACACACACACACACACACACATACACACACACACACGTACACACACACACATGTAAACACACGCACACACTGTCTCTTCCACTCTCTTTCCCAAGTCATTTATCTTTTTCCTCCTTCTCTCCTTCTCACAGGACACTTTTTCTTTCTCTCTTCCTCCACCACTAGTTTTCAGCTGTCTGCTCTTGAGACCAAACCCCTTGATAGCTACAACACACACACACACACACACAGAAACACACACACTCACACTCTCTCTCTCTCTCTTTCTCACACACACACACACACACACACACACACACACAGAAACTCACACTCTCTCTCTCTCTCTCTTTCTCACACACACACACACACACACACACACACACTCCTAAGTCCTAAACTGCATCACAGCCATTATCATGTGCTTGACAAAATTTTGTGGGGTTTAGAATAGCAGATTGGATTACTATGGACTACTAATTCATCCCAACGCAGATTAGTCTGTGTTTGTTGCTTTTGCCACCATAATATATTGTGTGGCATTGCCACCCAGTCCCAAATTTATTATATCTAAATTGCATCATCTTATCACTCTCCCCTAATTAGATTGCCAGCACTGTGGCAGACCAGTCGTGTGTATGTATTAGGATATGTGTGTGAGTTTGTGTATGATGGTGCTTATTGCAAGTGGATATTGGCACACACACTCACACACACAGACACACATTTGTCACATTTACACACATACATATACCAATGCATGGCATGTTTCTCAGTTGTTTCTCTTTCACACACACACAGACACACCCACACACACATTTTCCTACTCTGAAGTAACTTGACATTTGATAGAAAACTGTCTGTCTGTGAAATTAGTACTAACTGTATATGTCTCTGCTTGGTCAAAAATTGCAGTACATAACCTAGACTGGCGTTAAAGTGATCCCGTCTTTTGGCATCAAAGCTGTCAACTGTCAAGTGTGTGTGTGTATGCATCCACACAAAAGAAGGACGCATTCTCCCCATTAACCTCAGCCAATCTCCGAGTCACTCTCATACTCTTCTAATGAGAGCACAGTGTAATTGAGCTGTCTTACTGTCATTGCAAATTCTCCCAGATGAATGATGTCACAGTTGAAAGGTCAAAAATAAACTCATCTATATCCATGGAAACCTATCCCAGCATAATCCCTTGCTTGAGTCACACACGCACCGTGTGTCACTCCCATACCCTGCGATGCTTTATACAGTATTCACGCACATTCCTTCCAGAATTTTCATCTCTCTCTCTCTCTAAGATGACAGAGGTCGACACGTTTCATGCTTCACACGCTGGCCCCTTTTGCTCAACCCACGTTGCCGGGTTTAAAGATTTACTCGGGCGTGTAATCCCCCCCCCACAACCCCTCGAAAATGTATGCAGACGACGCCATTGTGGAACTCTTTGTGGAGAACTCAATTAGCCCACACAACCTCAAACGGGCGCAGTAATGGAGTTCTCGGGGGATGCGAGAGCGAGATAATTCTGACGTGTGCGTTATGTAAATTAATTTCTCTGCTGGCAGGTAGGTGAGATATGCCAGCGTGACTCGTTGCATGCTGCACGGGCACTCCTTCCAAGACGACAGTGATCCTCCCAACCTAAGCCCATTTACATAAGGCAGAACCTCATTTGAATAATACTAAAACATATTCTATTATGACTGTTCAGCACTCCTAGCAAATGACTGAACGGGATAGAATGAACCCCCATTTTTACCGTAGAATTAAACGATACGTTCTCCTCTTATTTCAACCGAGCAATACTCAGATTCAGTATCAGCATGGAGTCAGCATTAGACTTTAAAATAATAATTGTGTGCATCTGAGAATTCCTAATGGCAGAAGACTCTTCAATTTGTGAGGAACAATCACTGTTTGCTTGAACAAACTCGACATCTGAGATTCTATATTCCGTCTGGAGTGTCTATTATGGAGCAGAGCCACCACTGTGACCTCTGTCAGCGGTAATGATGGTGTTGTTTGGTGTGTGGCAGATGTCCTGATTCTGTCCTGAATGCCATGGCCTTGTCTAGCTGTGATAAGACCATGGCATTCTTATTCTGTTAGTGAGTGTAATGAGGACAAGCTCACAAGGTCACAAGCTTCTTGAGGAGAGGGCAAGAGGCCCTAGAGAATAGTAGGCCGAGGGCGTGAAGTCCTCACTGTCAATCACTTAAGGGTATTAGTGTGAAGAATGGAGTCCACGTGTGTTGTTGCTGTTGTTGTTGTTGTTGTTGTTGTTGTTTGTAGTGGCATGACGCTGTAATATCTGCTCTCTCCTGCAGATGGCGCCCCGCTGAGTGAGCTGTCCTGGTCGTCCTCTCTGGCTGTGGTGGCTGTCTCCTTCTCCGGGCTCTTTACCTTCATCTTCCTCATGCTGGCCTGTCTGTGCTGCAAGAAGGGGGACATCGGCTTCAAGGTGAGACCACCACCAAACCCCCGGTTCCCACATGTACAAGCACACGCACGCACACACACACACACACACACTCACACACACACACACACAGAGAGAGAGAGAGAACACAGAAAAGGTCTATCAGCCAATTTGCAAAATCCTAATATTGTTACCTTTTGTAATTTTAAGGCTCTGGAGAAAGGCAACTTTAGCATCAGATTTTGTATAGATTGCGTAGATATTTCTTCCTGAGGTTTAGATGACTCCAGTGTGATTATTAAATAAGGATCATTGCCATTTGAAAATAAAATAACTGCCTTACTGTAATGTGTGTGTGTGTGTGTGTGTGTGTGTGTGTGGGTGTGTGCGTGCGTGTACATACATCTCACGTAGAAGTGTTTTCCACTGGGATTTTGCTGTCTTATTTTTCTCTCTCTCTCTCTCTCACACTCTCTCTCTTTCTCTCTCTCCTCTTACTGAGAGCACATTTCAGTGGAGAGGAGTTGCCAGGCTGCTGACACACAGACCTGGCCTCATTTGATCTGACAGAGGGCAGGCAGGCAGGGAGGCTGGCAGGCAGGCAGGCAGGCACTGGAGAATGTTTCTCTGAATGGACTCTGAATCTGCCAGCCTTGAAAACGCTGTGCTGTACCTCAGCACTGCACTTGTGCTACTTTTTCTGAATGAGAAACAGTCCATCAATAAGACCTGACCATGAGAGTTTTTTGAGTCTGTAAAACTGTGTGTATATGTACGTGTGCGTGTGCGCGTGTGTGTGTGTGTGTGTGTGTATGCGTGTGGGTATGCGTGTGTGTGTTTGTCTGGAGAGTGCAGTCAACATAACAACCATCTCATTACCTTCTGTTTCTACCTGCTATTCTCTTATCTCAGTGCACTCAGAGAGAGAGAGAGAGAGAGAGAAACAGAGAGGCAATAAATTGAATTGATTTCAATTAGTGTATGTAGGATTGAGTTTGAGAGAAACTGACAGTTGCAAGAAGGGGGTAGAAAGAAAGAAAGAGAGAAAGAGAGAAAGAAAAAGTAATCTAATTATTAGACTTATAATCAGCATTAAACTTAAAATGACAGGTTCCTTTGCTACTCTCTTATTTGATCTCAAAGCAACAGCTGCCATACCTCCATGTCTGTTCTCCTCGCTGATTCATAGGAGCTTCGATACCAGACTTCCCACAGACTGTTTACATTCTGTCCTCTCTGAGTCTGGGGGACAGATTGGCTTAGGAAATAACTCAATTAATTGATTGGCTGGGCAGCAACTCAATCCATCAGGCTCGACCAATCCAGATAGATTCACTACGTGCTTTTGTAACCAGTGTTGCAAGTGAGCTAAAGCTCCATGGACCAGGTGTCCGTTTCCCAAAACCATGGTTGCTAACCAGTTTGCAACTTAGTTGGTTATCAATGGGGAATTGTATTGCAAACATGAAAAAGTTGCTAACTTCATTAGCAACCACAGTTTTAGGAAACGGACCCCAGATTCTCATCAATCGAAACTGAGGTGGCATCTGTCAATGAATGATTAATGTCCCATCTCCAGGGGGAAATCAGTATGGAATTTGAAGTTAAACTGCAGTTGTGATTGGTTCTTGGGTTTTTGGAGATACAGAAATGGACGGCAATGGCCTCATTACCAGACTCCGCATCTTCTAGGTCTGAATTGATGTGAGTCTGGTTCCCAGGCAACCAGGGAGCTAAAGTCACTTGCTAGCACATCGGAAGGAGGTCCACATTTGCATGTAAAGTTGGCCAGCTGTTTTTACATGTGAATTTTGTCTCTTTCCAACATATTGAGGGAATAGAATGATTCTGAGTAAGTATGGGTATAGACAGACAGACAGACAGACAGGCAGACAGACAAAGACAGGTAGGCAGACAGACAGAAAGAGAGAGGGATTTTCTGGGTCCTTCAGTGGAAGCTGTGCAACCCTCAGAGTGATTGTCACGAGGTCCAATTTAGTCTCAGATGCACTTCTCAGCAGATTCTCTAAATGGGTCAAAGCATTGGCACAGTCAGTGTGTGTGTATGTATGTGTGTGTGTGTGTGCGTGTGTGTGTGTGTATGTGTGTGTGTGAGTGTGTGAAAGAGAGAGAAAGGATGACGCAGCCTCACCTGCTCGCTCTCAAATGCCAACTCTTCACAATAACGGCTGCTCAGCGACAATAGCAGCTGAGACATCTGGTGAGAATCACAGAGAGAAAACTTTCACCCCCTCATTACATGCACACTAACACACACACACACACACACACACACCACACACACACACACACACTAACACACACAAACGGATGTAAACACAAACATACACATGCACACAATACACTCATAGATAGACACTCTGCACTGCACACACACACACACACACCAAGCACACACATACATACACACAGGGACCATTAACTCCCATTTTTCTGATTTTCCACTCCCCAACAGAATCTCTTTTGTAGGCAAAACTATTCAGCACACTCTTTCTTCTGTCACGGGAATACACACACACACACACACACACACACACACACAAGCATTCTACTACCCCAGCAAAACAGATGCTTCACATTCCCCCTCCTCATCAGGACCACCCTTTAGAATGATGGCCATCAGGAGAGGTAAGCCTGTTAAAAGTTTACAGGATGGGCACTACATGGCTCTGGAGCTCCTGAGCGATCTGGAGCTTTACACTGCCCTGTTTGTGAGTCTCTATCCTGGCTTCTCATTGACCATTATCTTCCTTAAGAATTCTCTACGATTTGTTCTGAAGCTACTATCTACTGTAAAAAATGTATTAAATCCTATAATATTTTACCACTGCAGAACTGAAATGAAAATTGCAGCAAGCTGTTATTTAGCACAACCAAACTCACAAAGATTCATCAAAGGTTCATAAGACTGCTGTTTCGAGTGCGCAGTTTCGGTTCTTACCTCAAAACAAATGCCAGATAAGAAATCATTGGTGAATGCCAAAATTACTATGAAAACTGAACAAGTGGGCCCACAGATTTCTTCGTTGGTGTAACAGTTGGTGTATGAGGCCCTAGGAATCTGTGGAGGGTGGAGGGTGACTCCACCAGGGACAGCTGGGGTGGATTGGGTTAGGGGGAGGTTGGATCTTAACTGAGAGCTTGTGTATCTCTCTCTCTTTCTCTCTCGCTCTCTCGCTCTATCTTTCTGTTAGTTTATCATTGTCTCTCCTGTTCCCAGTGTTCACTGTGTTTGGGGCTCGGAGACAGAGCAAAAGTGATTTACTTAAAGGCATTCCAGGCAAGACTGCAATATTTTGCAATATTTGCTGGAGTTCCCTCTGCAGACACAAATTAAAATCAAAAAGTAGCAACAGCATCGTACATCCTCACAAATCAATGTGAATGTGTTTGCAAACCAACGAATAGGAACCGGCAATGATTTTCGTAGCTTTCGTAGACAAGTCGCTAATAAAGTAAACGTGAGTTTGGTTTCATTCGGTTTCGGTTTCGTTTTCATCGACTCGCAGATCAAGATCCTGCAAGTGTAACAACCACAAAATCTCTGCTAGAGGCAACTAAGGAAGCCTTCATTCACTCTGTAATGAGCCATTTAATCATCAAAGTGACTATGAAGCTGGTAAATTAACCTAAAAACATTGCCTGGTGTGCCTTTAAAGGAGGATCCCAGTGAACATCCTGCTTTCTAGATCAATTTCTGTGCCCAAATTTCCTCAATTTCTTTGTTTCTTTTTTGTTTTTTATTCTGTCTCTTCTATACTCTCTCTCTCTTTTGATGTGTGTCTCTCACCCCTTTCTGCTCGTACAGTAATTAATTGCTCTACTGTAACACGTTATAGAGGATGTTAGGTTGCTGCCCTCACATAGCTTTGGTCTTGCAGTCCAGCAACCTTTTAATGTGTGTGTGTGTGGGTGTGTGTGTGTGTGTATATGTGTGTACGTGTGCGTGTATGAGTGAGCGTGTGAGCATGTGTGTGGGCAGGAGGGTTCCATCTGCATTTGATGTGTCTGTGTATATGTGTGGTGTGGGCGATGCTGTGTTAACACACTCACGTGGACATGTGTGCATGTGTGTGTGTGTGTGTGTGTGTGTGTGTGTGTGTGTGTGTTTCTGGTCTGTGTCCGTTCACAAGATTGACCAGAGACCACCCACTACTTCCCAGCACCAGCAGTGTTGAGGCAGCGGGAAGAGGGAGAGAGAGAGGGAGAAAGAATAGATAGAAAGGGAGGCATAGAAAGAGAAACAAGAGAAGAGAGAGAAAGAAAAAAGGGAGAGATAGGAGGAAGAGAAAGAGAGAAAGGAAGAGAGGGAAGGGAGCAGTAGACAGAAACCTGAGATGACCACAGACATATGAAAAATTAGTCAATCAAAGAGAGAGAGGGACACAGAGAAAGAAAGAGAGAGAGAGAGAGAGAGAGAGACTTATTATGGACTGAAAGAATGAAAAGAAAAAGAGAGGGATGAAAACTGAAACACATAGAAGGAAAGGGAATGAGCAGGAAGAGTGGTAGAGTAAGAGCCTCTGTGTTTATATGTGTAAGAGGGAGCAAGTGAGGGATGGATGGATGGATGGAATGAGAGAGGGATGGAGAGGGAGATAGAGAGAAAGGAGGGGTTCACCCAGAGCCAGAGGTGCTTCCTGCTACAGGCTCCACATCTGGAATAGAGCAGGACCCCTCCCAGAATTGTGTGTGTGTGTGTGTGTGTGTGTGTGTGTGTGTGTGTGTGGTGTATGTGAAAGTGTGTGAACAGAGCAAGACCCCTCCCAAATTTTGTGTGCGTTTCTGTGTGTGTGTGTGTGTGAACATGAGCAAGACCCCTCCAAGAATTCTATGTGTGTGTGTGTGTGTGTGTGTGTGTGTGTGTGTGTGTGTGTGTGTGTGTGTGAACAGAGCAAGACCCCTCCCAGAATTCACAGCTGAGGGGACGAGAGGGGTGGAGGAAATCTCATGAGGCTTTCTGTGGATGGAGGAGGGACAGATGTTAACGTGTGAAAAACTTTTTGTGTGTGTGTGTGTGTGTGTATGTGTGTGACAGAAAGAGAGAGCGAGAGCAAGAGAGAGAGAGAGAGAGATGTGGACAGTGGTAGTGCAGAATGTTTATTTCGTGTGTTTGTGTATGTAAGTGTGGGAGAGAAAAATGTGTTTATTTTGTGTGAGTTTAGTGTGTGTATGTGTGTGTGTGTGTGTGTGACACACATGCACCATATGAAAAACTGGTGTGGAAAATTTCCCCTGTATGTAAATTAATACACTATTTATTTGAGCCATATTTCTGTGTATGTGTGTGTGTGTGTGTGTGTCTCTGTGTGTGTGTGTGTGTGTGTGCATATTTTATGAATATTAGTCTTTTCCCTAATGTATTTACATCTAGCCTTTGTAATGTAAGTACTGTATATGACAGTACTGTACTGTGTGTGTATATGTGTGTGTGTGTGTGTATATATGTGTGTGTGTGAATTTCTGGTGTGATCATGTTCTCATCATTCTAAAGGCCAGAGGGCTGCTGAGCACATGTGTCTCAGAGGGAGAGAGAGAGAGGGGGATAGAGAGAGAGAGAGAGAGAGAGAGAGAGAGAGAGAGAGAAAGAGGAATGGAGAGAGAGGGGGGATGGAGAGAGAGAGGGATGGAGAGAGAGAGAGGGATGGAGAGTGATGTCATAAGCACAGAATGTTAAAACCATTTCCCTCCCTCTTTTTTTCATCTCAGCTTCACATTTTTGTGGGGGCTTTCCTTCTCTCTCTCTCTCTCTCTCTCTCTCTCTCTCTCTCTCTCTCTCTCTCTCTCTCTCTTCTTTCCTCTCTCTCTTTCTCTCTCTGTGTCCCCCCACCCCCTTCTCTCCATTCCCTTCCCTGGGAGGAGCAGAGGAACTCATTTTTTGGGACAGGGGCCACTGCCCATCCCTCTCTCTCCCTCCCTTCCTCTCTCTCTCTCTCCCTCCATCTCCCTTGAAAAAGCGTATGGTCTCAGGCTGTCCAGACTGCTCGGTGGAGCATGCGGAGATGCAGGCCTGCTGTAGGACAGCACAGTACGGTACAGGACCAGGGACAGGGGCAGACTAAGAGTTTGGGGAACCTCTCCTCCGTTGGCAGCCCCCGACTCTGGGCACAGACGATGGGGCCTATGGAGGCTAGGGGGGCACCGAGGGGCACTTGGCCTGGAGAGATGCAGGATGGCAACATAGGTCCCCGCATGGTGCCCATCTGAGTGGCAGGGGAGAGGAGGAGAGGAGGTGCAGTGGTGGAAGTAATGGAGAAGAGATGGAGGAAGCTTGGGGCATGTGTGGGCCCAGCAATGCCACTGGTGATCTGGGCTTATGAGCAGGTAATCCTACAGGATGTGTGTGTGTGTGTGTGTGTGTGTGTGTGTGTGTGTGTGTGTGTGTGTGTGTGTGCATGTGTGTGTGTATGTGTGCGTGTGTGCGTGTGTGTCTGTGTGAGAATGTATATCTGTCTGACTGTCTGTGTGATAGATAGGAAGAGAGAGAGAGAGAGAGAGAGAGAAAGAGAGAAAGATAAAGAGAGAGAGAGGGAGAGAGAGGTAGGTGTGCACATGTGTGTAAAACCCTTCTGAGAAGCATGAGAAGTAAAGAATGTAATCTACAGAACAATAACAATAGTCCGCTCCAAACGTATGCACAAAGAGAGGACAACAACAATTGCAATGTAAAAAATAGGTCAAAGACATGTGCTGTAGATATCCATGCCGTGCTGTTTCAAGCAATCACCACCGCCTACATCCACAGAGTGTTGTTTATTTGCCAGCTGGATTGCTGTGGCAAGGCCCTTTATAAATAGCAAGTTTATCTCTGAAATGGATCACTGACTATATGGTAGATTAGTGGACCTAATATGTTAATGTAGGAATGTAATTATAGTGGAATATTGCTTTCTAGCCCTGGGACAGCCCCAGGAGTAACATTTGCTCAACATTACTAGCTATGATCAATTCCCCTTCTTACAGGTGTGTAGTGCACTTTTTAAGAGTGTTATTTGGTTGTGTGTGTGTGTAATTTAGTGTGTTTTTTAGAAAATTACAAAATGTGTCTGAGAGTTTCTGTGTGTGTGTGTTTTTGTGTGTGTGAGTGCATGCATGTGTGTGTGTGTGTGTGTGTGTGTGTGTGTGTGCCTTAAACCTCCCACACTCAGTGAACCTCATTTCCGAGGTTTTCTTTTTCCCTCTCTGCACAATAGAGAGTCTCTTGTTCTCTCTGTTAGCTTGCAGTACTTAGACATCCAGAGGGATTTAGTTCAAGTGGGATGAAAACTCACAAAAACCAATCAAAGTATGAATCATTCAGAGTCGCCTCAGCTCAACAGAAGAAAGTCGAGAACTTTGAAACACACCACTTTTTCCTGTGGTAAGAAGATACCACAAGGTGTGGGGAGGCCCTTCAAAAGGAGGATTACGGGAGATTTTTGTCCCAACAATGGCAACACATAGTTGTTGATATGAATGATATGCCCTCTATGATATGTCAACTGTTAGTGTAAGGTGTGTACTTTACTGCTTTCTACAAGTAGAAAAAATGTCCATGTCCAAGTTCATGTAGTTTGATTGCTAACTGCCTTTTATAATGTGATGTAGCTGAGATAGTGTGGGTTGTGTGTGGGCATGTTTAGAGGTGTGAGGGTGTTATTTGTGTGTGGTCCTGTTGCTGTGTGTGAATGAGTAAATGAGTGAGTGAGTGAGTGAGTGAATGTGTTTTGGTGTATTTGTGTATAGATGCATGCTGTAGAGATGTATGCTGTATTTTTTTTTTCTTGTGTGTGTGTGTGTGTGTGTGTGTCATCCGCCTTGCCATTGGGGAAAGCTGTGAGGGCGTGTGAAGACAGGGGCCATGGATGAGAAACCTCCAGGGGAGCGGATGTCGGGGGAACAGGGGGTGGTGTGTGTGTGTGTGTGAGAGAGAGAGAGAGAGAGAGAGAACAGTGACAGTGGTGGTGGGTGGTGGGCTGGGGGGTTGAAAGCCAGGAAGGTCATGGTTTTCCATCCTCTGTGGTCTCTCCCCCAAGAGCTCTACTTGGTCTCACTTTGATGGCAACAGACTTTTTTGTGTTGCCTTTGCTGTAAAAGAGGCAGTTTCCGGTTTCTCAAAGTCTCACCAGGTTCATTGTGCATCATATTTCCTTCTTTTATTTTGATTCATTTTACTTTGCTTTGTCACTTTCTCACCTCTTGGCATCCACTTTCCTTTGGCTGCCTGTTTATAAATTCCCAGAGGAAGTAGACAGGAAGCCAAGAGGGACATGCAGCACAGAGTGTAAAAGCACTTCAGTTTCGTCTCCAGGGCTGTTCCTCTCACGCATTACGCTCTTCCTGTGTCACTGTGACTCACTCCCCAATAGAGTTGATTGGCCATCACTGCCAGTGTCAAGTGCTGGACTCCATATAATCCTCCATTGCCCTGGTGATTGCCCTTTGTCTATTTCAGGGCTGTTAGACCATCAATCTGATGTTGTTGTTGTTGTTTTTCTGCCCACAGGCTTTTAAGGCAGATTAAGTGTAGGGGACACAACATACTTGTGTGAGGGGTGACCGGGGCATTCCCAAGATTACATAACACTGTGATGTATAGGGACTGTATGGCATATGATGTATGTACATTTCAGCTTTGTTTATTTGTTTATCTTGTTTCATTTCCTGGCTATCAACTGATGTGTTTACATTGATTCTAGCTTGTATTGCTTTAGGTTAATGCATTGGAGGAAGGCTGTGCATGGGAATGTATTCTGTATTAATTTGATGTTTCTAATTAAAGCACAATCTGGCATTTAGTTCAATGTGAAAGTTAATCTCTGTTGTGTAGTTCTGATGTGACTATATGTCAAGTGATTATTAGGAAATTGTTAATAGTGGCATTTGGCTGGTCACACACATAACATTGATGACCATGTGACCAAGTTTTTTTCTTTTGATATATTGAAGAAATGAACTGTGTTACAACTGTGAACTGTGATACAATTCATGTTAATCCAAAATGTCTTTTTTTATTTGCCTGACACACTCTCTTGAAGGTTACTTCATGTGCAATAAGGCTTGTTTTCCCAGTTCAATCTACAATTCTTGAGTGGTGTGTCATGTATGTGTAGAGATGTAACATTCTGAACAGTTCCATGCAAAGGTGATCCTTTGTTATTTCTATGGCTGATACAACGCCATGTATTTTTTTTCAGGATTTTAACGGTCACATAAAAATATACAAATCAAATAACTTAATAATTTAATTAATAATCAATAATTCATAATTAATTATGAATGTATCTCTTATTTCATAAATTTCCTGTTCTAAGACATATTTTAGCAGTAAGAGTCGGACTGCCACATTCATGATGCTGGAAATGGCCTCTTTCTAAAATTTTAGCTGATCAAACTTTACAGTGGATAACAGACTTTGGTTTTGGAAGAAATATCAAAGATTGTGGATTCAAGGCACAGCAGTGCTTATGCATAGCACCTCCGCCTGAGGCTTAGTTTCTGGTCAGAGTTTATGTAACATCATGTAAAATGGATGTCCTGCATACGGTAAGTCAAGGAGATAAAAGCGTCTTTCAAGTGACTGAATGTGATGGACAGCCCATAATAGTCCACTGAATAATTCCCTTGGACCACAGTAAAACAAATCAGTTTATGAATAATGCAGATGTTGAGACTTATAGGAGGTCTTACTTTATGCATACCAGACCTACATAATTTATGTCCACCCTGAGTGAGCGGGTCTTGGTTAGTGGTGCTTGAGGTGTGTGTGTGTGTGGGGGGGGGGGGGGGTGGTGGAATCTATCTATACGCGTCAAACAATGTGCATGTGTTTCTGTTGGCGTTCGTTTGTGGGCGCCCCCATCATGCAAGCTGGAGCATGTGTGACCGTGCTGTTCCGGAATGTTCCTCTGATCTGACCCTGTTGACCTTCTCACTCTGGGTTTCTGTGTGTTTCTGTGTGTGTGTGTGTGTGTACGCAGGAGTTTGAAAATGCAGAGGGTGAGGAGTACCAGACCGAGGTCTCTACGCTGGCCTCACCAGCCTCTCAGGGCGGCCCAGAGGTCTATGTGCTGCCCCTCACTGAGGTCTCACGGCCCCTCAACAAGCAGCCTGGGCGCTCAGGTAAGCCAGGAGCCCAACCTGTCTCATACGTTCAACATCACTCTCTCTCTCTCTCTTTTCCTTCACTGTTTCTCTCTCTCTCTCTCTCTCCTCTCACCCACTCACTATCTCTCTCTCTCTTTCACACACACTCACTCACTCAGTCTCTTTTTCCCTCTCTCTCTCTCTCTTTCTCTCTCTGTGTGTGTGGGTTTGCATTCTATGCTATCTCTCTCTTTCTCTCTCTTTCTCTCTCTCTGTATCTCTCTCCTATTTCTGCCTCTGCCTCCTCTCCTTATCTCTCTCTTGAGTATCTGTGTGATTACAAGGTTTAAAGATCAAAGCACTACCCAAATTTATGCGTTGCCTTAACATAGGATTTGCTAATTAGACTTAGAAGAAGTCGTTTGGTCAGTTAATTGTTCGTATTGATTTTAGCAACAACAAAAACAAGAGCAGCAAAATAAAGGAACAAGAGTTGATTAGAGCAACGTTTGGAACCTATAGGAAGAACAAAAGAGTCAAAATTCCCTGGTGACACAACTCTTGAGCTCAGTTTACTCAAACACATCCCTCACATGAACCTCTCTACCGTACATTTAAAAAAAACCTTTACTTTCCTATTACTTTCACAGCAGTCAGCCATTAAAACTTTTTCACAACACGTCGGGAAACTCAGATGCATTCTCTTCGACGCTTCGTGTGTGTTAGGTGGGGCTTACTGATGACGTGTATCTAATTTCAGCAGAGGTAGATGAGGAGGGTTATGGGGCTCTCGAGGCCCCAGGCTCCATCCTAAGTCCATTTCTAATATTGAGTCATAGACTTCATAACACCCAGGGCCAAATATCCCATGACTCTGTGTGTGTCTGTGATTAGTCTATCCATCTTAGTGTGTTACACTCCTGAGGGCCCTCAGGGGCCACTCCAGATGTGTTATGGAGGTGGAGTGGGGAAGGACTGATATGGGAAATTTTGGTTGTGGTAAACTTTCCTGTTTGTTTCATCATAACAGTCTTTTTTCCCATCCTTTTATTTCAGTCTCGCTCAGTACGTCTGTTCTTTTTTGCCTCTCATTCTTTGTCTAGTTATCCTACCAGTCTTCCGTCCTGAGCCGTCCTGTCTCTTTGGGCTTCTGTTGTTTTTTGCCATGTTGCTGTCTTCTACTTCACTTCTATACACACACACACACACACACACACACACACACACACATATGCACTTAGACACACACATATGCACTCTCTCTCTCTCTCTCTCTCCACACACACACACACACACACACACACACACACACCACACTGTTCTCTTTTTTCTCCCTGTTGCTGTCCTCTCTCAGTCACTCTCCATGTTCACCTCTGTTCAACTCTGGGAAAATTTTAGCCACATATTGGACAACAGCACACACTTTTACTGTCCACCATTCTGTCTGTCCATCTGTCTCTCTCTCTCCCCCTCTCTCTCTCTCTCTCTCTGTCTCTCTCTCTCTTACTGTCTCCCTCTCTGACCATGACAAACATCTGTCTGTTGCGTAAGGCCACCCCAGCCGGCCTACATAAGTGCTCTTTGGTATGTGAAGCACGCACGACTGAGAGAGAGAGAGAAAGAAAGGGAGGGAGAGAGAGAGAGAGAGAGAGAGAGAGTCTGTGTGCATGAAAAGGAGATCCCAGTGTGAATATCACTCTACTTCCCTCATTCCATCCCTCCTGCTCTCTTTCTCTCCCCTTTCCTCCCTCTCCTCTCTCTCCTCCTGAACCATACTAACAAAGGCCAGCTTTATGTGGAGCGAAGTATGTGTGTGTGTGTGTTTGTGTGTGTGTGTGCGCGTGTGTGCGTGCAGTGGACCACTGATACACATCTCCTCCTGGTGATTCAGTGACATCAGCAGAGGTCAAGGGTCAGGCAGAGACTTGACCCCCTCATATGCCTTGGAGTTCAGCAACAGATCCCAGATCAGCAGGATGTTCAGACACAGCATTCCTGCAGCACATATGGCTGAACTACAGTACACACAGAGCCTAGACCAAGGGTATGCTTGCCATATGCAGTCTCATGAACAACAACAAAGAACAAAGAAAAAACAAATAACAAGAAATATGGTTGGTTAAAAAAATAAATACTACTACTAATAATAATAATAATAATGATAAAGTTTTTTCTTGATTGCTTTGATGCAGCCATCACTTCAGAATCCACATTTACAAATCAACACAGGAGCACTCTGCCCAAAATCACACATTTAGAGTAGAGTGGAGTTACTTTATTGATCCCGAAGGAAATTAAGGAATTAAATTTAGTTTATTAAAAGGCTTTTACAGTGACAAAACATTTAAAACATGCAGCAAAAGCAAATATTTCCATCAAACAACACAGTCAGTGGTCAGATCAGTGAATGCTCTCAGTCAGTCATAACACAAAGAAGGAAAAAAAATGCTAAACTTTGCTTCCAAAATAAGTAGATTCTGCCTGAGGTTTTGCTATGTCTGTGCCATTTATCTGGTTACTGAATGTGTGAAAAATTACCAGAATGTTACAACATCAATTTTATTCCTTCCTCCTACACTTACAGTAAAGCAACTGTCATTGACAGGCAAGACCCATAATAAGCACCCAGGCAAATATACTGTACAATACAGTGCACAAGTAACTTTCCAATTTTCATTGACCTTCCTTGTTCATCAAAACATGGATACTTTCACAATTGCTCTATATTCTGTTGCCCTTTTTAACCCACTCTTGCAACTAGCAGACAGCAAAGGTGGTTTCTTATATGCATGAAGAATGACTGTGGATTGAAGAATTATGGAGGAGGAGGTTTACACAGTAGTTATTCGTATGTCTGCAGACAATCTCTTTTTGACTGTGAAGAGATTCTTTCCAGTTGTTCAAGCTAGTAATTCAATGGAGTTTGGTAACTTTCTAAGAAAGCTGTGTTACGTAAATGTTTTGAAAGACTATGCGGAAAATGCGTGAAACCAATGAAAATGGATTAACCCCATTGGATGTGCTCGGTTCTGCCGTGCTAAAAAAGTGAGGATGAAGATCAAGTGGATCTGAGTTTCATTAAGCACTTCTTAACAATCAAAAAAAACTATAATAGAAATATATTGGTATTGTTTGCATGCGTGTGTGTGTGTGTGCGTGTGTGTGTGTGTGTGTGTGTGCATGTATGAGTGTGTGTGTATGTGTGCATGTGTGTGTGCCTGTGGGGCAGTGGTGGCATAGCAGTTAAGGAACCTAATAGCCTGGAAATTGTGGGTTCAAATCCCGGCTGCCACCATTGTGCCCTTGAGCAAGGCACTCAACTCTAAGTTGCTCTAAGGGTTAAGTGCCCGGATGTAATTGATAGTTGACAAAACTTAGATCGCTTTGGGTACACTCGTCTGCTAAATGCATATACGTGTGTGTGTGTGTGTGTGTGTGTGTGTGTGTGTGTGTGTGTGAGTTTGGAGCAGAGTGTAGAGAGGGTGAGCTGAGTGAGGCTGGCTGTGAGCTCCAGCACTGAGCTGCCTCTGCTTGTGATGCTGCTGCTGCTGCACTCATGGGGATTAAGGCGATTAAGGGTGTGTCTGGTCCTCTTAGGACACTCTCTCTCTCCATCTTTCTCTCTTTCTCTCTCTCTCTCTTTCTCTCTGTGTGCTCTGGAACAGCCAGAGCATGGATGTGTGCCCAAAACCACACACACTCGAAAAACACAGAGAGAGTGGCGGAGTGATAAGAGATAGAAGGAGAGAGATAGAAGGAGTAAGAAAGGGAAGGAAAAGAGGGAGAGAGTGATGGATGAGGGGGTGGAGAGGAGGTGAAGGGTGAGGTAGAAGGAGAGAGGGATGAATAAAGGAGCACTGGAGGAAGAGGGAGAGATAGATGGATGATGCAAAGAGGGAAAAGGGGAAAAAGAGAAAGGGATAATAGAGAAGGAGGGGAGGAAGAGAGGGATCGCTTGAGAGGAGGAAGAGGCAAAAAAACAGGTGATGAGAGAGAAGAAGGATGGGGGAGGGGGACAGAGAGAGAGAGAGAGAGAGGGAGGGAGAGACAGATGGATGAATAAGAAAGAGAGCCTGAAGAAAGAGATAGGTGGATAGATTGATGGAAGAGAAGAGAAAAGGAAATGAAGAAGAGAAAAGAAGGAAAGGAAAGGAAGAAAAGAAAGATGGAAGATACACCAGGAGAAGATGATGGGAAATAGTGAAGGATGAGAAATTGAGTAATGGATGAGATGAGAGAAAAGGAGAGAACAAGAAAGAGGGAGAGAGAAAGACAGAACAAAAGAGGGAGGGAGAGATAAAGATAGAACAAGAGAGAAAGACAGAAAAAAGAACAAAAGAGAGGGAGAGAGAAAGAGAGAATGAGAGAGTGGGAGTGGAAAGGAGAAAACAAGAGAGAGATGGAGAGTCAAAGAGAGAATGAGAAAGAGAGAACAAGAGAAAGGGAGAGTGAAAAAGAGAGAAAATGGGTAGAGGACCAGCAGGGAAGCTGAAGCATAATGTAGTGTGAAGAGGGGAGAAAGATGGGTGGATGAGTAAGAGGGGAGAGAAAAGGAAGAGGAGAAAGATAAATGACATAGAGAGAGAAGGAGGGGGGGAAAAGAGTGATGGCTAAGATTAGGGATTAAGACAGAGAGAGAGAGAGAGAGAGAGGAGGGGTGGAGGAAGAGTGTTGGTGTTAAAGCATACTTTAGTGTGAGGAGTGAGAGAGAGACAGAAGAGACTCTCTCAGGAGAGAGAGAGAGAGAGAGGGATGGTGAGGAGGGTGGAAGAGGAGTGGAGTGTTGGTGTTAAGGCAGAGTGTAGTGTGAGGATGGTGGCGTTTAGAAGAGAGAAAGAGGGGGGAGGGGAGGGGTGGTGGAAGAACAAGGCGTAGTGTAGAGCAGTATGTAGTGTGTGGAGGGTGTGGATGATGTCAGGGGTGGGTTGGAAGCTCAGGGGAGAGGCTCCTGGGTGATTATGGGGCTGAGGTAAGACACTGGAGAACACTCTACTGACCACTCCCTCACGCCATCACACACACACAAACACACATACATACTCGCACACATACACGCACACTCACACACACACACACACACACACACGCAAACACACGCACATACATACTCACACACATACACGCACACTCACACACATACACACACACATACACACATTCATGCATGCATACATGCACAGACATAGGACACAGACACAGACAGACAAACACACTGACAGTCACACACTCACACACATGCAGATGCACACCAAGGGAAGAGTGATGACACAGACTAGAGAGCTCAGTGGACTCTTCTTTCTGCATGTCTTTGTAAATTCTTTCTTTCATTTTTCCTGCTGTCTTTCCCCCTTTTCTCTCGTTCTTCTGTTTAATTATTGTGTGTGTGTGTGTACGTTTGTGTGATGACTCACTTGAAGTGTCAGATTCAGTCCCCGGTCAGATAGGACTTTAAAACACATAGAACCTACAGTACACACTCAGATTTCCACAGTTGAGGGAGAGAACAGAGAAATAAAGGACAGAGGGGGAGTTTGAGAGAGTGATAGAGTGCTAGAAAAAAGTGATAGAGAAACTGTGAAAGAGAGATACAGCAGTGTCCGTGTTGGCCTGGGAGCCCATGGGTCTGCAGCTGGATTTGTCATTAGTGGCTCTGCTGGGGTGAGGGATATAGTGTGTGTATGTGTGTGTGTGTGTGTGTGTGTATGTGTGTGTGTGTGTTTGAGTGTGTGTGTGTTTTGGGGGGGCTCCTTGGGTCCTCCTCGCCTCAATTCTTCACACAGGCAGTGGCCAGGGACTAGGGCCCACCCGAACGCAGCTGCTCTCTCTTGAGTGTATGTACGCACACGCACATGCACACACACACACGCGCGCGCGCACACACACGCAGACACACAAATGCACACACGCACACATGCAGACAGACACACACACACATACACGCACGCGCACACACATGGAGACACACAAACAATGCATACATGCAGAGACACTTACACACACAGACATTGACACACACATATGCACACACACACACCCACACACACACACACAATACACACACGCCCAGTATGACGACACTCAGACGTACACAGTCAGGCACAAAAGAATACAGTCACACATTTATGTGCCATACATTCTTTTGGCTCCCACAGCACAATGGACAGATTGCATTGTGGGAAAAAAAACCCTATTTGATTATGTTAAAGAATTTCCCATGAACTGCAGCAGCCTCAGTACCAGTCTTCAGAACTCAGTACACACACTCACACACACACACACACACACACACACACTCGGTCATAACTCGAGGAATGTGCGTTTCATTAGCTCTGACATGGTATGATTTATCCCCCTCAGCTGTCTCAGGACCGCATTTCCCAGCAGGCATTCTGGCAGAGCCCTACATTCATATAGATCAGGACCCAGAGGGGTAGTTGGGTTCATCATATCTGCGACTACATACAGGGTACATACAGGGGCGCTAGGAACAGGGACAGGGACAAGGACAGGGACAGGGACAGACAGGGACACTAGATAATACATTTGTGGGCTAGATTAGGAATTACAGTGACTATGCAGTGAGTACGTAAACTTAGTCATTTCAGAGTGTAAAGACACAGGAGTGTCAGCAGCATTCGAAATATAGCAAAGTGTCAAACTCTGGTCACTGAAAAAGTCAACAATAAGTGCCTGTAGAATCACACAGACACACACACACACACACACACACACACACACACACACACACTCACACACACACACACACACACAGACAAGCCTATTTTATAGCTATGCTTTCACACTCTTTTGACCAGTGATTACAGCATCATTTGTTTTAGTACATCCACAGCCCATCAAGTTTAGACGTAGAAGAGTGTGGGCAGAGGAGGACAATAACACAATGTTCCATCTCAGACTGATTGCTCTGAAACCAAATGACTCAGTACAGAAAGCCCATTCCTATGTCTATTTCCATTACACCATCTCTCTGTCGTTCTATCTCGCTATCTCTCCATTTCTCTGTCTCTCCCTTCATCTTTGCAGCCTCCTCCTTCTCCTCCCATCGCCCTGTAGTCTCTCTCTGAGCGGCCATTCTTCTCCTTGCCCCCACCCTCCCCACCACCCCGCCCCTCCCTGGCTTAGACGCCTTGGCCAAGAATGCCAGGGGCCAAGAGGGCACCTCTGCCCAGTCTAGTGAATGAAAGCACAGAGGTGGAGGGGTTTTGGGGAAGGGCTGGGGGGGGGGGGGGGAGAATATTCTCCCCAACGACCCCCTCCCCACACACACACACACACACACACATACACACACTGCTCCATTACACCTCACCCAACCCACCCAATTCATGTTTGTTACATAATAGCCTTACTGTTTGTATTCATTTGTGTGGTACCAAGAAGCACCAGCATCCAGACAAAGGCAGTGATTCTCCAACCCCCACCCATCACCCCATCAACACCCCCCCCCCCTTCCCAGTCCCTCCCGTCAAACTGTGTGAGGGTGTAGATGGAATGACTGGCCTGAGCAACATTATACACAGGCGTATACAATACCGGCCGCGACACACAAACACACACACACACACACACACACACACAGGGAGGCATACACACACACACAGAATAGGGGGACTGTGAGGGGGACAGCATGTCACGCAAGGCACACACACATACACAAAGATCTGTTTATTCCCGACCACAGCATACACACCAGCATCACGATGGTGACTGTCAGGGGGGAGAGAGAGAGAGAGAGAGAGAGAGAGAGAGAGAGAGGAGAGAGAGAGAGAGAAATAGTGTGAGAGAGAGTTTCCTCGTACTTTTGTGGAGTTCAAGTCAGTCTGTATTCAGCCGTCGAACGACATGGACACACGTTAGAACACCACTGAACATCATTTTGTGAGGAGAGATAAGAGAAGAAAGAAAAAAAGAAATGAATGCAAATTGGATGATGAACCTGGCTGCTCTTGGGAACATCGCCTTAAAGACCATGACTTTCAACCAGCTCACAGCGTGGACTCACTACGAAGTCAAAGAAGGAGATAACTGTCACATACATCACTACTCCGTTACATAACTTCAACAGAGCTGCAATGTATGTTACAGAGAAGAAGGAGGCTTTGTTAACACAAACGCCTGAAGACACAGTTCTTATCTTCAGAAAGACCTCATAAAAATCGATGCTTTAAAAGGGTCTGGCCTAAAAGGGTGATTGTTTCTCTGTGCGGTGATTTCCACAAACGTTCAACCACTTGTTTTTCACAGAGGATCCACTGCATGTGCACAGTGACACCCAGGTGTTTAAAGGTAGTGTGTGTAATAGTATTAATTTGTGTGTAGGGTGGATTTGTAAAGCCATTGTGTATCATCATGTCTTCTGAGATTGGACTGTAGCCTCTCACTAAACTGTCTGTCTTCCTGTCTGTCTCTCTCTGCCTGTCTTTCTTGGTCTCGCCTTGCAGTCCAGCTGTCCAAGTCCACAGACGTCGGTCGCCACAGCCTGCTGTACATCAAGGAGATTGGCCATGGCTGGTTTGGCAAGGTAAAGGCATGGATTAACTCTCCCCCCCTCTCCAGTCTGTTATCACAGCAGTTGTTGACTTGTTTGTATTTTGTTTGTTCGTTTGTATGTTTGTTTGTTTGTTTGCGCTGATGTCCTGGGGCGAGCCCTCAAGCGCTGGCCTCATTGGCGGGTCGACCGTCACGGTGTTCGCTCATCTCTCAGTCAGTAAGCCATGTTATGGCAGCTGAGCGAAGCCAGGCCTGTGTGTGTGTGTGTGTGTGTGTGTGTGTCTGTGTGTGTGTGAAGTCGAGGCTGTTGAGATGGCCGACACGGTGCATTACCTGAAACACTCCGACTCACACCCCCTGCCCCCCCTGCCCCCCGGCCCCAACCATCCCACGCCACTCTCTCAGCATTTCCCTTTGAAGCCTCAGCAGTTCTTCTGCGGCGTGGAGAGGTGGTGGTGGTGATGGTGGGGGAGATATTCTTCATGTCTCCCATTGGGAGAGAGAGAGAGAGAGAGAGAGAGAGAGAGAGAGAGAAATTCACATTTGCCTCAAAACTGAGGAGCTCTTAGCTTAGCAGATGCTATCACTGATTCTGCACCCCCCCACCACCACCACCACCACCACCACCACCACTCTGTTTCTTTCACTCGCCTTGATTGCACTGTGGATTTGAACGAATGTCTGTATCATGTGGTTAACGTGTTGTTTTTTCACTCCCATTCTCCCTCCCTCCCTTCCTCTCTTTCTCTCTCTCCTTCTTTCTCTCTTTCTTTCTCTCCCTCTCTGTTTTCTTGTCTATTTGTCCCCCCTCACTCTCTCTCTCTCTCTATCTCCCTCTTTTTCTCTGACACACCCCCATCATCTAATCACCCCCTCCAATTCTTTACATTGACTGGGTATGTCCATCTGGGTGTCTGTCTCTATGTCTGCATGTATGTGTCTGTATCCGTACCCCCGTGTGCCTGTGTGTGTGTGTGTGTGTGTGTGTGTGTGTGTGGATGGCTGGCGTGTGTATGTGTATGTTCGGTGTGTGTGTATGGCTTGTGTGTGTGCGCGTGCGTGCGTGTGTGCGAGTGTGTGTGGATGGCTGGCGTGTGTATGTGTATGCTCGGTGTGTGTGCGTGTGTGTGTGTGTGAGTGTGTGTGCGCGTGCGTGCGTGTGTGTGTGCGTGTGTGTGTGGATGGCTGGCGTGTGTATGTGTATGCTCGGTGTGTGTGTGAGTGCGTGCGTGTGTGTGTTTGCGTGTGTGTGGATGGCTGGCGTGCGTATGTGTATGCTCGGTGTGTGTGTGTGTGTGTGTGTGTGTGACTACCCTTTGGTTGTATTTCTGTATTTCTCCTCCCCTGGGTTTGTCTTTGTGTGGGTAAATGGCATCATGTCCCTCTGCACGACTGCATAACTGCGTACCTCTCTTTACTTTCATATGTCTGATGTGTCCCTCTGCCCCCCTATGTGATATGGGTTTGCCTTATTGTGCCTTATTTTCATTTGGACGGTATGTGATGTCTTTCTGTGCGTTTGTGTTTTTGTGTGTGTGTGGTGTGTGTGTGCGTGGATGTGTGCTTTCTCTTCTTTGTCCTTATCTGTTTGTGTGTCTTTGTCCTCTCTCTGTGTGTGTGTGTATATATGTGTGTGTATACGTGTGCTTGTGTGTGTGTGTGTGTGTGTGTGTGTGTGTTAGGTTCTCCTGGGTGAGGTGACGTGTGGGGCAAGCTCCATGCAGGTGGTGGTGAAAGAGCTCAAATCCAGTGCCAGTGTCCAGGACCAGATGCACTTCCTGGAGGAAATCAAACCTTTCCGGTAACACACCTTTCCCCTCTCTCTTTTTCTCCCTCTCCCTCCCTTCCTCTCTCTCTCTCTCTCTCTCTCTCCCTCCCTCCCTCTCTCTCACATGAATGTTTCAGTAACATTAACATTATTGCTTAATAAGCTCAACTGCATATAGGTATATACATTGACAGGTGTATGTCTATATTCAAGTCGACTCTCTTTCTGTCTCTCTCCAACTCTTTCACTCATTCTCTCTTTCTCTCTCTCTGTCCCTCTTTCTTTTTCAAATTCAAACTCAAAAGTGCTTTATTGCCATGACAAATAGTTCGATTCATGTGTTTCCAAAGCAACTATTACACACAAACAACATACAGACACAAGAAACAGACATAATGACAAGCACACAATTATACAAGTACACAAGAAACAGACATAATGACAAGCACACAATTATACAAGTACACATTTTCTCTCTCCCTCACCTCATTCTACTCTCTACTCTTTTGCCCTTTGTTCCATCTTTCCATCTTTCTCTCCATCCTTTTCTTTCTTCTCTAGCCTCTTTGTTCTCCCCTTTCCCTTTCATACAGTATGCAGTTTCTCTTTGCTCCTTCTCTTTTTTTATTTACTGTTTATCACTCCATCTCTCTTCAGGATCTCAGAATCTCATTTCTCCATCATTGTCTCTATGCCATCTCTTCTTTATGGCTCCATTTCATCGTCTGTCTTCTCCTCCACCTCTATCACCCCATTTTATGGTAGCACTTTTCAGTAAGTAACATTGTCTCTTTCAGCCTTGGAGCAACAGTGGTAATTTCTCTCTTCCTCCATTTCTCTCTCTCTCACTCTCTCTGTCTCTCTCATGCTATTTCTCTCCCCCCATATCTCTCTCTCTCAAACACTCTTTCTCCCTCCCTATCTCTCTCTGTCTCTCTCTCTTCCCCTCCTCTCTCTCTCCTTCTCTCACAGTCTCTCCCTCTATCTGTCTGCCCCCCCTTCTCTCTCTCTGCCTCATCCTCCCTCTCGTGCTCTCTCGCTCTCCTTCTCTCACACTCTCTCCCTTTATCTGTCTGCCCCCCTTCTCTCTCTTCCTCATTCTCCATCCCTCTCTCTCGCACGCACTCTCTCCCTCTATCCGTCTCCACCCCTTCTTGCTCCCTCCCTCTCTCCCCCATAACCCTTCTACTGCTCAGAAACGGTGCCTCTTAAAATAGCCTCCCACGCTCTCTCTGTAGGCTTGCAGCAGTTTCCTGTCCACCAGAGGCCTCTGTAAGCCCAGTCTAAGCCCTGAGAGCCCTAGGGCTACTGGCAGCCTCTTCATATCATAACAATCACACAACCAGAAATATTAGCACTTCGCTTTAGACTTATCCACTATGCTTTTAGGTGGAATTGTATACTACTGATTGTGTGACATGGAGTGTGGACATGAGTGAGTGGGCTGTATTCATCTATATATGTAGAAGAATATAACAAAAACATACAGTCACACAAACACAAATACAAACCACACACACACACTCACACACACATTGTGCCTGCAAGAATGCCTGAATATGCACACACACACACGCACACGCACACACAGACACACACACACACACACACAAACACACACACACACAGATTTCCACAGTCCTTGCATGTGTTCATAATGAATCCTTCTTCTTGGGTGGTTTTTGGCACCTCTAACCCTGTCTCCCTGTGTGCCCCCCCACATCCCCTCTCCCTGCAGTGGCCTTCAGCACCCCGCCCTGCTGCAGTGCCTGGCCCAGTGCACTGAGGTCACCCCCTACCTGCTGGTCATGGAGTTCTGCCCACTGGTGAGTACCTGCTGTCATGTTGTCTGAAGACACATTTTGCAGCAAATTGAGTTGTTTCTAAATTAGACTAAACCACTAGTCACCAGTGAGTTTTTTCCTGTTGCCAGTGTCATTAACCATCATGGTTTGAGAGCTCATTCAGATATTACCATTGGTATTGAAGGTATCTTCAGCTCTTTAGTGTTTGGAATGTATGGACTACAGCACTGTATAACTCTCTCCTATTTGCTCACACTATCAGTAGAGTAAGACTCATGCAACGCCATGGGGATGACATTGCCCCTGTGTGGCCATCAGCAGTATTGCATGTTATTTCAGCATACTGGGCTATGCATTTCTGGATTGCAGAGCATTTCACAAGCATTTCAAGCATGTCAGTGCTTTCATTAATTACATTTTGTGTGTAAATCCAATGCATTTGACATATAATATCAAAGGAACAAAAAATAGGCTTTAGAAGCTTACAGTATTTCTCTATATTTCTCTCCCTGTTGTCATCAGTTCACTCTTTGCTTTGTCTAATGTTATATAATAATTCACATTTTCTGTATCAAGTGCATTTGGGTTGACTAAGAGGACTGTGACAGTCTCTTTGGTGGCTCAGACTGGCGTGTTGTCTGATGGTGTTGCATGTCTTTCAGGGCGATGTAAAGGGATACCTGTGCAGCTGCCGAGCATCTGACACCATGACCCCCGACCCACTCATCCTGCAGCGGATGGCCTGTGAGATCGCCTCTGGGCTCCTCCACCTCCACAAGCATAACTTTGTCCACAGGTGAGCCCACACTTTGCCTCACACACACACACATATTTATATGTGCCGAGATGCACACATACCTAAAGGATACCCAAACTCTTTCTCTCCCTGTCACACACACATGCACACAAACACAGACATAGATAGATAGATAGATAGATAGATAGATAGATAGATAGATAGATAGATAGATAGATAGATAGATAGATAGATAGATAGATAGATAGATAGATATACACACATACAGAGGCTCACATATCCAGCAACATAAATACACAAACACACACACACATAGCGTACACATACACAAACACAAACACAGTACAGACACATACACATACACAGACAGGTGCAACAAACATATGCCCCCCCACACACACACCTGGCATTCACCACTGGTCAGTCCTGTCCTGAGGCTTGATGATCCATACTCGGAGTCTCCCCTCATCGTCCAATCCCCTGCTGTCCTCATGGTTGCTCCCTGGCAACAATATCCTGGTGCTGCCCGAGTGTATTTGCAAGACTCCAGCATCAGTGATTTTGTTGCCGGGGGTAACCCTTTGTCATCAGATGCACATCAGCACATGTTTGACACATTTATGTCACACATTTGTTTGCTTTCTTATAGTTGCCATGGAGAGTGGCATGTTACCAGGCAACAGCAAAGCTTGATTGGCAGTCCTTCACAAATGTTCACATAACATGTTATACATACTGCTAATAATGCAAATAGCATAGCTTCCATCTATTTGTTGTTTACTAATGACCCCTGGTTGAGAGAGTGCTGGACGATTTCGCTGTCATACTGTGAATCCTCTCTCCCCTCTTAGTGACCTGGCCCTGAGGAACTGTCTGCTCACCTCTGATGTGACGGTGAAGATAGGGGACTATGGCCTCTCTCACAGCAAATACAAGGTACTGATTGCCCATCAGTCCTTCTACCTTCCTTCCTTCCTTTCTTCCTTACTCTCTAGAGCAGCATGATTTCGGAAAAAATGTGAATTGCGACTTTCTTGACAATTCTTGACAATTCTCTGTATTTTTTATATATATATAACTAAATTGAAATGCAGTTGAAATTTGAGTTTAGGCCCAGATTTTTTTGTGTGTGTGTTTTTGTTGCTGGCTTGGAGTTATACTTATATTAATCCTATATCCCATTTCATATTCAAATAAAAACATATAACTGTATATCAAAGTAATTCCCATAAGTCACTATTCACTGTGTAGTTTTATGATCCTACCGAGACACCTCACACAAATATATATAGTATGGGTACATATACTCCTTTGATCCCGTGAGGGAAATTTGGTCTCTGCCTTTATCCAGTCGTGAATTAGTGAAACACACACAGCACACAGTGAACATACGGTGAGGTGAGTTACACACTACATTATTACATTACATTACATTTACATTTAGCAGACGCTTTTATCCAAAGCGACTTACATTTTTTTTGTCAACTATCAATTGTTCAGGGCCAGTCTCCCCTAGAGCAACTTTTAAGGGTTAAGTGCCTTGCTCAGGGGCACAACGGTGGCAGCTGGGATATGAACCCACAACTTTTTAGGCTACATGCACATTAGCCAGGTTCCTTAACCGCTACACTACCACCGCCCACACTAATTCAGTGCAGTGGGCTGCCTGCTAGACCCGCGCCCGGGGAGCAGTGAGGGACTAGTTGCCTTGTTCAAGGGCACTTCAGCCGTGGTCTACTGGTTGGGGATCGAACCGGAAACCCTTCGGCTTCAAGTCCAAAGCCCTAACCACTATTTATGTAGCCTATAAATCTAGATGCACCCTAGCGGCAGCAAATAGTTTTGCTCAGCGAGTATGTCTAGCCATTGGCACCATTGGGGCCTTAGTAGGTCTACCATTGGTCTTTGTAGAGAGCTGTTGGGTGGGTTTAGCATGATAACAACAGGGCTGTGCAAATCAACAAAGTGCCCAAGGAATAGCAGTCGTTTGAATCGACTTTGGCATTGACTTTGGAAGAGTTAGACTTGAAAGTCGAGCAGAGTCATTCGTTTCAAAAGTCAAGCCATTCGTTTCAAAGAAGGACGTATTTGCTGTTTTGCCGACGTTGCTCTGATTGGTCGTAGCGTTATCCAGTTTGAAAGACAACCGCTGATTCTGCCCCTAGGGTTGAGCCCAGTCCATCCATCGTGACCAGATTATACATTTTGATGTTATTGTTTGGCTTGTCAGGCTAGTATTTGTGGTACAGATTTATAAAATAGCTAATATTACATTTCTCCGTGCCAACTGCACTGTTGTTGCTGCTGTTGCCTCGCAGCTGTGGAAGTGTTGTAGGCGTTTAGCTATTTAGCTTGCTAAATTTAGATGAAACCCTTGTCTAATGTTTCTTTAATGATTATCCCTGGAGTCTGAAAATGCCATGGATGGAACAGAATTAACACCAAACCCATTATTCACTCAGGTTACGTCTGACAGATTTATGTAAACTAATTATTATTTTTAACTTACACAAACACTAACGATGATCTATCCATAGCTCAGTGTGTTACTGTATGACCTCCTGGATACCGTTGAGAAAAATAAACATCACTTGTCATCTCACAGTGTTTAATCCATTGCTCAATAGTTTGCCATTTCACCTTGTATAGTCAAATGCAGTTTTATAAAATTGCTCATTATTATTGTGCTCCCTTTCCCACAGGATGACTATTTTGTGACATCAGATCAGACATGGGTGCCTCTGCGCTGGATCGCCCCAGAACTTGTTGACGACGTTCACGGAAACCTTCTTGTGGCTGACCAAACCAAACAAAGCAATATATGGTGAGTGCGCACGTTTGTCCGACATACTCTTCTCTTCCCTGAATCTTTCTTTGATATCAAATAGTTATTCTGAGCTCATAACCGTCTCTTACATGTCTCTTGAGTCATCACTTGAATGCTTTTTGCATATCGTGCAAAGCAAAGCATAGCATTGTAAATTGCATTGCATCTTCAGAAAAGTGTGTAGCATTAAGGTAGAAGTTGCACTGCTGGCCTAAGCTATATGCACATGTATGAATAAGCTCAAAAGCATTGAGAGGTGAATTTATCAGTCAGGTACAGGTGGGTGTTGCTCACTTGTACTTGTTCTAGGAGTAGTCTGAGATGTGTGTGTGTGTGTGTGTGTGTGTGTGTGTGTGTGTGTGTGTGTGTGTGTGTGTGTGTGTGTGCCGCAGGTCTCTTGGAGTGACCATCTGGGAGCTGTTTGAGCTAGGCAACCAGCCCTATCGCCTCTACTCTGACAGACAGGTGCTCAGCTATGCCGTCAAGGACCAGCAACTCAAGCTACCCAAACCCCTGCTCAAGATCCCATTGGCAGAGCGCTGGTGAGCTGAGCTGGGCACAGCTGCCTCAACCGCACACACACGAACACACACACACACACACACACACACGTACGCACACAAATACACACACACACACACACACACACACACACACACGTACACACGTTAGCACACACACACGTACGCACACAAATACACACACACGCATGCACACAGACACACACACACATGTATACACACACACACACACTTAGAAAGGCTGATTTCTGCCTCTAAATCCATATCCCACTTATTCCTCTCAGGCTTTACTGGTTTTTCTCCTCCTGTGTTTCTTCCTCTCCTCTTTTCCTTTTTTTCTTGTTTTCACTCGTTCTTCTACCCACTGCGCTTTTTGTGTTAGTATTACATCAGTCTTCCTCTCCTCTACTCTCTTCCTTCCTTCCTTTTTCCACTCTGTGCTTCATTGTGTCATTGTTTGGTACCACCACCACTCCACTCCTTTTTTCTCTCTTCTCTTCCCCTCTCCTCTCTCCCTCTCTCTGTATTCTCTTGTCTTCTCTTCCTCTCTCCTCTCTGTCTCTCTCTGTATTCTCTTGTCTTCTCTTCCTCTCTCCTCTCTGTCTCTCTCTATCTATCTTCTCTTGTCCTCTCTTCCCCTCTCCTCTCTCCCTCTCTCTGTATTCTCTTGTCCTCTCTTCTCCTCTCCTCTCCTCTGTCTCTCCTGCTCTAGTCTGTTTAAACCATTTCCTTTGGGTGATGTCACAGCCCATTCTGCTTCTGACCCATTCTACACTACCAAATTATTTCTTCACTAGTTCTCTACATCCTCTGTTTCTTTCTCTTCGTGTATTCTTTCCTCTAAAACTGTAGTCTTATTATTACCCTTTTCTGTAGTCTTTGCCAAATTCGTCTCTCTTTTTCATTTCTCCTTTTTGCAGCTCTTGAATTGCCTTCTCATCCCGCTCGCTCTTTTTTATTTCATCCCTCTCTTTTCTTTCTCATTTCACTTTTGTCTTCTCACTCTTTTCCTCTTTCCCTCCTTAATTTTCTCTTTTGCCCTCGTTTGACTCCACTGCTCATTGCTCCTGTAGAAGCCCTACAGGGTCTGTGTGTTTTGTTCTATCAGAAGAGAGCTTACACACACACACATACATGCACACACACACATGCACACACACACACAGACATGCACACACACAAATGTTTATCATGGATGAAAAAATAATGAGGATGAAATCTCATTATTACCGGAGATGAGAATGCTGTTATGCTTCATTTTTTTGTGGAGACAGACAGCATGCAGTCATTTTCTGTATGGATTTTGATAATTATGCAAATGCTGATGGCTTTCATTTCCTGTATTCCTACAGTTAATCGATGTTCATTTTCCAGCAACTCATTTGTTCTTTTCTAGGCTGGTTCAGTCAAGTGCAGTGTGTGTTAATATTTGTGTATAGTGTTTATGTGTGCACGTGTGTATGTGTGTGTGTGCACATTTGTGTATGTGTATGCATATTTGTGTTTGTGTGTGTCTGTGTGTGTTTGGCCTATGATGAGGTTCTCTGGGCTGTCTGGCCTAAGTGTGTGTTAGATGAGCAGCAGTCTGTGTGTGTGTGTGTGTCTGCATGTTTTCATGTGTGCATGTTTCTTACTACCACCAGGTATGAAGTGATGCAGTTCTGCTGGCTCCAGGATGACCAGAGACCCAATGCAGAAGAGGTCCACCTCCTGCTCAGCTACCTGTGCGCTAAGAGTGCTAGTGAGGCGGAGGAGGACTTCGAGCGGCGCTGGAACTCCATGCGGCCCAACACCACACACGGGCACCACGGCCTGCGCGGCGCCGGAGCCATGGCCCTGGAGATGGCCCCTCCCTCCGCCTCATCGTCCTTCCCCCTGCTGGAACAGTTCTCAGTGGGCGACACCTACCACTCCGACTCCGGAGACGACATTTTGACTGTGACGGAGACGAGCCATGGCCTAAACTTCGAATACAAGTGGGAACAAGCGCGGGCCGAGCAGTCGTACCACCACTCGTCATCCACAGGCACCTTGGGACAGGGCAACCCACACTGCCAGGAGATATACTACCCGCCAGGTGGTATCGTTGGCGGCTGTGGAATGGAGGGTCTCACCCTTGGGGTGTCACCGTCATACTACGAGCCGAAGCAGCTTCACGCTCCGGGGGTGGTTCCTGTGTTGAGCGCTCACAGTCCTTCGGTGAGCAGTGAGTACTACATCCGCATCGAAGAGCCGGTCAACTGCAATGTTGACATGGACTACACCTCCTACAGCCCTGAGTTTGGGGGCAGCAATGGGAGCTTTCTGACGGGAAGTGGAGACTCAGCAGAATGCATGAACTGCCCAGCGGAGGTGAAGCCCATTGACTCCTACTGGGCTGCGGACGTCCACAAAAGCGGCGCCTACGATTCGGACAACACGAGCCCTGCCTTGTCCCTGACCATGGAGCCTCTGCTCGGGCAAGTGTCCAATGGTAGTCCCCTCCGGCCTTGGGAGTCGGGACATTACATCTCCTACAAGGACCGTGATGGGGGCTACTACTATGAACACTCACCCCCCATAACCATGGAGGGCTACATTATTGGGAAGCCTCCAGAGCATCACCAAGAGAGCTGGGGGTCCCGTAGTCTAAGGCAGGCGCTGGGACAGCTGGAGAACCCCCTGGGGATTTCGCCATCTCTTGACAGCCCCCGCCAAGGATACGGCGACCCCTACTTGGAGACAAGCCAGGGCTCCATCATAGGGAAGAATGTAACAGGCAGCTATTATGACATGATGGGTTCCCTTAGGAAGACCATGCCCAACTCTCACCAGGTCAGTATCAACATCGAGACAGAGGGGGCGCTATTTCTTCACCATGGGGACAGCGATACTGAAGATGACGATGATGAGGAGGACTTGTTTGTCGAGAGGAAACCGAGAGGTGGCTGGGCCGGCCATCTCAACACCAACAGTGCTAGCCTGTGCCGAAGACAAGGGTCGTGCCAACAGCAGGACGCTTATATAGATTTCCACTACACAATGCCCACAACGGACGTGGAGGATTGCTGGTCGGATGAACAAAAGCTAGCCTATCATCACCCTGCTAAGCCTATTGACTATCTAGAAGCCACCACTGCAAAAGACAGTGGTTGTGTTGCTCATGGAAGCCACTATCCACTGGTAGCTGCCGAGTGTAATCCCTATGTGTACATATGCCATGAAACCATACCAGATAAGGTATTGCCTGTGGAGTGTTGCCAAGTTGTGGAGAGTCCTCACTTCATCGATCCTCTGACTGGTGCAGTGGTGAGGAACTGCTACATCAGTGGCTATGAGAAGATCTCAGGAGCCCCCAGTGAAGAAAACAAAGAGCTATCAGCCAGGGGCAGTGATTCAACCTCAAAGGCGAAGTCTCTCAATAAGTCAACTCAGTATGACCTTACCGAGCAATATGTTGACATCACTGTGGAAGACTCCTCTGCTAAGAAAGAGGAGGGTGCCAAGGAGATTGCACCTAAGGAATCTAAATCTGTCATCGTAGAAATCCCCACCAGCCAAACAACAGAACCGAGCCTTGCCCAGGTAACCCAGTCGGAACCTGATTCAGAGGTGAGTCGGACGGCAGACAGTGGAATCGACAGGGGACAATCCAGTGTCAGTCTGGTAGAGATTGATGACTGCAGTGACGATGACATTACTGATGTCACCTCTGCAATCTTCGGCGACTTCCCTGTGGACTATGTTGAGACGGGAGACTACACCACTTCTTCCCCTGCTCTCAAGTCCTTGCAGAAGCAGGTGGGCACACCAGACTCCATGGACTCCATCGAGCTTCCATCTGCCACAGCCTCCAGTGAAGGCTTTAGCCCTGCCTCCCACCCATCCAGTTCCCCCAAAGCCATGGATAGCGGCTATGACACAGAGAATAATGAGTCCCCCGAGTTTGTACTCAAGGAACCTCACGAATCACAGGATCCCAAAGCTTTCGTCCAGCCCCTGGGAAAGCCAGTCATCTCAGCGAGCATGGAGGAGGAGAAGGAGGAAACGACTGAAGCTGCTGTGGCTGCCTCTATCTCTCTGTCAGCCTCTCAAAGCAGTGATGGAGGACTGGTTGCTCTTAGTCAGGACATACCTTACCGCGACTCTGCCTATTTTTCAGATTATGACACAGAGAACGAAAAACTCTCTCGGGATGAGATAGAAAAGAAAGATGCAAAGGAGGAATCTGAGAGTCAGAGGAATGAGGAAATGACTGAGGTGAAGGTCATCACTTCGGCGGAACAAACCAGACAAATGGAAGAGAATATGCACGTATCTCTGAAAGATAGACAGGATGATGGTCCCACAGGAGAAATGGGAGATCTACTTCCCCAACTGGAGATCACTAACACCACTGACACAATTTCCACCACAACTCCATGCCCCTCCTCTCCTCTTCACTCTGCAGTGGAAGACCAGATTGAATCAGAGAAAAAGTCTGGGACAGATGAACAACTGTTCACTCAGACTGGAGTCTTGGGTGAAGGCATGCCATCTGAACAATCTGGCAAACAAGATGGGTTTAGTTCCACCCAAACACTGTCCTGTGATGAAAACTCCAAGGAAATAGAACAACCAGAAGTTCCAGAAGTTCCTGAAGTTTCAGAGGTTCTGTCCCCACCCCTTGATAACAGTGGCACAATCAGCACTATTGAATCAACCTGTAATGTCAAACTGGAAGAATATGAACAGGAACAAAAAAATGATAAAGAAGTGGTGTCAAACACAGTCTCTCTAGTTGAACTACCTAAAGAAGAGGAAAGAGAAGACAGCAAAGAGATAGAGAGCAGTGTCTCAGCAGATGCTTCCTGCAAAAAGGATCAAATTCCTCAAAGTGGTCAAGATCAAGACAAGGAGGTACACCTTAAAATTTCTCCTCGCGCTTCCTCCCCTCCCCCACCCCTTCCTTCCCATGAGGGTCGAGTGTCGCCTGCTGATGGGGAGGAGGCAGATGAGGAAGACGCCGACACGGATGACAGCGATGAATCAGACGAGGAGCTGCGGAGCTACAGCGTTCAGGAGCAGAGTGAGGAGAGCGAGGATGAGAACCACCCGATCCCCATCGTTATCAGTGACTGCAGCGATGCCCACAACCTCCGCAGCCTTCTCAAGATGCCATCCCTGGTAACAGATTCATCCCTTGATGAACCCGAGGCCAAGAAGAAGGTTGTGTCCTTTTTTGATGACGTCACTGTGTATTTATTTGACCAGGTGAATGAAACCCATCACAGTTAATTTCTTATTTTAATACAATTTTTCATAGGTATTCATAATAATAATAATTATTTTTCATACTTAAATATTGCACACAAAATTCATTAATATCGAATGCAATAAAGCAGTAGCTAGTTGCAGCAAGCTGCCTCAGCAGACAATGTTAGCAACAACTATTAAGACTGTGACATACTGTACAGTTACAGCATCAGATGTAGACATTTGTTAATGATATGCTAATAGGTATTAGCATCTGTTCTTAATACAGCACATGCCATACAAGGTATAGAAAGGCATTCATTGTCTGTATGTGTTTTTTATCATAGGAGAGCCCCACCCGGGAGTTGGCAGATCATGGTTTTCCTCCAGGAGCTGAGACTGCAAACCATGGGTCAAAGGTCACAGCGGCCCACTCCCAGGAGAAGGTCGCTGCATCTGATGACTCTTCAGATGGAAACATCTCAGAAGAGAGTAAGAACAGATCAAACATTTGCATTATGTATACATAGCGTATAAGAAGACTTAAAGACCCTATCGCTCAATTTCCTCTTTCTGGAAAGGTGCTGGTTTTGAGTGGGAGGATGACTTCCCCCTCCTGTCCGTCGGGTCATCAGCAATAAAGCCTGCCCCAGAGCCTGAGCCAGCTCCCCCCAAGCTGCCACCCGTCACCGGTGGAGACCAAGCCCACGATTCAGTACTCCCGTTTCACCGTCTCGCCCTCATCCATCTCCCGCTTCTCTATCACTCACGTTACTGACTCGGACATGGAATCTGCTGGAGGTGAGTCTCCTCATTCATACCTGTTTTGTTTAGTTTGAGTGGTTTGTCCCATTTTGCTTGTCCTCATAGGTATAACTAAAGGATTGATTGGTTGAGGATGAAAGCATATCCTGAATAGATAAATATATGCGAAAAATTAAGTGGAAAAAAAGACACATTGTCGACTTCTAATCATAAAGGGTTTATTGATAAATGGTTTATTAGTCAGCCATGTTTTTAAAAATGGACACGTTGGACATTGTCAGCATGTACACGCTTAACCACAGCCATTTCTTACCCAGTATGTCTGAGTGTGATTTGTCCAGTTTTGAAAATAATTCCCTCTTTAGTTGGATGTCGTTTTTTTTGCCTAAGCTTCTCTGTGTATTATAATGGAATTGCAGTATTAGTGTTTTATTTGAAGCCTAATCCTGCACCTAAAGGCCTCCAGTGCATCATCATCGTTAATCTCTTTCTTCTCCAGTCAGACTTGTTTAGCCAGACTAATTTAAATCAGTGTGATTAAAATGTTTGATTAGCACATATGTGCAAAATGCATGTAATGGTACACTATTACTGATTGCATCACTGTTTCCTTCCCTTCCTCCTCCATCTCTCTCTCTCTCTTTCTGCCCTCTCCTCTCTCTGTCCCAGGGAGCAGCGAGGATGGAGATAGAGAATAACAGGATGCTGTGGTATTAGGCCTGTAAGAATCGCCCCAATGTTTAAGGATAAACCTCTTTTTCAGGTTCTTTAAAGACAGTGCCTCCTTATGTCAGAAGACTACTGAAATCAACCCTGTGTTTTTTGTTTTTTTTTGCAACCAGGGTCCCATTGTGAACATGGACAATGCGAAAACAAACATAAATCAAATACAACACAACAGACTGATGGCTTTTCACATGTGGACAGAACAAGTATTACCGGGAGTTTGCATACAACAGGGACATGTTTTGAAGAGAAAAAATAATAACTAAGAGATAATCTATTTGTTTTGTTGTGGCCTCTGTGGCCATGTTTTGACTTTGATCCTGACTTTGTGCAAGCGTTAATCAAGCCGTTATCAGTGCTCGAGAGGACTACAGCTCCGCTTGGAGAGGAGATCCACAATATTGAAACTGTACCAAAGCCGAAGTGCTGTACTATTATGGTTTCCCTGGACATTTGTTGGGAGACATTGTTACATTATTTCATTGTATCATGATAAAAAAGAACAATGCTGTATTAGCTTCATTGTCATACTCAGAGCAGATTGTCTTAGTTTTGGGATTAGATGTAAAAGGGGAAAAAGGGGGAGGGTGAATAGTTGCTGAAGAATAATACTATTTGTTCAGTTGTCAAAAGGAAACCTACAGCTGCCTTGTGATTGGCCATCAACCAGGAAGTAGCAAAAGTGCCAGGATGATGCAGCATTCTTTAATCTGGCTAACCCCCAGTATGTAAAATGATGTATTCAATGAATTCTCAGACGTACACTGTATTCAGCGTTGATTTACCAAATAGCTATCAATATTATTTATGTATATTTATTTAATTAGGTACATTTTATTGTTATTATCATCTAAATCACAGTTGTGATTGCACATAATGAATTGCTTTGACATTTCACATGTTAAACAATTACCTTAATGAATGAACATTTCTTTATCACAGTAAATACCACGTCTGATTTTAACTGCCAGCATGCTATCCACCATGCAGTTTAAATACTGAGGGGACAGTTCAGGTCATATTGCTGTATACGTAATCCAAAACCTTTTGGTGAGGTTTGGGGGGTTATTAGCTGAAAGAGGTGTAAAGTGAAGTGTTAGCCATAGAGGTCATTGATCAGTATTGTATTTTTAAAGAATGATGAAGCCTTTCACGTTTTTAATGTTGAAATGAAGAAACAAATGTGCTATATTTATCATCTAGTTATAAAGCCATTGTTTATGAGGAGAAAATATGTATTCAAAACATAAGCTGCTTGACTGCATCAAGGAAAGTTTTTATGTATTTAAGTTTAATCATTTGTTAATTTATTTCTGATTATATTTTGGTAAATATCAACAAAATGCAATGTTATAAGCACTATAAGTATGCAGTCTGGCATTATGTTCACTGCATAGTTCAAAAAAATATGCAGTGAAATTGAGCTGCATCGCACTGAAATGCAGGGAGGGACTTAAAGTGCTTATTACACTGTAACTACACATGTTACGACACTGGAGAGCTGTGATGTAAAGCCTTTATTATCTCTTTCTATCACTTATCACCCTCTTGTAAGTACACAGACATTCTCATTCCCCCATAAGTGTGCATGGACATCGCTCACAAGATGCTCCTTAAAAAGAAAAAGAAGATGTATAGTCAAAAGTTCATGTCTACCAGTCTGGTATTTGCAGCTTCTCATGTTTGTGATTTCAAACTTTGTTTTGTTTTGTTTTTTGTTTTTTTTTTTGTTTTTTTTTGCAGCCAGTGTGCCAAGCAGAAAGGACAAAAAAAGCGACTACTCTATATTATGCTCAGTGTTGTTCATTGTTTGTTAGCATCACACAGCTTCTCTCTTGTGTAATAGTTTAGCCTAGAGCTCGCTAGCTCTCTTTCTCTCTCTCTCTCTCTCTCCCGCTCTCTTCGTACTATTTTTGTATCTTATGGAAAAATTTTCAGTCGACACAAGTTACCTATAAGACAAAGCAGGGGATACAAGGATGATATCTTTATTGTATATGTATGTATGCTGCCAAAGAGATGTATTGAAGTCATGTGACGCACAGGGATAACAGGGTTTTAACGGAGGGGTTAGGACATAGAGTGATTGCCATGGAGTTTGACTGGCAGTGGTCTTGCGCCAATAAAAATTTTGGTCAGAAACTGTGAGGGAGGCTATGTGTGTTTTCTTAATGTATGTGCGTCACATGATGGAGTTGTTGTATCTATGAGGCAAAGGTTAATAAATAAAATTTGAAATGTGCCTGTCCAATCATTGCAGCATTACACACAGTCATGTATCTTTCATCCCTGCAAGGTTACTGAATGAGCCATTGTGATGACGCGACTAGACCCCTCGACACTCTACATCATAACAGCCATGCCTTGCAGACACTTTTAGTGTGTTCTGAGCTATTCCTAGGGCAAAATTAGCGAAGGTCCCAGGGGGCCACAGGTCAGAGGGGGCCATGACAGGAGTCTTAACAATGAAACCATGTATGTGTATATGCAGATGAGGGTATTTTCCGATAAAGAAGCTATACATCACACACACACACACACACACACACGCTATATATATATATATATATATATAAAGGATATCATATACTGTGATTTTACTATGGCATACATGAACAGTGGTCTAAATTGTTTACAACTTTAAAGGTGCAGGGGATTTGCTTTATTAATTTTCAGGCAGTGTTTCTCCATCAGAGATACAAAGGAGAGAACCCAGTAACAATGATGAGCCAATATATTACATATACAAAATATAACACTTCAAAAGTCAGAGAATACATCTTTACAGATTGTGCCTAAGTAACGCACGTGACGCACGCACCCACACATGCACACACTTATGCTGACTTAGTTATCTATGTCTGGTTTTGAAATATATATTTTTGAAAGAACGGTCCTGTATCTTCTCTCTCTCTCTCTCTCTCTCTTTTTCACACACACACACACACACACACACACACACACACACATACACACACAAACCACATTTTTTCACAGCGTTTTCAGACAACATGCTTAAATAAGATAACTTCTCACATAAGTCTCCACCAATACTACATTTCTGAACAACATTACTTCCCTCAACAATAATACAGTAAAACATACATTGTTTTATGAATTCCAAATTGTTTGTTTTTTTCTCAAAATGAAAGGCTGTGCTATTTACAGATTTAAACATTACTTTAAAAATCACAACTCTAATAATTCTATATCATAGTCTGAAGCAGGAGAAACTACAGAAACTCTTTGGGTTGCTCTTGTTGTATGTAGACCGTATGTATGTTGAGCACCATATAATGGCCCTTTTCCACTGACTGGTACCAGCTCAGTTTGGCTCAACTCTACTCACTTTTTTTGCTTTTCTATTACTAAAATCTGTTACCATTCTTGGTACCACCTTTGTCGAGGTTCCAAGCGAGCTGAACTGATACCACAGATAGTTTAGAGCTATAGCAACCAGTTTAATTAAACAGTAAAAGTTATCCTTTTTTGCAGTGGAAAACAAAACATCCAAAACCAAACCGAGTAGAGTTAAGTAGAGTTGAGCTGATACCATTCAGCGGAAAAGTGCCATAATATAGATACTTTTGCTTCAGGCAAAACCCATCACTTGTTATGACTTACACTCTTTAGTGCACTGTTTCTCGAAAGTGCTTGACAAGCCCATGCTCCATCACTTGTAAAATAGTCACAATAGAAGACTTATCGTCTCTTATTTAAAGGAGAAATCTGGTGTGAATCAGTCCATAGCCCATGTTGTTCTAAGTCTATGTATGCGGCCTCTTGAAAAAAGAACCAGAAAATCAGATACAACATAGACTGACCAACGAACAGGCAGCTAACGTTAACTGAACTGGGCATAGGAAAATGAAACTGAAAGTAAGTTTCTGTGCCCCATTCAAATTGTATCAGCTGCCGGTTCACTATTCAGTCTGTTGTATAAAATCTTCACGTTCTCTTTCCTAACAACTGGGCTTGGTGATCTGGAACAGGGCTTTGGATGGATTCACGTTCCTTTCACATTTCTCTCACCCATCAGCAAATGCTGCTATGTTACACATACACACTGGCATTAGTTTCTACATGGGTGTGTAAAAGTTTAAAATATGAAATTCTGTACATTAACACCATACATCAATGTTGTGAGTCATATTTCTATGTTCGTGTACAACGCATATTCAAAAATACTCAGCAATAAGACGTTTTATGTGTTCAAAACAAGGCCTTTATGAGTGTTCATAATCTTCTCCAACTTGTTAAGCATCTAAAAAAAATTGGACTTTGCTTTTTCTTTAAATTCAAGACAATAAATTCAACCCTGTCATGCAGTTGCAGTCCTTAAAACTAAACTGAAAAAAATATGTATATACCAAAAGAAAATTGTATTAACCGAAATAAATGTATAAACACACAATGTAGAGTTGATATATAGTAGTAGTAGCCCTAGTCAGCAGAGAGGGAATGATGCCTGAGAAATGGCAGAAGTTCAGGATAGGCCATAGTCCCCAGCAGGTGGCGCTGTGTGAGCCAAAATTTTGGGTGGCCATAGTTGGAAGAGAGGTGTGTGTCAAACACTTTGGAAGGATTATTTTCAAAAATAAACAATCCAAATCTTAAAAATCTGTGTGACCACGAGGCCACTTCACTTAAATGGGCACAAAGTCCAATTCAACACTTTCTTCAGAGGACAAGACCTCACATAGACCTCCCTCCCTCTCTCTCTCTCTCTCTCTCTCTCTCTCTCTCACCCTTTCCCAGGCCTGCCTTAATGTCCATTTAGGCTCTGAGAGTAGTCTATGAAACACCATGAATGTGTGTGGCTGTGACTGAGTCCAAGTCTGTGTGTGGGTGTGTACTGGCTGGAGGGGGTGTATCCATCAGTCTCTCCTTCTCCTGTCTGCTGGAGAGGAAGGAAACGTTGGCCGCTCTAGTAGAGGATGGGCGAAGTGTAGCTGTGGGCAGAGGATGCCCGGGGCCTGGCAGTGCTGGTGGTCGGCCGTCTGCCTGGCTGGTAGCGATGGCTATTGGGGTGGGGAATTAGGACAAAGAGGATGGATGGAGGCATGTGGGATAGAGAGGATGGGTGATATGGGTCAATGGAGAGAGTTTTGGATGTTGGGTGGAGTAGGGTGGGGTGGAGGATTAATTGGAATGAAGGATTAATTGGAATGATAAAATGTTTTAGGTTGGGCATTGATGGTTGGGGGATGGTGCAGGGTTTAAAAGCAAATGGGAGAGATATTCAGAGGGCATAAGGGGAAATAAGAGACAGAGAGATGGCTATTAGTTTGGGAAAAAAACAAGGTAAGAATATATTTGTACACTATGAGAGCAATATGTACAGTTATATAGACAATTCGTACTACTTGCTCAAAGGCTGCAGGAAACATGCACAGAGAGAGCGGGGGGGGGCGGGGGTCAACATGAAGGAGGTACGGGATGAGATAAAGATGAGAGGCAAATTAAGACATGAAATAAACAATGAATTTATGGGTTTAACAGGGTAGACTCCACTCCGACAGATCAGCTCAAACTGAGATTTAAGTTAGAGAAAATTAAACACACATGCATTTTGGGCAGATTCTCTAGAGGCTTGGCACCCAAAATTTCAGAATTCTTTTTTTCAGTTTTCAGTTGAGTTTCCCACCCTGCATGCATGATAGTAAGCGTTCATGGAGAAATGGTCTTTGCTCGAACAACATGATCTGGCATGCAACCAAAGCAAATCCATCTCAGTCCAAAGGATAAAAGAGACCAGATGAGAAACAGATGATAAATGATGATAAATGATACATGATTAATAAACAAACAAACAAAAAACAAACAATAGGAGCATGTGAGAAATGACTGTTAAAAAAGTGATGACTTATGGAGATGATCAACATCACTTGACTCACTGAGCTGTGCAGGTGAGCTCACTCATAATTGGGCTAAATCTGAGTCCAAACTGCAGGAAGAATAACATCTGGGAGGTTAGTTCAGTGATCTGCAATACTGCAGATCCAACCAATAACACACCACAGGAAACTAAACAGTCCAACAATTTCAAGAGTTAAGTTGCATGCACAACATCACAGAAGACATTGAAGAAACACTGAATGAAATTACATGGAATTACATGAAATATAGACAAAATATGCACATATACTGTTTAATTTAAGGATACATACATGTTTTTGCGTTAAAGAATGTTGTACAAAATGATTTTATATTCAGGTGATTTGCAATACCAGATGACCCCAAAAAGACTTGTTACCACAAACCCAACACACTGAAAATCATGCTGCAATAAAATGTCAGTCAGTTGGGTTTCAGAGACACAATGGTTCAGGCCGACGGGAGTACCAAGAGATAAAACTCACATACTGAACATGATAGCAATACATCATCCATGCATTTACACAAGCGCATGGGCACACAAAGACACACACACACACACACACACACACACACGGGGGCTTGCTGCATACTCACACACTTCTGCATGCTGGGGTGGGATGAGGGTTCAAATGGACAAGTGGGTTCAGAGGTCAAGGGTCAAAGGTGAAAAGGTCAAAAGGGCTATGCCGTAGGTGCTAACATGCATTGCGGGCGTGGGGTGCATGCGGCAAGCTTTGAGGGAGCGACTGGGGTGACTTTCTCCTGCTCAGCATGTTCGCTTATTTCCAGGGAACCAAATGTGAGTGTGCGTCTGTGTGTCTGTGTGAGGAAATATCCTTTCTGTGCACCCAGCTCTGGGGTGGGTTTTGATATATGAGTGTTCAAAAGGATGAGTATCTAGCTTGTTGCCAGCGCAACTCACAGACCTGGGGTCCATTTCCCAAAAGCATATTACTAATCAAACAAGCAGCTTTGTTGGTTGCAATGTAATTGTCCATTGGCAACCAACCAAGCTAGGTAGTTAGCAACCATGCTTTTGGGAAATTGAAGCCTGGTCCTTGCCTGACTAGAAAAAAATGGACTAGTCCTTCCTATTGGGATCAACTGAACATTTAAACCTGTGATGTTTTCCACAACTTTTTTTTCATGCCAGAACTTTATCACCTAGGACACAATCCTTGTCATTTGATCCTTGCACACAGTTCCTCAAATGAAGAAAGTTCACTGTGGTTATTTGTAGCAATTAACACTATACAACTCTGTAGCTTATAAAACAACAGGGGTTGTTGTATTTTAGATGAAACCAAATTTCTACACTACCTCATAACACAGTATATTGCACAGACACAGCACTATTCATGCCAAATCTGCAAAGCACGTTTTCTGTCTGAGAACATAACTTGCTGCTATTCAACCTGGACGCTGCATATTTAATAGCCTGGCATCGCCTTCGAAAAACTAATTTCAGGGAAGAAAATCAAACAAAACAAACAAACAAACAACAAAAACAGGTACATCAGCAAGAGGCACTAAAGCACTGAGAGAGAGCTGCTCCATCATGGATTCTGGCAGCTCTGTATAGAGACACAGAAAAATCTCCATCAGTGCCCCTCCATACACCATCATCTCTGCTATGGCCATTGCAAAGTGATATATGTGCCTGTGCTGAATTAACAGATATAAACATCAGTGTAAATCAAATCTGACAGACAATATCTCAGCTGGCTTAGCTAAAAAAAACAAACGACAAACAAAAAAAGGAAAGAAAATAGCTAACTGTAAGATGGAGCAAGACATGCTGGGGCAAAGACATCAGAAGAAAAGAGAGGAGGAACATCAGATCTCTCATCTGAAGAAAACTTTTATTTTGCTTTTCAGAAGTAGAAAGTCACCATACATTTTTGTGATCATCATAGTACAATGTTCCACTTGTGGTTTTTGCAGTCCCCTCAGAAACATGCATTTGATAGCAGTAATCGTAGTAGTAGTAGTAATAATAATAATAACCAGTCATATTATTATTGTTGTTATTATGTACACTGTCAAGACGTTTACAACAGAGAGAAGGTGCGCATTCCCAAAAAGAACGACAGAAAAGGGGGCGGGGGCAGCGACCCCCTGGAGGGAGGGGCTGGTGTTACCTTTGGGCTCTATGATTTTAATGGAGAAAGAAGAAACACTGACAGCTCCCAGTTGTGGACACTTTGCTTTTGTCTCTGGTCATTGAAACAAGAAATAGAGGGTTTTGTTTTTGGTACAGGTGAGGGAGATTCTTTGGGTCATTCATACATGCTCTCTCTCATACCTTCTGACAAATACACAGACAGAACAAGAAAGAGAGAGAGAAAGAGAGAGAGAGAGAGAGAGAGAGAGAGAGAGACATAGAGAAGTAAAATCACCCAAGAAAGACCCTTTTTTTGGAAGGATTATAGTTTCACATCTATGTTACTTCATTAAAAACAGGGATGTGTGTGAGTGTGGGTGTGGGTGTGGGTGTGCAAGTAAGGCCTGCGATCAAGGAGCATTATGAAGGTAGGGAAGACAGGGTGGAGGGCTACTAGGTGGAGGAGAGTTGATGGGGCTTGGATAGGCGTCTCTGAAGTCCCTAACTGAGCTCTAATTGGTTAAAGGAAATATCCAGAGTCAGTCAGCCCATATCTGTTCTGTGAGGCTGCCAAGCGCTGTTGGAAGTTATGAGAACAACAGCATTCGGTACAACGTAGACCAAATTTGTGAACTGGCAGGTAACACTAACAGATTGTGGCATGAGAAAACAAAAACTTCCTCGCCCTCGTCAGTTAGCTGCCGTTTTGCTACTTGGTCTACGGTGCACCAAAATTCTCGTCGCTCTCAAACCTGTTGACAGCACTCAGCGGCGAGAAGCAACAGGTTGATTCACTCTGGATAATCCCTTTAAGCACTGACTATTCTCAGCGCTTTTGTCGTCCTAACTGTCGCCATCTTCACTTCCTATACACTGTCAGTTCCTCACAGGGACAGTAGCACCAGAAAGCTTGGTGACATGGATAACAAATAAAATGTCTCCCAAGAAATTAAACTGTATGAAGGTTGAGATTAAAAAAATGAACCTTTATCAAATATTGCAAATTTTTGAAAACAAAAAAAAAACAAAAAGCAGTCTTAACTTAACAGAGAGAATGAAAAAAATTTGGTCCAATTTACATTGTTATTGCCATTGGTTTATATATACATCTACGTGATTTCTTCAAAGCAATCTACAGTTGATATATTATTGTGCCCTGCAAGGGCTACTGAACCAAAAGAATTAAAATAATCACTGTTACAAGTTGTGTTTCTTCATGAAATTACATAAACGGGCCACTTTGGGCATAAATGTATGCCTAAATGGTCCAAGGGTAACAACCCACTTCAATACTGTCTTATTTACAACTGGTATCACTATGTACAACAAATAGCATACTTGCTAAGGTAACACTGAGAACTGCTTAATTAGTACTGCACCATTAGTTGTGTTTCAAAATCGTATGTTGTAAAGCTGTATAGCATAATAAAGACTGTAATGGTCTTAATCCCAAAAAGATTGGCAAGAGCAACAAATTATATTTCATCAGCAAACGAGAACGGTGCTGCTTTGGCTCGAGGCCAAAGCACCTGAGA
>PYXC01001130.1:0-12500 GCA_015244755.2 Tenualosa ilisha
TATAGATTAGTGAGGACTAGAAACGGCCACTCATGTGCAACTCATGCAGTTCCTACTGCAGTGGAGGGTAGTTTTTTATGTTTTTTACTGCTGGAAGTCTTGTGGTAGTCCCACGTCTGCTTTACGAACTCATTTGCTTGGTGTTTATTCTTTGTTTTCTTCCATAATGAGCCAGGGCCTTCCATTAAGACATCCCCACCACCAGCAGAAGTGAATCACTAAATTGTCTCGTATTCCCTTCAACATTTTCACCCAATTTGAAATGTGACACAATAGCCCCATCACAGAAAATGATGTGCAAATTCCTTTGGTGAAATCAAGTGGCAGAACCAACTGGAGTAAGATTTTTTTCATCCTGTTTTTGTATTTGTATTGGTATTTGTATCTACTTGATCTGTCTGTGTTTCCTGACTTTGGCCTGCTAGTGTTTGGTCAGTGAAGCAGCGAGAAGGACGATGTGATGAACACGGATGAGGGATCAAACTCCAACTCAAACCAGCTGGAGGTCTAGTGGCAGATAAACAAGTAGCAGTGGAACAAGCAAACACAAACAAACAAACACATGAATAAATAATCAAACATGGCTTCACCAGATTGCCAGATTGGGGCTTACAGTAATAACCTAGGCTGTCTGTGTCTTGACGTGGCCCCAGCATTCTACTCAGGCTCTCCGGGCTTGTCTCAGAGCCGTCTGGTGATCCCCAGACAAGCCTTTCTATGAGGCTCCTAATTAACAACGGAGGTTCATACAGCGGACACAGGCCCAGTGTGCTGGAAGAACAAGCCATTCTGAAACAATGAATATGACTGCGTGTGTGTGTGTGTGTCTGTGTGTGTGCATGTTTTTCTCTATGCGTGTGTGTGTGCACGCTTGTGTGCAATTGTGTATGTGTGTATGTGTATGTGTGTGTGTGTGTGTGTTTATGTGTCTGTTTATGCATGTGTGTGCATTAGTGTGTGTCTGTGTATGCATGTGTGTGCAAGCTTTTCTGTGTTTGTGTGTGTGTGTGTGTGTGTGTGTGTGTGTGCATGTTCTTCTCTACGTGTGTGTGTGTGTGTGCACACATGTGTGCATTTGTGTGTGTGTGTATGTATGTGTGTATGTGTGTGTGTGTGTGTGTGTGTGTGTATGTGTGCATTTTGGTGTGTACATACACAAGAAAAAGAAAAAGGAAAAGAATCAGCACCCTGCCTCTGTTCACTGTATCAACCCCCACTCCACTCCACACCCCCCACCACTGGTGACCACTAGGGCCCCAAGAGAGGGTGTGACACCCGTATGGCCTCCCCTCTTGGCCTCCGTCTTTATGCTCTTTAGAGTATCTGAGGGAGGCATTAATTGTTCCAGTATGTCCTGTCTAAGCTATTATCAAGCCCTAGTCCCCTACCAAACACAGAATTCAACTTCACCGTTATGTCATTTTTTACTTTTCCCTTATATTGAATATAACAAACCCTTTTAAGATACATGTGCTGTGCTTCTTAAGCCAGTACAGCATGTTTTATTCTGTAAACATAAAAGGTCTAATATTTCCATCATAGAGGTAATAGTGACAAGTAACTTATATAGTTGCTGACAAACTGCATCTGTGTCACAATAACTTCCCTTCTTGTAACTTCAGTTGGTTTCATAAAAAGTGTCAATTCAATTTAACTACACAACTAACAAAAGCTGCAGACACTCTGTGACTGGGAAGACAGCTGGTGGCAAAAATGTTTGGCGAGTTTATATCCTTCGTCAAGTACCATGAAAATAAATTTTTGGAAATCAGGAACAATAGCTGAAGAATTTGAAAACAGATTTAAATCAATCAGTTCATCAGCAAATACATTTCTAACGATACACTGAAAAGACTAGATATTTAAACTTATACTTAACTATCCTTGCAATCTACATTTGTGCACATTTATGTTCTATTGGATTTGATTAGTGTTTACCATCCTATTAACATTAACCTCAAGCAATAACCTTAAGCAATACATAAAACATGTTTTGTTATAGTTAAGTTATAGTTTTTATCTTAAGTTATAGGTAAGTTTTGGCTTTGCCATTAGGACTTCATGAGGCATAAAAACTTTACAGAAGTTTTTGTGTCTTTAGAAACACTTTATATGTATGTCTTTAACATTTGTTTAAATAATCTTTAGGTGAATACAATGATTTTGGTAATATACCTGCTGGTCAGTTTTATAGTAAAATGACATTTATGTGCAGAGTACTAAGTACTTTCTTTCCAGAACAAAATTATATTTTTCACAAATGACACACATACAATTGTATGCACACACACACACACACACACACACACACACACACACACACACACACACACACACACACGTTCACACATCACAAGCACAAACACAAAAATAACCACCCTCATAGACACAAACACATGCACACCCAACACACACAAACACAAATTCACTCATTAAGCCATACATATAAACTTCATTGGGGATGAGGTGTCAGGAAAGCATTTTTGTGAGCATTTATGGCAAGCCCAAGCACGGTAAATATGGTTGACATTCGCCAGACTTTACAAGATCCCCCCCACCCACCCCCCACCACCAACACATGGACTCAGTCTCCATCGGAGCAACAACAGGTTGGGTGGAAAAGTCACTGTACTGCTAAGTGTCAACCTCTCCAGCTGCCCCGAGATACACTTCTAATGGCAAAGCATTATCCATCCAGCTGTTCTGTAATTGATTTATAATGACTTGAGCTTTAACTGCACAGCTGTTCTGTAATAGATTCATAATGGCTGGGATTGGACCCTCCAGCTGTTCTGTGATAGACTTATAATGGCTGGAAATTGGCCATCCAACTGCACTGGGCCACATGTTGCTTTTGCATGCTGCAAACTTTGGACATTCCGCGCATTCACCCTTAAACTATCCTGTCTGTGTATTGGTGTCAGCACAGGCCTGTTAGAGTGTCATGTTTAAACATCACTTATAATCACTCATTATTTAATTGTCATATTAATGTTATAGAGACCATAATTGGAAAAAAAATAAAAAATCGCATAGTTACATATTCGTTACTTTGCCAGCGCTGAAAAGAAAGGGAAATCGTTTTTGACATAAATAGCTTGACTGAGAGGTGCTGGATGAAAATAGTCTTGGTGGAAAGGAATGCCAAAATCACACACACACACACACACACAGACACACAAATACACACACAAAATAATGAAATTGAGGCACTAGTCCAGCTACTGTGCTTGAGACTACTGTATTTTGCTAAATATGCAGAACCCAGAACCATTTCCTTTACAGATAACACAACATCTGTTCCGAATATGTGCTTAACCATTGTTATTTTGCCAAACAGTGAGTGAATACTGGTATAGGCAGCATCAAGGACTACTGGAAGTTTTGGGGTTATGATGTTATATAATAATGGACTGATCACTGTTTCGGAAAAAGTTTAGTATCGCCAGATTCATTAACACTTACTCTGCAGATACCGTATTGAAACTGTATATAGGTATGAACTGATAAGGCTTGTTTGATTTGATATTTAATATGCATGGCTCTTTTGCCTGTCCTTGGCCCACGATTCTCAAACAACAATGCAGTGGGATGGTTGAAATGTTGATTCTGCTGCCCTCTACTGGCCTACAAATTACAATTTTGTGATGCTATTGTGATTTCACACTGTTATTGTGACAGTTAGTCCACATGACATATTTGGTGTATAAGTAAATAAAGAATGCTTTATTACCGTGTGCAGACTGGTACAGGCTTTCTTAGCATGTTTCTTTGAATGCTATGATTTCTAACCTGTAGGATAAAAATTATAGACTTGGGGTAAAACCAGTTATCGCAGGAGTTATTTTTATAGCTGCTGCTCAAAAGTGATTTTTCATGACACACATGACATTGACATTGCTCACTGCCTTTGGCATGGTGTCCATTATTCCAAAATGCTTGAGGTGATGATTTCTTTTTTTAACCTGGTTTGCAACACCTTGGGAAATTTAGAAATTTTTCATGCTCGGATTGTTCCCAGGCCTGTGTGATTCTGCACAGCTTGGATAGCACAGCACAGCACATCGCAGTTCATGTCTGGAGAAGGGCTGTGCGGACTCGACCCTGACTGGTGTGTGCTAAATATGTGTGTGAGGCAGAGGAGGAAGTTGGAGGCGGAAGCTGTTTGTTGCCTGGAGGGTCTAAAGGGGATGTTTATCCTGTCCACTGCCTTTGATCTCACACAGTTAATAACTTCCTGCAGCGTATGCACAGTGTACAGTGCTGTGGACGTGCATCATGGTGCGTGCGTTTGTGTGTGTTTGTCCGTGTGTGTGTGTACGTGTGTGTTTGCGTGTGTTTGTGTGTCTTCTCTATGCCTGTGTGCTGACCTGCATCATGGTGTGTGTGTGTGTGTGTGTATGTGTATGTGTGTGTACGTGTGTGTGTGTGTGTGTGTGTGTGTGTGTGTGTGTGTGTGTGTGTGTGTGACAGAGAGAGAGACAGAGAGAAAGCTTTCCAATGTCTACAATGTTACAATGATGGCAGGCCACTGTGTGTGTGTGTGTGTGTGTGCCTGTGTGTGTGTGTGTGTGTGTGTGTGTGTGTGTGTATGTGTGTGAGAGAGACTTAATTTCCAAATGTTTACAATGTTATACTAGGGACACTCACCCTGAAATATTTATTGACAATAAAACATATGTATTGACTTACACAAGTAACACAAGTGTGTAGGTCTGAAAATCACTTGAAAGCTTAGCAATAAAGTTCTCACTTTTATGAAAGTCCTTGTGAATCACATGCAACTAATAAGCAAACCTGGGTGAAAGGTGTTTCAGAGCTCTCAGCTCTCGTGGTAAGATAAAAACATTAGTGCTTGAATACCTTTCAAGGGCATCAAAATATTGATAAGCCTCAAAATGTTCTGCCCATTTTCACCTCTATCAGGTAGCAAAGGAACATGCAGTACAGACGCATGTTTGCTTTGTGCTGAAAAAAAAGTTCTAAGAAACACCACCCAAAATATTTAATGCAGGAGGAGAAGATTTGCATGGTCTGTTGAAATCAGGAGTGCCCTGGTGAGTACATGAATATCTTTCAGATACTGGGAAGAGATGTAAATTGAAACTGTCCAATATCATTAAAGCAGTGTCCGTATTTTGGTTTTAGCGTTCTAAATTACATTCAAGAATAATTTGCTAAATTATTGATTATTTTCCTAGTAATTTAATGTAGTGTACTGCTATACATTTATGGCTGAAACCATCTTTTCCTCTTTTCTAAACAGAACTACTGAAGATGAAAGTATTAATTTTCTCCTCAATCGTCCTTGCACTCCTTACCTCTGGTAAGTCTGTCCAATTTGAAAAACAGATCATAGTATAAGCATAGAAATGAAGGAAAGAGATGCAGTGAAATAAAGACGGAGAGAGAGCTTGAAAAATCGGTGGGGAAGGCTGCCTCAGGGTGGGTATTTTGTCATAGTCAAGTCTGGAGAGTTTAAGACTACGGGAACTGACTTTCAATGATAGCTGAAGTGAGACAGAGGAGTTCAGGCCTGCTGATTACATGTATCACACTGGCTCTTTTTTTACAATATCTTTGCCTCTTTTATGTTAAATGTTTCAATGATAGCTGAAGTGAGACAGAGGAGTTCATTCTTAACCCACCTATTAGTTAAGAGTTACAGCGTGATTCATCGGACTTAGAGGTGTTAAAATATAAGCCTGCTGATTACATGTTTCACACTGACATCTTTGCCTCTTTTATATTAAATGTTGCATTACAAAATACCATCCTGTTTTTTAGAGTGTGTGTGTGTGTAGTATGCAAAAGAATGTTATATATAGTGTTCTTGTGACTTACATGTGTGTATTTGTTAGTGTGTATATGATGTATGCAGTATTTGTACGAGTGTTATTGTGTTAAGTCTGTGCAGTATTTGTACAAGTGTTATTGTGTTAAGTCTGTGCATTATTTGCATGAGTGTTGTGTTAAGTCTGTGCAGTATTTGTACAAGTGTTATTGTGTTAAGTCTGTGCAGTATTTGTACAAGTGTTATTGTGTTAAGTCTGTGCAGTCTTTGTACGAGTGTTATTGTGTTAAGTCTGTGCATTATTTGCATGAGTGTTGTGTTAAGTCTGTGAAGTATTTGTGAGGATCTTCTTGTGTGTGTTACTCACCAGTGGCATTTGCGAGAGGGTGTCCTTCTGTTTTACAGGAGAAGCTCTGGAGTGTAACGTCTGTATTGCACAGGAAGGGAATGTGTGTAACCTCTACACTCAGAAATGTATCAGCACTGATGTCTGTGGACGTTTCTGGTTCACTGGCTCCCCCAGTAAGCATAACAAATTTATAAATGTCTAATAATCAAAATTAAGCAATATCAGGACACAAAATAGGGAAAACGTGGGTTTGACAGGTAGAATTTACCTCATTACACCTATGCAAATGTTTCTTCATAATGTAAATGTCTATACATTAAGAATCACACAGAAATTGTGGGATTCATACCCTTACACAGATTTTAAATAACCACCAAGTATCATCCCCATTCATCGGGATGAACCCATTTTACAGCAGCCATTTTTCCAAGAAATGGCAAGTTAAGCACAGGTGTTATTAATGACAGCTAATAAGATTCTGATGGGCCCATGAGCTGTGGGATCCATACATTTACCACATGGTGAATATCCAGAATCACACATTTCCAGTGACAGTCATAAATGGATTATATTTATTTATCACCCGGAGAAATTAAATACTGTTTTCTGATTGGCTGACAGAGAGTCCATTATTCCCCAATAACGGCCTTCGAGGTGTCCCAATACAGCTGACTAATGGACCTTGCTTTATACCGTTGTGGCATTCATTATTCCCCTAGATCAGGATACTTTGGTTATCCCTGACTTACTTCTCCCATGATTGGCTCAATAGGTTTGATGTATTATAGCAGTAATATTCTGCTGCCTTGTAATGTCTCTGTAAACCAAGAAAATGTGTGTTGCCATTTACCATTACACTCTTTGAGTCAATAACAACAGACAAGCAGGCCTATGTTAAAATTGCATTTTGAAATCATGCGAATGTGGAGTATTCTGTATAGCTGATGGTGCTGAAGCCGTGTTTCAGCTTTTCTGTCCTTTAGTTCTAACCAGTCTGTGCCCCAGCTGATTCTGATTAGCAAGACACGACAGCCAGATAGATGAGTTAATTAGTGAAATCACCTGTGTTAGACGCACACAATTGATCTTGTGCTAATCTACTGCAGAAAGCAGATTTTTCACAATGCTTTGTGTTTTGTAACATATTCAAGGTGTTCACAAAAGGATGTTAAAAAAAAGTCCTGGTATCCAGGAAAAAATTATTGGAAATGAAGGCAGAGAGAAGATTCCAGACTGGTCCGCACTTACAAACATGAAACTTCTGTGTTCTAACTTAACTCGCTCACAGAAGCGTAGCCTAAAACTCCATCAACTCCACCTGTACCATCGACCCATGTTGCAGCAACCAATTGCACTTTGCGCGGGGTCATAGCACACGTGGATACTTGTCCCCTGACAACAACTGTTGCATTTTTCGTTACCTTATAAAAATGATAGGCTAAACATTGAAATACCTATGGATTACTCTGTGTTAAAGTAAGTTCACTTTTTCCTTTTAAAATGCTCTTTTCAGTTTGTACCAGAAGGCAACATTCTATTTTGCCAAGCGTTTCTCTAACCGTTCAGGTTACGTGTGAGTCTACATATGTCATGCTCTAAACAAGTTTTCAGAGACAATAAAAATTGCGTTTTAGATGCAAATTGTTGTTGCAGTTTTTTTTACTAGTTTTACTTTCTAGTGCGGGTGCAGGCGGGTGCGGGACAGAAACTTGTGGGACCGTGCGGGAGCAGGGCGAAAAATCAGTCCCGCACAGACCTCTAATACAGGTCCATTATTTATTAAACCAGCTAATACTATTAGCACAATTCAACAGCAAGTTAATTAGTTGATTATCAGTGTCACCTGTTTAGTCAGTGCACGGCCAGAAATAATACACTGGCACTTGAAATGCCACTTTTTTGGGTAGGATGTGGGGGTGGGAGGGGTTGTCCACACACCCGCACCCGTTCATGCTACTTATTGCATTGTCAAACAATCGATATGTTTATGCTGCTTAAGTTATGTTTCTCATGTTTGTCGAATGACGGTGTTGTTTAATGTCTTTCAGCCATGCTGATCCAAGGATGTTACAAGAAGACAGACTGTGAGGAACTTCTGAAGAGTTATAATGTGGACGGCATGTGCTGTGACACTGACTACTGTAACTAAGGATGAGACATGATATCTTCATTCAAACTCAGCTATAGAGAAGGGGGTTTTCGCCTGATACATAAATCAAGTATCTGATGACCATGACAACAAAGACATCCTGTTTACCAACCAGATGATCTATGATAGACATTATTAATGAGGCATAAAAATACCTCTCTAGCTTCAAGAAATTATTGAAGACTCAGCTTTTCTGAGAGTATCTCTTTTATCATACTCCTGCACTTTCATCTCTTGCCAATTTCCTGTTAGCAAGCTGCATTCCTAGAGAGGTTTTTAATTGTGTTGTAGCTTGAATGTTAATCCTCTTTTTGTGAGTAGCTTTGGATGAAAGCATGAATGTAAATGCATGAATGTAAACACCTGGTTCTCCTTTTCATTGTAAAGAGAACAGTAATCAGAGATGCAAATAAAGTGAAGAAATATTTTGATTTTCATAATTATTCCTTACTTTACATAACCAAGTAACAACTTTTTTTGTTTCATTGGGGCAGTTAACCTGAGAAAGCCATTCTTTTGTGTACTGCCCCAGAGGGAAACAGCTGAAGGAGGGGGAGACCGTTTAATGTGACATTGGCTGTCTGTAGGGCACATGGATCACCCTCCACCTACAGACAACACAACTCAAGTTTCTCATTCTACATCATCACCTGAATCTGTTCTTTGAATGTGCGTGCGTGTTTGTGTGTGGTGGTTGAGAAGTAATTACAATGCATACAGGTGTAATGTATGGTTCTTCCTTGGCAAGCTTTGAATTATTAGAGTGCAATACAAAGGAATGTATTGATATTCTAAGGTAAGCTTCGGTTACACAGATTAGGATACATATATTCACCATTAACTAGCAGCTTAATTAATTAATAACATACTAGCCCATTGTTAGTCATTAGAAGTCACTTATTAATATCTTATTTTGCATGATCTTATTCTACACATAGTAGACCATTAACTAGACTCTCCAGTATAAACTCCTAATTACTGCTTATTCATAGTAAGTAAGATAGTTGTATATGAATTATGATCTCAATATACTTTGCTTAGGGCTTATAACATGGTAGTACAACAGGAACAGTTATTCTCAGGAACACTTATTCTCAATCAAAAAGACATAATTAGGACTTAGTTTGACACTAGTAGGTACTTGTAGTTTTGGGTTTTGTTCTGATGAACAGACCATCTTTTCTAAATATTATTGAAGGAGAATAACTCCTCCTGTTGTACTACAGCCTTATAAGCCCCATAGGCATATTAAGATCATAATTCATATACAATAACTAACTTACTAACTATGAATAAACAGTAATTAGGAGTTTATATTGGAGAAATTCTCAGTTAATGGTCTATTATGGGTAGAATAAGATCATGTTCATCATTAGAAAGTTCCTATCCTTTGAGGATGCTGAAAAATTAATACATGCATTTATTACCTTCAGGCTTGATTATTGCAATGCTCTGTTCTCTGGGTGTAGGGTTAGCGGCCCGAACACTAACTAGGACTAAAATAAACGTATCTCTCCTATCCTTGCTTCCTTACATTGGCTCTCTATTAGAAGTCGAATCGATTTTAAAATACTCCTCCTAACCAAACCCAAACCTACAAAACCCCCAATGACCATGCTCCAACATATAATACTTTCCTGTCCCCTACCACCCTCCTAGAACCCTAAGATCCCAATGCTGGTCTTCTTGTAATCCCGAAAATATAAAAATCTACAACAGGAGGAAGAGCCTTTTGCTACCGTGCGCCCCTCTTGTGCAATGACCCCCCCCACCACCACACACACAACCAACAAGCAGACACTCTCAATACCTTTAAGTCTAGACCTCCCTCTTTTGGGAGGGACTGCCTCTGCTGTTGCCCCCAGTTGTGAGGCATGGCGGCCACTGACCATCCCTGCTGTAGTGCTGGGTTGCCATGCACCATACCTTAGTTATGCTGCTATAGCATAGTGCCACCACAAACCTTTTATGTGTCATGCCATACAAGGCTCTCTCTCTTACCCTCTCCCTCTCTTTACTTATATATAAATTTATATACATATATGTATGCACAAATAACACATATGATCACTGCTGTGTGAGCCTGGCCTAACTCATTTGCTTCCTCTGTCCACAATCATCTCTGCTGAGTGTCATCCCTGCCTTCTTCCGGCGGACTTCTGTCACCTTTCCTTCCTGAGTGGACTGCAACCAACACTACGACAGGCCCGTACCAAAGCCGACTCCCCTTCCCTGAGGCTTTGTGACTGACCCCCCATCACAATGGCACTGTCAAATGGACCCTTATTGTTACTCCCATGACCCATCTCACTCCTTGACACTCCTACGTCTGGCCACTACTGCACTGTCCAGCCATAATTCCCGATAACCATCTATGGACTGACTACCATGCAATATAAAGTGGGATAATATTATGATGCTTAGCTAAAACCATGGACAACTTGTATTCTATCATGGTTACTACTGATTGTACTTGTCCTGCATGACCCCTGGCAGTTGGGTTAGCCCCTTGAGTTGTGGATCTGCCCAAGGTTTCTTCCTAGACTAACTAAACATAGGGGAGTTTTTCCTTGCCCCTGATGCTCTTGGGTGCTCCTTCTGTAAAGCGTCATGAGACAATACTATTGTAAAAGGTGCTGTATAAATAAAATTGAATTGAATTATTCACTCTCTGATGTCAGAGATGGTGTAGGCCACACCCACCCAGCACACCAGTTCTGTTGCAACAGAGAGCAACAAGACCAGAAAATCACAAGGGATTGTCCTGTCAAAGACGATGAGATCAGGTTGAGGTCATACTTATTACATTGGGTTAATTTGGAGTCTGTTTTTCTTTGTTTGATATTAGATATGTACTTATTATTATTTCATCTCAATTAAATACAGTGAACATAATAAACTGCATAGTTGTACAGCATTCATTGCTTAATTGCATTATTTTGCAACAATAATTTACCATTCAACCTATTGCAATATCTGCCACAATGATTTGTTCATAGCTGAAATGGAGCTCTTCATAGCTGAAATGGAGCTCTTCACACTATTTCTTAATGATTATTTTACAAATGTTCACTCATAAAAACTGTTTGTTAATGTCAGGTTCATGATTATCTACTGGTAAGGAAACAAGTCCTGAATGTCCTGTCCACAAATGTTAATCCTAAGGATGAGGTCAGGTCCCTCTGCTCCACTTCAGTTCACATGGCCACGTGACCACTACGAGGGAAATTAGAACATTGGCTAATCTTATACCAGGACAAATGAGTTAATCTGCTAACATAATAATCACATCTATGGTATAAAACAAGAGCATCTAAGTTCACATTTTCATCAAATTAAATGTTATTGTAGCTTTTAATATAACCGTGAACAACAGTGACATCAGCTCAACTGTAAAACACATGATATTTTTGTGTTCCTGCTGGGAACTCACTGACTCTACTCCCCTTCTGTGGCTCCGGAGAATTTGGAGCCACTTATTCTACTGCTGCATCCTGAGTCAATCAACCCCTAGCCCTATTGTTTGAGTTTGCTGAGTGTTGACAATGGGAATAAGAATGATCACATTTGGTACAACACAGACTGAATTTGTGAACTGGCAGCTAACACTAACTGAATGGGACACGCGAAAAGAAAACTGCAATGGAGTTTCCTTGCCCTCATCAGTTAGTGGCTGCCATAACATTTTCTCATCTGACAGCTGTGAATAGATGTCTCCCATTGTACCATTGCAGTTACTCTAACAGAGATGGGTGTCTTCCTACGTGAACTATAGGAAGAATATTTTGAAAAGGTTGTAAGATTGTGTAAAACTACTGAAAAATGTTATCACATTTGTGAGAAATGACTTCTGATAAGATGTGGGTCGTATCAATTGAAAATATTTAGAAATATGGTCTGTATAAAAATATAATACTAAATTTGCCTCTTTTTATTCCTAACTAAAAATTAATTCCTAATTAAATTTTTTGTTATTATTACAGACATTACATTAGATAGCCATTATTTAGACATTAGATAGACATTATTAATGAGGCATAAAAATACCTGGTACTCTTTTTCACAGTAAAGTCAACAGTAAGTGAAAGACATATCTTGATTTTGATATCTGTTCGTTACTTTACATGATCAAGCAACAACGTGGATGTTTTATATTTTTGTTTTTTTTTTTACTTTTATTCATTGGGGCAGTTAACCTGAGAAAGCCA
>PYXC01001130.1:15000-217500 GCA_015244755.2 Tenualosa ilisha
GTTTAATAAAGGTAGACTACAGTCAGTTCACAGTAACGAGCGTTGAAATACCATGTTTGGGTTGGGTTGCAGGTAAAGAAACAGGTTGTGGCATTCTAAGACAGACAGCATACCCATGTGTTTCTGCATGTATTTTTCTATCTGTATACTTATTTATGTGCATCCGGATGGGCTCTATCTTACTAAATGATCTAATGTTTTTTCTCACCCATTACCTTTGCCCCTGCAAGGGGCTGAGGGTATTATATCAGGTATGGACTTTTGGCCAAGTCTTGCCACTCAGAGGTCATATTGGTTAGGCAGTACAGGCAGTTATTTTTGACAACAGGACAAGTTCCTATTCAAATTAACAGGGAGATATCTGTAACTCCTTATAGACAGGTCATACTGACCTTAAAGTAAAATCTTTTTTTTACTATTGGCTATTGGCTATTACCATGGTGACAAGAGAAGTAAACACAAGGAAATAATGACACTTTCAATCAACACCATTGGCTATGTATATTATAGGGCAGGACTCACAGTTCACACAACTGGTCTCATTTATTTCTGTGGAGAACACCTTTAGTGCTCCGTCTCCTCCTCTCACAAAATCTCTGTATCGGCCCTGTTTACATGTGTCTAGAAAACTGTTTCAGTCCATAGTGCTGTTGTTTGAGGTCATCAAGTGCTGTCTATAGAAAAACCTTGATACAACATAGACAGAATAACAAATAGCAGCTGACATTACGGTTCACTATTCGGTCTATGTTGTATCAAATTCCTAATTTTTGTGGCCTACTGACAGCACCCAGTGACCTCAAACAACATGGTTACGGATCGATTTACACCACACACACAGTGTTAGCTGTATATCAAATCTTATCAAGGATTTAAAAAAGAAAACCAGTGAACTAAGTCAGGGGTTAGCAGATAGCACCTTAGCTTTTTGGTTTGTAGTTAACGTTAATGTCTTAGTATGTGTTTTGACAGCTTGACGTAGAGCGTGTCATTAGTCAGTGTTACGAGGATGGGAATAACAAGCAGAATGCGACTGGGTTGATACTGTCGCCAAAGATCAGAGATCCACTTCAACGCTTCAATGCTCTCTCCTGTAGAATTTTCCTTCATATTATTTTATTTATTATATTGTAACAAACTTTTACACAGACCCCAGGAAACATGGGTTCTTATGTACGTGCAAGCATGGATGCAAGAGGCCAAAAGCACAATTTCAGTTATCCAATGAAGAAAGCAGTGCAGGTATGATGAGTCGAGCTTGCTGTAGGTCTCTAGCAGGAAACATTGAGAAGCTGTACTTCAGTGTAGGGATTTGTCTAGACACTGTAAAGCTTACATGTTAGTGTCAATTACATTTTGGGAAGAAAGAGTACAGTTCATGTTCCTTTTTTTCGCATACCATAACTATGCAAAGTTATCAAGCAGTGCACAAACATAGCAAAAGTTAAGGTTGATCCTGTCCATTTTGTGGTCTACTGTATAATTTACAGTAAATTAGTGCATACACTGATTTGTTATTTGAAAAAAACTATTTATTTTTGCTGTATGTTTCAAAGATTTTAGTGTTAGACTTTGCCCATTTCTTGTTGTGGCCTTCTGTTTTGGCCTGTGTGTTAACTGTTTTATGTTCAGAGTTAAGTTCGAAGTTAACAGTAACACAAAAAAACAGCTTTGCTGTCTATACTTTATATATACTTCATATATATACTTTATAACACACGAATGAAGTCTAGATAGTTCCTGTAAACAATCACAAGAACTACTATATCCTGCTCTGAACTAGCTGGGTTGTGAGTGCCCCCCCTTGGTTGAATCCCCAAATAACTGCCTCCTCTCTCTCTCTCTCTTCTCTACCTTTCTCTCTCTCCCTCTCTCATGTGTGTGTGTGTTTCCTTATGCATGTATCTGCTTTTATACCTATTTTACAATAACCATTATATGGCTTCTAATATGAATGGTAAACTTCCTCATCATTGTGTCTATTTCTCTCCCTGTCAACTCTGTCTCCGTCTAGTCTAAGCAAACTACTATTTAAGTCCACTCTATCCATGATCTACTGTTTAAATCTGCCTGGAAAACAAAATTGCAAATCTCAATAAACTACAACTAAAGGAAGATTCAAGTTGTCCCTTTGCGTCCTTCAAACCAGGCTCTTTTCAAGTTTGAGCAACAACTGAGTGAAACCTGACAATTTCTGAGCTCCAGCACTCTCATCTGCTACATCTTGTCGAACTCTCTGCCCATAATCTTCTGAGCACTCACAGCCCCTGTGTTTGTTAATGTGTATTCTCTTAACGTGCTCGCACTATCTAACTTATTTTAACTTAACTGGGTGCTGAATCCCACATGCAGTGACATGTTATATACATAGTTTATAGAAGCAAAAGCAGCGCTCTCAGCTGCCTTTTAAAAGCTTGAATCACCAACCAGACATTTTGGTCTGTGCGCCCTTCTTCAGCATCATGCATATACCACATATCCACTGATGCCTAGGACGACCTGCTGGCTCAGCAACATGCTCGCAGGTCTTGTGAGCGTGTTGTCACTTGCCCAGACCCCATTTTTCTTCTCTGGCTTGTGTTCCTGTAAGCGCCGGGGAGGGCCAGACGGACGCCCAGCCCGACCACAGACACCCAGTGCAAACTTGGACTTGTTGGATGACGTTCGCAGTGCCACTAAACGCCGTGTGTCAGTCATGCTGTAGCGCAGGGTGCCCAGAGGCACAACACAACAGTGCAGGGGCGGCTGCAGCCCGGAATGCTTTTGTTTAGGAGGCGTGAATGGACAGTCATCTTCAGCTGTGTGTGTGTGTCTACAAATATTTGTGTGTCATCTGAAGAAAGTGTGTGTGTGATAGAGAGAGTAACTGCATGCCTTTCTCCAGGTTTAGATGAAAGAGACTTTCTTGTTCTTTTCTGTACATACAAGAGATCTCAGGTTAGTTTGTGTGTGTGTGTGTGTGTGTGTGTACAATTATTTGTGTACATGTCATCTGTAGAAAGTGAGTGACAGAAGAGTGATTGCATGACTTTCTCAGCGCTTAGATGAGAGAGACTTCCTGGTGCTTTCATGTACATATGAGAGTGTTTGCATCTGAGCTCAGTTTGTGTGTATCTGTGTGTTTGTGCATGTGTGTGTGTGTGTGTGAGTGTTTGCACAAAATGATTCTGTAACAAAATAACTGAAAAATATTTTATATTTATTAAAATATATTTTAGATTTTAATATTATTTTCAGTACCATTCAGTTCAGTCCAGTGTTACTAATGCATAGCACTGTAACAGTAACAACAGACCATCTCTGAAAGCGACAGAACAAGCCAGTACCTTCTTTACTCTTTAAGAGAAATACCTTGATCATTGCCAAGACTTTTCAAATTGGAGTGAATCCTTGTCTGACTCATATGGTAGGTGGTGGTAGTGTAGTGGTTAAGGAACCTGGCTAGCGTGCAAGTAGCCTGAAAAGTTGTGGGTTCGAATCCCAGCTGTTGTGTCCTTGAGCAACGCACTTAACCCTGACTTCTTCTAATGGAGACTGAACAGTTGACAAGTTGTAAGTTGCTTTGTATAAAAGCGTCTACTAAATGCATAAACATAAATGTCATATATTTCACAAATATAATATGGGTTATGCTACATGGCACAATTGTCTTTTTTTTTTCCTCCTTGTCTTCATGCCCTTGTATGTATCTCATTCCAATTTATACAGCCTTGTCTCCTCAAAAAAGTTTTTTTTGGAGGCCAAGTCTATAATTTAGAAGGAGCAACTCACATGGATATAAAAATAGTCTTCTATTTAGATTCTGAGAGAGAGAGAGAGAGGGAGAGAGAGAGAAGCACTGATATCTTTTGTCCTGTTTCTGTGCTCTTATTCATACACACACACACACAGAAACTTATATTTAAGGGCATGCTGTACATGCTCATGCATTAAAAATTTGTAGAGGGAAGTACAAAATAGAATTGTGTGTAAATGTATTTAGGAAACTGTTCCCACAAATTCAGTAGTTGGATAGGACGACTGGTCATTTTGGACATCATGACAATATTTTGGCCCCTGAGTTGAATTGACCAGTAGGAGTAAGGTTAGCACTGGTTAATGTATCAGTTGGTGATCTAACATATCATCTGCATACTGTATTCACAAATTTGGAATGGAAGCATCCCCAAATGAAAAGCAAATTAAGATGGAGAGGTAAAACATCACCATCCACATTTAAGATGGAGATGGAGAAGTTCTAGAACATCACCATCCACATTTAAGATGGAGATGGAGAAGTTCTAGAACATCAGCATGTACATTTCCGACATGAGGTGTCAGTACAGCTTATCATTAAGCACATCAATCCTCGTCCAAGTAACAAAGCCAGTGTGGCTGCGTCATCATCATCTTTAATCAATGCCAGACTCCAGACTCAGTCTTTTTTCCATTCTTCCATTCTTATTCAAAAACATAACATTCACAACCTCATCCAGAGTGACGTGATTTATTCCCCATAATTTCTCTGTTTGGCAATATTTACCTACGTAAATGTGAGAATATCTCTGAAGTCTCAAGACAGGTTTATGGTTTAGAGTCAACGTTTACAGCTTGGCAGCACTTGAGGCATGGTGGAGGCTTTTGTGGGCCCACATAATGACAGGCTGACTAACGACCACCCATAGCTTTGGTGAGAGGTTGTGGGGGGACCCACCCAGCCACACTTAGAGGATAGGGCAGACATCTGTAAACACAGCACTGGGTTTGCCACCAAGCTGTGCAGGGTGCACATACTAGAGAGCATCAGTCCAAATTAGGGAAAACATTGAAAATAGTTCACATGTTTGTTTTCTGTGAAGATACCATGGCATTTCAAGTTGAGTCACAATTAGGGTGATCTAGATGTGTTGTTGTTGACATTGCTTCAATCAACAAAAAGGTTAACCAAACTCTTTGCCAAAGTCTTTCTTTGTCAAACTCTGACAACAATGGATGAGGTTCATTTATCTCTATAACAGTGTCTGTCCATTGGTTTTGTACAACACAACAGCCCACTTCAAGTCATTGTCAATGGAGAGCATCAGACATCTCCGCGAAACATCTTGAGAAGCAAATGAATTCGTCAAACACATCGTCATAATTCACTGAGCAGACTGAAATTTCAGCAGACAGACTGAAATTTCAAATCACATGCCATTGTCCAAAAACCCTGCATGTGTCATGATTAATAGAAAATCTCCCAGAGCATGTGCAGGTACCATGAAGTTATATATCTGACCCTCATCAGGCCAATCCAGAAGTTCTATGACTTGGGTCCACTTTGTCCTCGTCTCCTTTTCTCTGGCTCTTCTGATCTATCTATCTATATATGTGTGTGTGTGTGTGCGCACTGCTGTGTGTCTGAGTGTGTGTGCATTAAACATCTGGAGACGTCCCTGGTGTGTCTTTGTCATAGACACCAATGACCTGCTGATGGGGCCATGAGGTTGGGTCATGAAGGCACAACTGACATCTGAGACAGCTGCAGAAGTCTGGGTTCACAAAGCCACTACATGTCACTTATTAATACCTTATTCTGCATGACTTTATTCTACCCATAATAGACCATTAACTCAGAATTTTTCTAATATTAACTCCTAATTACTGTTTATTCACAGATAGTAAGTTAGTTGTTGTATATGAATTATGATTTAATATACTTTGGTTAATATGGGGCTTATAAAATGGCAGTACAACAGGAGCAGTTATTCTATTTCAGTAATACTGAGAAAAGATGGTCTATTCATAGGAACAAAACCCAAAGATACAAGTTCTAATCTTGTCCAAATAAGTCCTAATTACTTTTTTTTGATTGAGAATAATTATTCCTGAGAATACCTGTTCCTGTTGTACTGGCACCTTATAAGCCCCTCACTAAGCAAAGCACATTAATATCATAATTCATATACACAACAACTCCACAACAACCAACTTACTTACAATGAATAAGCTTCGGAAGTAATACTGGCAAATTTCTTAGTTAATGGTCTACTATGGGTAGAATAAGCTCATGCAGAATATGGTATTAATAAGTGATGTGTAATGACTAACAAATGACTAGTACGTTATTAATTAGCATGTTAATAAGCAGCTTGTTAATGGCGAATCTGTGTGTGCTAATTACAAGTGTTACCCACATTCCTTTCTTTACATCTGGTGACAACAGGGCTACAGCAGCTCCCTAATTATGTAAAGTACCTGGCTTCAGGATACAGCAAAACTGGTGTCACTTATAATATTTGGAGTGGCGTCCCATCCCAGTGGCGTTGCTATCGGTAAGCAGACACTGCAATCGCCTACGGGGCCACGGCAATCCAGGGCCCGTCAGTACAGAAATACCTCACCCACCGGATCCTTCCTCACAATCAACACTATCACTGATTGAAAGAGCTATCCTGTTTTCAAATATCTCACTCTACACAACCTACTGTAATATAATATACACTAATAAAGTGTTGTCTTGATATGTCACTAAATAATCCACACTGTAAGATGAAGACAGATAATTACTGTAGTATATGAATGTTTGGAGTTCTACTCTATCCACACTGCATGCAAGACTAATTTCAGATTTATCTGAAATTCTATCTATCTATCTAACTCTTAATTAAAAACAAGTCATCAAGAAGGCCCTAGTGATGGATATGTGCCATTCTTTCCTCTTAGCTGTCTTGGAGCCCTTTCGACATTACTTCTTCCTCTGACTCACGTTCCCACAACCCACTTACGATGACCAAAATACACAAGGACTGGTAAAAGTGGACTGTAAAAGTCTGGACCAAGACCTGTGGTGGGTGGCGGAATTCGGAATTTGCTATAGCTGTCGGGGAAACTGTCTCTCAACAACAGTGGCCGATTTAAAACTTGGGTCTTTGCTCTCCATGAGAGACATACAAAGACCAACTGTGTTCGAGCGAACATGGCGACCGTGTCCGAGTGAACGTGGCGACTGTGTTCGAGCGAACGTGGTGATTGTGCCAAAGTTTTGGCATTTTCTGGTAGAACAGAAAGAGTGTCCCAAGAGCTCAGCTGAGAAACTGCTGCCGCAGTACCTGACCTAGAGTGAGAAGGGAGCAGATATATTCTTATGCCGCCCACATGCAGCAGTAGCACTAGCAGAAGAGAGTGTGTGTGTGTGTGTCTCTATATGTGTGTGTGTGTGTGTGCTGTGTTTGTATGTGCACGTGTGAGCAAGTGTGTGTGCGCGTGCGTGTGTGTCTGTGTGTGTATGTGCACGTGTGTGTGAGTGTGTGTATGTGTGTGTGAGTGTGTGTGTGTGACATTTCAGGCCAGGGCCTCTGTTGGCAGTGGTGTTTTTGTCTTAATCCCTCCCCAGTTCCCTCCCTCCCTCCTCCCTTCATCTGGCTCCCTCCCAGCTCTGAGAGATGTCATCTCTGACCACAAACACGGAGGTGGGAAGACACTCTGGCGCTGCTGTCGCCTCAGGCAGTCTGGCACCAGAGAGAGAGAGAGAGAGAAAGAGAGAGAGAGAGAGAGAGAGAGAGAGAAAGAAAGAGAGAGAGAGAGAGAGAGAGAGAGAGAGGTTTTACCGGTGGGGCAAAATATTTATGTGTGTGCATGTTCTACATGACAAAAACATCTACACTGCATAGCCTATATAGCCGTGTGAAATTATCTTTTGAGTGCTCAATATGCTGGGCACTATTCACTAGGCAAGCACAGGTTTTTATGCAAGCAGAACATAAATAGCCAGCACCTGGCCAGAATCTACAGCCAAGGTTGCCTCATTTCTTTTGTGACACATACTCCACAATCCATTAACTGGAAGACCTGGCCTAAGATAGGCCTGCTTTACTGAAACAACCATCAGTCCATGCATTGTAGAAAGCCGTTTTCATTAAAGTACTTGTGTTACTTTAGCCATTTATTTTAATTTAGGACTTAATTATAATTCATGCTAAGACTATCTGTGATGTGAAGTTTTACTCCAAATGGGAACAATGTAGCAGGAAGTTCCAAGTTTAGGAGTTGAAAAACAAGAGCAAGTCTGCCCTCTGGTGGTGAGTTAAGGAAGTACTCTACAACAACTGAAAGCTTTCATTTCCATACCCTACTACATCTTCATTGATGTGGGTCTGGTTCCCAGACTAGGCTTCATCAAATTTCTATCTGCATCAACTCAACAATCACTAGTGAGATATACAACCATGCACATCATGTCTGGTGTAAAAATCTCTCCTCTACCCAAAAACATTACTGTAAATGAAATCTCCTTTTCTAAAAACAGTACTGGCATCTACCCATCTTCCCTTTTTCCTTACATCTCTCTCTCCCTCTCTCTCTCTCTAGTGGAAGGATGATGAGGCAGCGGGCTTTAATTTGGAGAACTTGTGTTTCTGCACCCTGGACCTGTTTGTAGCTGGAACCACATCTACAACACTGTATTGGGGCCTCCTGTACATGATGAAATATCCTGAGAGCCAGCGTCAGTATATGCTTCATTCAATTAATCAGTCAATCAATTCACAATTCTATGCAAAAAAAAATGTTAAATGAGCCAAGAGGTGTATTGTAAAGGTCACTGGAGTTGCCCTGCTAAGATTTCATGCAAACTTATATTTGTAATTTCCTACTAATTAGAACCTATTATATGACTTTCAGGAAAGGTACAGGAAGAGATAGACCACGTGGTTGGGTCTTCACGTCAGCCCTCCACAGATGACAGAGAGAACCTGCCTTACACTAATGCTGTGATCCACGAGACACAGAGATTTGGAAACATTATCCCACTTAATGTGGGCAGGTGTACCACCAAAGATACCCAAGTGGATGACTACATCATTCCCAAGGTGATTTACAGGCATACTGTAGTACTGCATACAAAATTCTGTCTAGAGATTAGATTTGGACACTGGTAAATGCCCAAAGTGTAATAACATAAAGCCTTAAATTGCCTCAGTATCGTGACATTTTGTGTTTTTTTTCTGTAGGGCACAATCATGTTGGGTAGCCTGACGTCTGTTCTGTTTGATGAGAAAGAGTGGGAGACACTTCCTGGATGCGGAGGGAAAGTTACGCAAGAGGGATGCGTTCCTGCCTTTCTCGATGGACTAGTTTACTAAAGCCACTTAGCAACGCTGAGTGCATCTTTAAGTCAGTTATAATGACACACATAAGCTCAGGATATAATTTTGTACGGTCTAGAGACAGTATTGGATGTGGTTGTGTTCCCAATGTTAGGCTGACTTGAGGTGATTTGTGGTGTGCCTTTTCTCAGGGAAGAGAGTGTGCCTTGGAGAGCAGCTGGCCAAAATGGAGCTGTTCCTGTTCTTCACCTCGCTGCTCCAGCGGTTCTCCTTCTCAGCACCAGAGGGAGTAGAACCCAGTCTGGAGTACAGACTCGGAGTTACTCACAGTCCTAAACCCTATCAGCTATGTGCTGTTCCCCGCTGAGGTGACACACTTACAGTAAAATGCTCTGCTGCTTTTATCTTTCCTGTATTTTTACAGTAAGAGTCCAGATTGTGATACACAATGTGCTATTGCTGCTTCAGTGATAAACAAATCATGATAAATAAATAAACAAAACAATACAAGTTTCAGTGACAAATACTACCCACTTTAAAGTGACAGTCAGGCCTAATAACCTGAAAGTGTTCAACTGAAGCCAACATAAAATTAAACATAGAATACTTACACTTTGCTTTGAGGGAGAGAGAGAAGGGTTTGTGGAGCTTACTTGAGAGCAGAGGAGAGGGTGGTCTCCTCATGGAAGAAGCCATTCATGAAGTCACAGCACTCCCGGGATGTGATCTCACACCTACAGCAGAACAAAGCAGCAGCAGCAGCTTCCTAAACCTACGACAAACCTACAAACTAATGTGTATGTGTGTGTGCTGAGAGTATTGGAATCAGAATGTATGTTTTATTATTTTCAGTCATGTTGTTTATGTTGTTATGTTTGAGCTAGGAATGACTCAACTGTCTTTCCACATATGACATTTTCTTTCATTCTGCTCCTGCCGTTCTCGTCACTAGAGATAAGGTGGAATCTTATGTGCTTGGGTCGTTTCGATGCTTGCACTGTCTAGGTTTGTCCCCTGCATCAGTGGCTATCTGCTCTAGCATACCACGCTGGCACTAAGCATGGTTTGATTCAGTGCAGGCCACGTCAAATAGGATGACCAATGCCACTCTCTGTCAACCTGAAACTGTACTTCAAGTCAGGCTATTTCCTTGTCTAGTTAGAGCAGCTGGTGGATCTTTAGATTGAGGTGTTTAAGTTTAAAAACACAGGATCAGCCCCTGAGTGATAACTTGACTTGACTGATAGGATTGTAGCTCTGCATTCACAACGCCTTCCTCCGTTCACTGATTGGACAGGTTAAAATGCCAAAACAAGCTCAATGTGATCAAATCCAGTAGGGAGATAATAATCAAGCGAAAACACTAAGAAGGCATGGCCAGGCCACCGTTTCTGGAACATTGCAATTTTCAGTACTTTACACTCTGTAATTATGTAGAATCATTTCACTGCTTTACACTCTTAAACTTACATACCTTTAGCACTTTTAACTGACAAATCATGCCAATTCTGGATAGAATGTCCACTGATATTCAATCAAACACCAACAAAACAGAGAAAAGTCACCAATCCTTTTTCCAAACTCCTTTTCCATTTTCCTGAACTCTTGTAACCTGCCTGACCTACTCTCCCTTCCCCTTTCCCGCCCCCTTGTGGTGATTGGTTGGAGGCATAGGCTTGCTCCTCTCTGCTCTCTGTTCACAGACATAGGACTGATAGGAGAGTTAAAGCATGTGATTGTCAGCATGACTCAGCTAACAGCAACACCATTCAGCAAGTGCAGCAACAGCACCATATAGAATCAATGAGTGGCGGTCATGACAAATAAGCCACAAGTTAGGAGGGTTCACCAAATAAGGGGTTAAGTGCCAAACCTGGGTAAGTAAGACAGAGGTAGTGATAAACCTGATGATAGAAGAGCCTTAAGTCCACATTCTCTTAAATGATCCCTGGCGAGTAAGACATGTTGGCCTTATAAGACTGATGTTGGCCTCATTCACATAATGAACATGAATGTGATTTAAAAACACTCAAAATGTTTTTGGTTTAACAAAAATATAGAAATGGGGATATTCAACAAAGAAAGCATTTTGAGTGTTTTTAAATGCTGTTAAATTTAGCTGATATCAATGTCAGTCTTGTTTAACCAGTCGGGGACTCTTTTAACTAAGCAAAGTGAGCAGGCTGCTCTATTTAACACTTTTTCCAAAGGTTAATCTAACTTATGCAGGTTTGCCACTTAACCACCTACCAGGAATACCACCAGCACATGAAAAACATAAAGATGTTAACAGTAAATATCCTGGACTGAATCCTGGTGTCATTTATGGGGCTAAGGTAAGGGTTCTGCTAAAACCAGTCAAGTTCTTCCCCACCACACTCACTCAGCTATCTCTGTCTACACCTTGCTGGGCTTTGTCACCCCTGTGGCCTACCAAGCTTGACTTCACGGAGTTCCTCCAAATAACCCATAATTTCACAAATGACTGCGTGACTAAGTTCCTTATTTCATGTGGTTTCCTGGAGTCACTTGTTTTCTTTCAATTTGTGAGTTTGGCCACTTTCCTCTGAAAAAGGACAATGGGCATAGAATATACATTATTTTACAGTAAAACCACTGGTCCAGCCAAGCCAACTGTATTGTTAAGGGATTCCTAATGATGCCCAAGCTTTGCAAATTGCCAATGTTAAATATATTGGGGAGACCATATATTTAACTTTCTTTCATAAATTGAGTCCTACCTGATGTTACTGATGATTTCAAATGTTGCTACCAAATTAGTACTGCCACTTAGGTTGGTTTTGAAACCAATATCATTGCTGATTGCCACCCTTTTTGGAGGTTTTGGGACATGTCAGGAAATTGACAGATATCTCACAGGAGCAAGGGTTACTTGGTCTGAATGAAACACATTAATTCAGTGACTAAAAGGTTTCAATTCTTTTATCCTTGTTATTTATTCTTATCTGAAGAAGAAAAAATACAGCATCTGCCATATCAGCTATAAATAAGTCAGTGTGGCAGATATGCAATAGGTTGAATGGCAAATTATTGTTGCAAATTAATGCAAGCAATGAATGCTGTACAACTATGCAGTTTATTACGTTCACTGTATTTAATTGAGATGAAATAATAATAAGTACATATTTAACATCAAACAAAGAAAAACAGACTCCAAATGAACCCAATGTAAGTATGACCTCAACTTGATACACAAGTTATTTCATCATCTTTGACAGGACAATCCCTTGTGATTTTCTTGTCTTCCAGTTGCAACAGAACTTGTGTGCTGGGTGGGTGTGGCCTATACTATCTCTGACAGCAGAGAGATTAAGCAAAGAGTAAAAGAGCAAAGACTCACACGCCTTTTACAAAGCCCTAGACCTAGAGCAAAGGTTGACCCTGGTTTGTTAGCTTAGCAAAATGTCAGCAATACTACATTTTTGGAGCTGTTTGACATCAAGAGCTTTTTGCTTTTTCTCACCGTTTTCCTTCTGGTGTTTGACTACGTCAAAACCAAACCACCTAAGAATTTTCCTCCTGGACCATGGTCATTGCCTTTTATTGGAGATGTGCATCACATTGACCGCAACAAAGTTCATCTGCAGTTAGTCACAGTAAGTCATGCATATCAGGTTCCCCTTTATTGTCAGTTCAGTTCTACAGGATCAAAATGCTGGTACCCCCAAATATTTGTGTTGACATTGAGAAGACAAAATGTTTAAATGAGCAGATGAATCATTAAGATAGCTGTAGTTGTAGCTGAAACTTCATGGTCTTGTTCTTGCTGGTATATATTTGTGTTTGTGTATGTGTGTGTGTGTGTGTGTGTGTGTGTGGGGGGGGGGGTTGTCTAGTATCATCTAGTATCCTACTGTCCAACCTACACAGAGCTGTCAGAATCATAATGTCTATAGAGCCTAGATGTTGCACCAATTACCATGGAAATATTTTAGAGTGAATATTAACATCACAAAGCCCAGTACATCTGACAATTCATAATAAATGATAAAATGATTCACTAACCTTATTTGGTTTACATGTAAAGCCTTCTGCTGTTTTTCCTCTATTTCAAATGGATCTTACATACCCTACAAATGTTACCAAATACAGACTTTACCAAATACAGTTTTGGAACTACACTTGGTTTATTGTCTTTGTTACTGTTGCAGTGATATTGTGTCTGTTTCAGTTTGCTGAAAAATATGGGAGTATTTACAGTATTCGATTTTTTGGACCAAGGATTATTGTTCTCTCTGGACACAAGCAAGTGAGAGAAGCGTATGTCAATCAAGGCGAAAACTTTGCTGATCGGCCAATCATACCTGTATTATCTGATATTGTGGGTGACAAAGGTGATTTTCTGCCAGAGAAAGAGCCAGGCTGATGACATTGACCATTCTGACCACTGTGTAATGACAGTGTAACATATAGACCATCATATTCATGACCATCATATTCATTCATAATCAGTTCAAACATGGAGTCACTTTTTGGGTTCTTTATGTAGGGGTGGTTATGTCCAACGGCTATGCCTGGAAACAGCAGAGAAGGTTTGCTCTTCATACTCTAAGGAACTTTGGATTGGGCAAGAGAAGCCTTGAACCCTCTATTCTTCAAGAAAGCAGATATTTAAATGAATCGTTTGCTAATGAACAAGGTAAAACAACCTGTTTATGTCCTGATGGTATCAGAATAACTTCAACCCCTGCAGTGTGTTATCTCTGTTATTTAAATAAGGGCTTTGAAACAGATTTTTGTCAGTTGGTGGGTTCTGCTTTATACAAGCTGCATCACCATCTTCTTAGGGCCTACGTGACTGAATAATTTCCCGGTCAAACAAAAATGCTGTCATTATTTTGTTTAAGGGTGCCGTAGGCTGATATAGTCTAGGATTGTTGCGACGTCTTACCATCTAAACACAATTGTTGAAATGCCAACAATGAGAACTATTAGATTCTACCAAATAAATTAAAGCAGTAGCCTTGACGTTAATGTACGCTGTCTGTGAAGATTCTCAAAAATGATTTGATATGTGAACACTAATGTAAGCGGTTTCCAACAATGTTTGTCACGGCCTACTAAAGTGAGTAAAATAGGTAAAATCTCCAACACAAATATTTGTATGATTGTTAGCCTACAATATTTACCTGAATGATTGAGACTTGGAGACTGCATAGGCCTTTTGATTGCCCGCTGGCGGAGTTGGTAAGCCAGTTTGTCTTTCTGCACTCTCTATGCATTCAGTGAACAATAGGGGGTGAACCTCACCATTTGCCTGACAAGCCATCCTATCACATGTGTCATAGTGCGGGTACTACTGATAGACCGGGCTCAATCCTGGGGGCGTAATCACCTGTTGTCTTTCAAACTGGATAGCGCAACGACCAATAAGAGCAACGCCGGCAAAGTAGCAAATAGCCTACCTCGTTCTCTGAAATGCCTTTCTCTGCTCATCTTTCAAAGAAAAGCTCCAACATAGTCGACACCAAAGCCTATTCAAACGGCCACTGTTGACAGCCCTGTCGTTATCTTGCTAACCCCGCCAAACGACTCCCCACAACATTGTGATTGCTCTTACCAAGGCATGGTAAAACCTCACGGTGCTAGACGTTGGCAACCCGCTGAGCAAAACTATTTGCTACTGCTAGGGTGTCTCTAGATTTCCAGACTACCTCACCATTTCACACACCTTTTCAGGAACGAAAAAACGGTATTAACTGGTTACCATTATTTTAAATAAACGTTTCTGTTCCGGAACATAAAAATCATAAAGTTTGTTCCTAGCAAAATGGCAAACGTTTCTGTTTTTCGTGTTTGTTCCATGAACCGCTTCAAACAGCAACCTCTTCAGTTCTGGATACATGCTCTTACATTCTCTCTTTTTTGGTGCTTCCAGGTAAACCATTTGACCCACAATGGCTCATTAACAATGCAGTGTCTAACATCATTTGCGTGCTGGTGTTTGGGGATCGTTTCGAATACTCCAACAATGACTTCCAAGCTCTTCTAAAGAACATCAACGAGGTCCTCATACTGGAAGCGGGAGGTTGGGCCCAGGTGATCTCCCTCCCACAGCCCCGTCTCTTCATATGTTGAAAAGGAACATGAAATGAAATGAAACGTGGACTGTTGAGTCCCACAGTTGTTAAATTGTCCTTTTCCATGTTTTCTCTTAGTTGTACAACATGTTTCCATGGTTAATGCGGAGAGTGCCTGGGCCACATAGGAAAATATTTTCTCTTTGGAAAGAAGTGATTGCCTTTGTGAGGAAAAGAATTGAGGACCACTTGGTAGACTATGATCCCTCAAACCAGAGGGACTACATTGATTGTTTCCTTGGAGAAAGGGAAAAGGTAAGTTTTATGACAAGCAAAACCAGACCACTTGTCAAATCTCTGGAAACTGTCATTCCTGTCATCTACCCGTATTCCCTTTTTCCTTACATCTCTCTCTCTCTCTCTCTCTCTAGTGGAAGGATGATGAGGCAGCGGGCTTTAATTTGGAGAACTTGTGTTTCTGCACCCTGGACTTGTTTGTAGCCGGAACTGAGACCACATCTACAACACTGTATTGGGGCCTCCTGTACATGATGAAATATCCTGAGATCCAGCGTCAGTATATGCTTCATTCAATTAACCAGTCAATCAATTCACAATTCTATGCAAAAAAAAGTTAAATGAGCCTAGAGGTGTAGATTTCATGCAAACTTATATTTGTAATTTCCTACTAATTAGAACCTATTATATGACTTTCAGGAAAGGTACAGGAAGAGATAGACCACGTGGTTGGGTCTTCACGTCAGCCCTCCACAGATGACAGAGAGAACCTGCCTTATACTAATGCTGTGATCCACGAGACACAGAGATTTGGAAACATTATCCCACTTAATGTGGGCAGGTGTACCACCAAAGATACCCAAGTGGATGACTACATCATTCCCAAGGTGATTTACAGGCATACTGTAGTACTGCATACAAAATTCTGTCTAGAGATTAGATTTGGATACTGGTAAATGCCCAAAGTGTAATAACATAAAGCCTAAAATTGCCTCAGTATCGTGACATTTTGTGTTTTTTTTTCTGTAGGGCACAATCATGTTGGGTAGCCTGACGTCTGTTCTGTTTGATGAGAAAGAGTGGGAGACGCCTCATACCTTCAATCCAGGACACTTCCTGGATGCAGAGGGAAAGTTCCGCAAGAGGGATGCGTTCCTGCCTTTCTCGATGGGTGTGTATTGAAGGCATATTCTTGCACATTTCAACCCACAGCCCTGCCCAAATTTTCTCTTTCTTTTTCCTTAACAAACAGCACTTGGACAATAGAGTTGGAATATAGCCATAAGTATTGAATGTGTCAGAAAGTGTTCATCAACCTCAAGTAGACTTAGAGGTGCAATCAGCAAGGTTGGATAACATTGCATTTGTTTATGTATATGTTTATGTTCAAATTGTTGTATGTTCGGGCAACCCAACTTTCATTACATTTGAACCAAAGACCAAATTAAATACACCAGATAGGAAGTTCACCCTTTTCTTCACTGCATCTGGAGAAACTCTTTATAGTGCTTTGTGCTTGGTTGGGGAAAGACAGACTACCAACTCTTTGTTTCCAGTTTAGTTTAGAGTCATGAGACTGGAGACTTGTCATCTGAGACTGGAGAGCAAGTGAATCATAAAAAGATATTAGCTGATTGTTACATGAAGTGTTACATGTTTACTAGTTTACTGAAGCCACTTACCAACACTGAGTGCATCTTTCAGTCAGTTGTAGTTGTAATGACACACAGTCAGTTGTAATGACACACATAAACTCGTGATATAATTGCATAATTGTACAGTCTAGAGACAGTATTGGATGTGGTTGTGTTCCCAATGTTAGTCTGACTTGAGGTGATTTCTTGCGTGCCTTTTCTCAGGGAAGAGAGTGTGCCTTGGAGAGCAGCTGGCCAAAATGGAGCTGTTCCTGTTCTTCACCTCACTGCTCCAGCGGTTCTCCTTCTCAGCACCAGAGGGAGTAGAACCCAGTCTGGAGTACAGACTCGGAGTTACTCACAGTCCTAAACCCTATCAGCTATGTGCTGTTCCCCGCTGAGGTGACACACTTACAGTAAAATGCTCTGCTGCTTTTATCTTTCCTGTATTTTTACAGTAAGAGTCCAGATTGTGATACACAATGTGCTATTGCCGCTTTAAGGATAAACAAATCATGATAAATAAATAAACAAAACAATACAAGTTTCAGTGACAAATACTACCTACTTTAAAGTGACAGTCAGGCCTAATAACCTGAAAGTGTTCAACTGAAGCCAACATAAAATTAAACATAGAATACTTACACTTTGCTTTGAGGGAGAGAGAGAAGGGTTTGTGGAGCTTACTTGAGAGCAGAGGAGAGGATGGCCTCCTCGTGGAAGAAGCCATTCATGAAGTCACAGCACTCCCAGGATGTGATCTCACACCTACAGCAGAACAAAGCATCAGCAGCAGCTTCCTAGACCTACTTCCCTAAGTGTGTGTGTGTGTGCTGAGAGTATTGGAATCAGAATGTATGCTTTATTATTTTCAGTCATATGCAGTTCAAGTATTGATGTTGTTATGCCTGACTCAACTGTTTTTTCCATATATGACATGACTGTTTATTTTATTCTGTTCCTGCTGTTCCCATCATTAGAGATAAGGTAGAATATTAGGTTCTTGGGTTGTTTTGGTGTTTGTCCCCTGCCTCAGTGGCTATCTGCTCTAGCGTACCACGCTGGCACTAGTCATGGTCTGATTCAGTGCAGGCCACATCAAATAGGATGACCATCGCCACTCTCTGTCAACCTGGAACTGTACTTCAAGTCAGGCTATTTCCTTGTGTAGTTAGAGCGGCTGGTGGATCTTTATCTGAAGCATGCTGTCTCTCCCTTGATGTGCATCATTGTAAATAAAACTCTGTTCCTGATTTTTCTACCGTCATCTGACTTGGTCTCCTGCTCTACTAATGTAACCTAAAAATGACTATCAGCTTCTTGCATAATACCAGATCTTATTACCAGATCTGGTGAAAGCTTTTTTGAGCACCAATGAATTTGCATATGCTAGAATCTAGGAAAGCTTTTGTGACATGTAATGAGTTTATACAAAACAAGAAATTATATAATACCAGGAAACTTCTGTATGCAATAACTAAGATTTTTTTGCACTGATTTTAGTATTATTATTATTGTACATGTCTGTGTGTGTGTGTGAGAGAGAGAGAGAGAGAGAAAAGGCGGGCCTAGGTGAATGTGTGTGTGTGTGTGTAGACTTGTATGCAGTGCATCAGTAAGTTTGCAACAATAAAGCACTTTGGTGTTGGCCAGATGCAAATCTGTATCTTCATTTCAGTACTGATATCAGTTCAAACTTGAAAGCTACCCAGCCTACAGACACACACCCATCAACTGGAATAACACATGGTCAGACATCTGGTCTGGTGTGTGCTGTACCTGAGAAAATCAAATGTACTGACAATGGTATGATGAGGCATACAGATATAGTATATAGGGTATTGTGCAGCTTTGTCATTCTCATGAAGGTCATTTGTTCGACTCATTTACGAGTAGAGTTGGCTGAAGAAGTTCAATTTTCAACTGCTGAAAAAAATGCGAAATCCAGAATGAATTTCTAGAATTGTAAGAGGAAATATAAATATTTTTTTCTAAAAATGTAGAGTGGTCTGAAGAACAAATTCACAGCTAAAAAATAACAATTATGGATTCTATGAACCCAGTATTTATAAAGTATTATAAACACATTCATAAAGGTTATAATGCATTCACAAAGTTATGTAACTAATGTTAATTAGTGTTCATAATTGTTTATACATTCTAACGACTGTGCTTATAAGGCATTATAATGTTGTCTTATAAGCTTTTACAACATGAAATGTCACAAAAGCATTATAAAGCTTCAATTTATTAGTTGTCCTTTTATAGGGAGAGGGATATGCCTGAATGCCCGAACGGTCTGGGCAGCTTTTTTTTGCCATCGGCAACCTGCACAACCTGATGAATGCAACTGTGTGCAACTGTAGCACCTCTTGTGGATTTTTTTTTAAAGCCAGTAGGGTGCATTACTGTCTGTCACCTGCAGAAGACAAACCCTACAAACAACCAATGGCTGTTCAACAGCAGATGAGACAGCTGAATTTTTTTAAGGGCTGCCCACTATCACTAGTGTGCCACTGAGAATCCCTCTGCGTGCCAATTGTGGCATGCGTGCCAAGGGTTGCCAAATCCCTTCTCTAAGTAAAGTGAGCCCATACTGAACGCAGAATTAATCATGAGAATTAATCAAATCAAGGCACCATTACAGACTGTAAGTAAAGTGGTATGTTTCCCTAGTATCAAAAGGCCAAAAAAGCTTATAATGCTTTGTGACACTTCAAGTTCAAAGCTTATATGATAACATTATAACACCTGTGTATAAACAGTGATTACTAATGCCATTAGTTATAAGCCTTTATAAATGCATATTAACTTTATACATTTATAATTCTTTATGAATATTGGGTTCATAGAAAGTGTAACCAAAATTACCTCAACCCATCTTCTCAGATTCAGTCAACTTTTAACTTCAGCATTACTTAAAAAAAAAAAATTTCCAACTGATATTATTGAGTTGGAACTGACATGTAAAACCTGTTCCCACAAAAAAAACAACTGCCTGCTGATGAATGCTCACTTCATTGAGCTCAGAGGAAAAGCATCATAAAACCAAACGCAGCCCACAGTCACAGCTATTTCCTTTTGCATAGCTATTTCAGACCCAGCTGGGAGTTCAGCTTCTTCCCCTGCAGACAGCAGACGATCTGATCGCCCGCAGGTGTCACTGCTTTAGTCACCCAGCAAGAGCAACACCTCCTTTCTCCTGCTGACTTTTGCCCACACAGGCAGCGTGAGACAGACACAGAGGCTCTGTCCTGACTCTTCTTACATCAGTTCAGCTCCTCTAGGCTATCACCTCCTATAGACCTGCAACAGGTAAGCATGAAAAATGAAAAAATAAATAAATAAATAAAAATACATGTAAAAAGAATCGTGTCAGTATCAAATGATTCGTGAAGTATGTCATTCATAGGTTTAGATCGCCCGACTCTAAAGTCAGTTGGGAGGTGTATAAAGTAAAGGTATTTAGCAGACTTTATTTGTTTGTATGTTGGTTTGTTTTGAGTATGTTCTTTTAGAATTTGTTTCCTTATTCAGAAAAGTGCACAGTGACAGAAGCCAGATGGATAGAGAGAGCAATGAGGTGGGATTAAGAAATGATAACTGATTGAATTCAAACCAGGCTTACTTGGGCATGGACACTTTGGCCAAAGTTTGGCATGGATGCTGCACCCATCTGAACCAAATGGCCCTTTTACCACTCCACTTGGGCGCACACTAGATATTATACTTTAACCTGAAAGGAGACATAGAATGAAAAAAAACATCTTGCTTTGTCTTTGTTGAATTGGGAGAGCTGTCATGAACATAGAGCATGGTTGTGCCTTCCATATGCAAACCTTAAACTGAGGAATGGCCACTAAACATGGGCAAATTAGAACAAAGCCTACATATGATGACAGTTACCAAAAGTCCAAAAAGGGCATCGTATGGCCAAAACAGACCATTTCAATACCCAGCCTAAATATTGGGCTTGAGACTTGAACTCAGAATGGAATATATTCCATTTTAACATCAGAGAACAAGGTACAATACTCCAATCATCCTCTCCATGTCACTTTAATAAGATCACCACCGTCTAGAGGTAACAGTCCTATGATCACGGAGCAGCAAATCAGGCAGAACTACCCTGTGTCTCAAAGAAGCTACAGATACATGTTTTAAATCTTGGATCTATAATGGATCTATAAACTACAGCTATCTCACATGTATCGAGTGGGCATAAGATGTGCTAAGATGCTGAGATTCCTGCAGGCATGACCTTGAGTTACTGCCTCTCTGTCGCTGTCCATGGTGCTATTGAGTTTTCCCTCTTGCACGTTTTAAAATCTTATAAAGGCCATATGATTGCAAACACTCTATCAGACCCAAATCTGTCAGTACACTGCCTCAACTCATTAGTATTTCACTACAGTGAGCAAAAAGTCTGCGTATTAAATAAGAGATAAGTTTATTTCAGTTTTTATGCTTTCGAACCATAAAATTGGTTTGGTATGGCTTCAAGCCTTGCTTACCAATTGTACTTCTTAATGTTAAGCTTGATCCTTTTGTATGGGAGTGGGTGTTTTGAGAACATCATCTGTACAGGTTTTTGCCCCCTCTTTGTGTGCCTCTACTTCTGTTATTTATAATCACAAATTTAATTAGGGTGATTTGACTTTAAAAGGCAACCGAAATTTACCAAAACAATTAGAGAGAAGACGAGTCATTAGGCTAATGTGAGTTGGAGAGTCCGTGCAAATTGAGTTGGCCATGTTTTTATTTTCAGGAACCGCTTCACTTACCCACACTGCTCTTTGGATGAGGAGTACTTCCAGACATGAAAGCTACAGATTCATTCTTGCCACTTTCTAAACATACACCATTATACTCGGGGCTCACTAGTTTGCCCATTGGAATGTTTGATTAATTATGCAATTTTTAAGTGTATTGATATATATTGAATGCAATACAATGATTGGGTTGAATACAAATATGTTGGATTTTAAAACTACACCTGCTGTGACTGTTATTGCATAGAGCTCTGTGTAAGAGCCAGAGCCCTGTGATAAATGATATCAAATAAAACAAAACAGCAAACACAATAGATCTCTTAGCTACTTGCATTCCCTGTTGGGGTGTTGCCATTGGACTAGGAGTTATAAGTTTATCAAGTCTCCTGGGTTGTGGCAAAAAAACCAACAACACCAACAAAAAAAAAAAACAAATAAAAGTGCCAAAACCTGGTTAAATATTCATGACTAGTACTGTACAGCAGTATTGACATCTCAACACAAGATTTTAATATAGCTCTTTAAATAATTCAAACGCCTTAACTGTTTTCTGAATTTCAACCCAGGCAACTATCCTTGAATATTATTAATGTCCTGTAATTTGCCCTTTTTCTGCCACAAAGGAAATCAGTATTCTGAGTCCTTGCAATAAGAGGTTTGGAGGGTTTTCTTGACCAGGGTAATAAAGGTCATGAGGGGATCTCTTATGCCATTTATTGCTCTCATGAGGACTACAATTTTGGGTTGACACAGTTACATGCTATCTATGTAGCACCGTGAATTCACCACGGGGAAGACAACTGGCGTCCAAGAAAGCCCCAAGCCCCTAGGAAACATTCACTCAGTGGAATCACAATGAAAATACAAAGAGGATCCATCAGGACACAGTAACAACATGCTTTGACAATGGGAATGACTAGACCCATTTCAAATATTTAAAAGTTCTGCCAACACAACATTATGGACTCTATGACTGCTGTGAATCAGATGTACGCAACAAAGCAAACATCCTCCACAATATTCAGTTCATATCTTATCTACACATATCATATCAGCACACATCCAGGTGCGGGGCATTCATGGCACTGGGCATTCATGCAGGGTCATGAATAAAGCGTATCACTGGATAAAAAAGTCATCAACACATCAGCGAGACACCGAGAGAGCAGCTTCTCTTCACACCACCGACCTTTTTCGAAGATCTGTCTATTTTTCGGATGGCACAGTGGGCGTTAAGTCCCTGGCAGGCGTTGGCAGCAGGTGGTGAGAAGGGCCTCCATCTGCACAGATTACAACCCAACAGTGAGATGTCTGACCAAAAACCTATTCCCAGGATCATAACTTTATAGACTAGAGGCAAAACTATGATCAGGACTATTTCTAAACAAAACCAATATCAGAGAAAAGGGGTATTTCATATCACCGATTGAGGTTAAATTAACCAAAGCAAAAGATGCTAAACCTAAAAAAAAAACATCTGGATGAAGGACAACAAACACTTCCTCACTTGTTCCTCATCCCCCCAACCCAAAAAAAGAAAAAAAAAACATGGATGTTATTACAGATGCACAGTACAGATCATTCTGTTCATTTCCTCAAATGGCTCCTTGGACAATGGGGCATTCTAGTTAAAAATGCACTAGGCAGACATTCAAAGCCTTCTTCGGCTTCTTTAATTGAACCTGTTCATCACAAACACCTACAACAAAAACAAACCCTAACCACACAAGAACCATGCTTTGAAAGTCATGTGACTATAGTTCTGTTGCTTGCTTCCATGGTGTGAACGTAGGCTGTTCTGGATGTCACTTTGTCCATGTGTGTTACTTGTATGCATTGTAATACAGTCCACGTCAAACCCAACTATATGAGAAGTCTAATAGAGAAGTGGCATTTAGCTTAAAGGAATGGCACTCTCTGTCATGACATGCCATACTTTAGTGATGGAGTCTAGAGGGATGAAATTGGATCTGAGAAGGAAGATAGAGAGGTGTGTCGGAAGGGGGTTGGCGGGTGGGGAGGGGAGGTGGGGGGCAGATTGGGCTGATTGAGGTGATGATCCAAACTCTGTGGTTTGAACCTTTCCCGTCACTGCAACTTCAAACAAATCAGGCAGCATCTATCATGAAGATTCAATTCAAAGCCGTAAAAGTTCTGAGCAATAAAATCCTGATGGGCCTCTTTCCCGACATACAGAATTGGCTGTTTATCTTCGAAAAGCATAACCGTGAACAGATACCTCTATGTGTCGCATGCACTTGAGTCATACAACACTATGACAACAAATACTCTATTTAAGTAATCCTTAATTCTGCTACTAAAAAGACTTTCTTTAAAGGCAGGACAGACAAGACATGATTGAACATGACTCTTTTTGTTTTTAACTTAACAGTAAAAAAAATGGGCCTGAACCCTGTTGGGTAAGCACTAAAAAGAATGCTTGATCTCTCTACAGCAAATGCTAAAGTTAGCAGACTACTGTGTGAAGCTAACCATGCTGTTGCCCAGGGCTGTGTCTCTTTGTTATCTGCACACTTCAGATTTAATTGTAATACAGAAATCTCTCAAATATGAGCCTCAGGTCAGTGTTTCCTGACAACAATTTATTTATTTTTGCACAGACACATTTCTGCGTTGTCTTCTTCAGTGTGCTTAAAGCAGTACCAGGCAAGCCTGCGATTTTTTTTACCTCTGGAGCTCCCCCTACAGGCACCGACTAAAAAAAAAAATAGCAACAGCATTGTACATTCTCACCTATCCATGTGGGCTTGTTTGCAAACCAAAGCATAGGAACCAGTAATGATCATTTTCATGGGGTTATGTTGACTGATAAGGTAATAAACACGATTTAACACAACTGTTAAATTTAACACAACCTGTGTTTTCAAACTGCAAGTGCTTGTAACAATCTTGCACAATCAAGCAATGAAGGGTGCCGAAAGAGCTTTCATTAACCCCGAAATTAGGCATTTAACTTCAGTGACTACGAAGCTGGTAAATTAACCTAAAAATGTTGCCTGGTATCCCTTTAAGAAAATTGTGTTACACTTGTGTAACACTATACCTCAATACAACACACATAATACAACCTACAAACCACGTTCCATTTATCAATTTTTCACATTTTACAAACAGAGAGAGCAAGGTCTTAATATCACTGAGTGACTTAATATGATTATGCACAAATCGAACATGAACATCAGTCATTAATGGAGAAATGCCCAGCTTAGACTAGTGTTCCTGACATCCTACATGCATTTGATACATGTAACCTCTAGTCCTGTGGAGATTGGCAGTCGGTTCAGGCATCTTGGCTTTGGGACAAGTGGCATGCACCAGAAGGTAACTGCATGGTGGAAATCAGTGTGAGCTCCTGTGGTGTCCCAGAAGAGAGAGAGAGAAGAGAGAGTGCGAGAGAGAGAAGAGAGAGCGTGCACGTGTGTGTGTGAGTGTGGGAGTGTGTACGTGTGTGTGCTTGTGTGTGAATTTGACTGAATTGAAGTTGTGTTGGCTTAACATCAAAAATGCTATAAAATGCCAATGCAGAACTGAACAAATTGTTTTTTAGTTAGTCCCAAATGAAAAGTCTAATGAAAAGTAACAGTTAATTAAGTGAATAAATACATGCCTAATGCTTCCAAATAACAAACAGAAATGCAGAACTGTGAAATAATTGAATGCCTTTTTTTTATCTAGCCTCTAATAGAAACCATGCCTGTGCAAATGATCTGCTTCAATATTTCACAGTACTAAATGTAGTACATTAAGTCCCCAAAACTTAAAATGGTTTGCAAATTAACCATTTTGGGCTTCATTAAGGCAAATGAAAAGGGATGTTCTTGATTGATGCCATACCTTTCTATAATCCATTATGCACTATGATACACTGCAACTGAAAACTGAATGCTGGGTTAAGATGCCACTCCACTGATCTATCTGATCTTTGAAATACATACTGTGTGGACATGGGGTTGTGCCTATTAAGAGGCCAACATAAAGTATATTTAAACAGAACAGCAGGTAGCAGGTAAAACAGATGCAAAACAGAGCAGGTACAGGCTTAGCTGGAAGTCAGTGTTGGAAGCTGAGCTGTCTACCTGACAGTGAGATGTCCCTCAGCCGAAAGTGGAGCTGTGATACGAGTCTGACCCTACAGACTGAGTTTAATAGCCTTCCAATCCGTCCTGATTGAATCAGACGGTCGGTGGCAAGTTGCAGACCCCTCTGTGCTCAGTGGATGTTCAGCAGAGAACATGCTGCCAGCTTTATTGCATGAGATGCCTACCTGCTGAATTAATACCATGTATAAAAAAATGATAGACCATGAAAAGCACAGAAAAACTGCATGTGATAACAGTGTAAATGCTTCTCATATACTGTGTGCAATGGTGTAGTCTTTCGTGTATCTGAAAGACTGTATGTAGCTATGTTGACACAAAAAAGAAAAATTACAGGAATATAAACCACAATCTGTTGTGGCAGTCACCCAGGGATGTTATAAAAACTGAAGGGTAGATCCCATCTCCAGTCTGATGACAGATTAATTGACTGTAGCTGGGAAAGGGTCATATGGAACTGATGTATCTGACATGAAACTATTTGCTCTTTCCCTATCTAAAAATAAATCCATCTTCAAATCGCCCAGACCTTTCCATCCAAGACTGAGAACCAATTAACGATTCAAGGGGAGGTCTGACGGCGTCCCTGTGGTATGTATAAAGATGCCCGCTCTTCCTAGCTTTGAGTCAGAGTAGGTCACTAGACCTGGAGTTCAGTTTGAACATTTTGGTGTCACCATTGTTTTATAGGCCTAATTCGGTGGATCTATAGCTTAATTTTGATCCAAAATAGACATGCTGAGTATGGAATTAGCCAAACTTGTTATTTTGGCAGTTATTCTGTATGCTCAAGTTTACCAGTCATCTGGGTCGACGGAAGATGACCGGGATATCTGGTCTGTGGAAAACTGGCAGGTAAGATATTAATCGTACCTCTTATAGATATGTTGCCTTTTATTTCCGAGATGCAGACTATGTGTATTTATTTATTTTTCCTCGAAACGCGTAAGCGCATAGGTGACGACTTCTGTGCTTTACATTTCTGAACTTATAGTTAAATTCGACAGAGAGCACTTGATTTTTTTAACATCTGCAGTGTCATCTTTAACATTTTGTTGAAATTAATACATCATCAGGATCCGTCGGATAGGGGTCTTGCCATTCGCTTTGCCGATCTGATGAAAAGGTCGAAATCACAGCAGTTCCATGGGTTAATGGGCAGAAGTTCTGGTAGGCAAATGAAAAATGAACCTAGATTAGTCCAAAATAAATTAAAGCATGGTTATGAGTTATATGGTGCTGAAATACAATATCTGTCTTTCTTTCTTGCCACATTATTCTCAGGTGTTCCTCAACCTGTGCGCCTTGGTCGGAAAAGTGAGTAGCCATAGTCTGTTTTTCTTTCGTAAGGCTCAATTGGTTGAGTGCATAAATGTTAACAGCGACTATATGTGATTACAGGAAATAAAGGGGAAATGTTTGTCGGACTCATGGGCAGAAGGTCTTCTAGCGGAGGTAATGTCGTATTATAGGCTACTTGTGAAATGTGAATTAATGGCTAGACATGTTTAACGTAACATAACAATAACATGATTGCTTTTCTGGATCTTAACTTTGTCATGTATGTTTTCACTCATAGAGCTAGAAGAGGCATGGAATAAACCACAGACGTACTACTAAAGACGAAAAATTACCTCAAATACTTGAAGCTATAGTTCAGTGCTTTCACTACACTATGTGTCAGGTCATTGCAATAGTTAGGCTATTAGAAATGAGTAAATTGTCTATTTATGGAAAAAAAACAACAAATGTCAGCATTTCAGAGGTATAACTAACAGTTTGAAAGACATATGGAAAGCATCCCTGAGAGATATCTGTTTTAAATGCCTACGGAAAGAATACTTCAGAGTGACCTTAAGAAAAACTGAGATAGGCCTACTAAAACCAATTAGTAGGATTGTCTTGAACTTAAACTGAAATGCAGCAAAGAATGGCTTGATCTACATTAATACCTGTTAAAACAAATACTTGTAATTATTTTAATTAAAGCTCACTCACAAGCTACACCTCTGTAGATTTATTGTACAACTCTGGTATGCTTTGGTAAACTACAACAGATCTCTTTTTTTTCACTTCTTTTCCAGCCTCAACACTGTACTTTGATTTGTTCTGATTTAACAGATTAAATACTCTTGTTCCACTCAAATAAAAGCATTATTTCTGCCTTCATAATAAGTTGTTTCTTTATTGTTTATCAAGGATTGGGACCTGTAATCTGGCATATGGTGTGAAGTCCTGGTGCTTTGGGGTGTATTACCAATCCTATCCAAAGGTTAGAGAGTTATACAGCAAAAATCCAGACTTCCGCAACATCTCTTAATGCCCTGCTGCCTATTACACTGACTTATATCTGCAAGGAAGATGATAGTGAAGAATTTGTTATTAATAAATTGGATAATTCAGTGTAAAAGGGGAGTGGTTATTAACTGTTATTAATGGTTACACTTAAAGTCCTGTTTTCTGACCATTTATAATGACATACAATGGTTAAAGGAATAGGCCACAATTCCGGACAATTTACTAATTTTCCACCTCCCCTTAAACAGCTGAGTTTTATTTTTCCTCTGGTCATCCAGCTGTTGACTTGATCTGATGGTAGTGTTTTAGCTTCAGGTTTGCATATATCATTTAATCCTTTGGTTGCCACTAGCATCTCTAGCCATTAGCATCTTGTACAAACTGTTGATTTCAACAGTTTTTTGGTGTGAAAGCAGAAGTTGCAAAAGCATGTAAATGTATGTTGTATGTACCAGCTATGTATCATATAGAATTTCTTTTTACAAACTGATGCATTAATAAAGACAACTAAATAGGTTAACTGACAACATAATGAGAGATTAAAGAGCATGTTGGAGAGGAAGTGACTCTCAGAAGTAAAAATATAGAGGTATTTATCAGTTTGTGAGAACACACATGACAAATAATCCATCTTGAGAATAATGCTCTCCAACATGAAACTGTGAAAAAATTGGGGGATTTCATCACTTATAATGTACCTAATGCCATTTACACAGTCAAAGAACCAAGATATTCTTTTGCGGACAGGGACAGTACTGGAAAACAATATTGTGCAGCCATAATCGTCTGGGGCCTCCAGTGGCAGTGCATAAAAAAGAAACCTGTTTCTGTAAAAACAACAACAAAAAATTGTAAATGGGCTCAGGAAAACCTACAATGTCCATTTCAGTCTTTTCTGACATTTAATTCCAGAGAGGCTTTAGAAGAGACAAACAGCAGCCAGTTTGAACTGAAAATGTTTTTATTGGTTAGAAGGCAATAAGCAGGTGTGCAAGGACACAGAGAGGGGCTATATATTTAGAATAGGCAAGAATACTGTTCACATTTACAACTGCTATGGGGTTGTCACTGTCTCTGGAGAACTTAAGTTTTTCACCAAAGCACAAGCTGCTCACAGGCCAAGCTGTGTCCTATCTGTGCACCAACACAAAAGTTCAATCTGCAATCTGGTCAAACAGGGAAAAGACGGGCAACTGATGACCGGGCTCAGTGCATGCTGGGAAGTTGGTGATGTGGGCTATTACAAAATTATCAGTGGTGGCATCATTTACTTACATATTCGATTCGAGAAACACAGCGCAATGGCTGAATCACAAAACCCTCCTAAACCTACAACCTGAACTCCTTAAGACTTTAGCCAACATGAATCAGCCTATTATGAAGTTGGCTGATGTTACTTATAGCTGATGTTACTTATAACTCTGGCATATTCAAACGGTAGTTCTGTTATTAGAAGACTTCACATATTTATGTTATGATAAATACTTTGAGAAATGGGTTAAGGGGATTATACGGAGTGAAACAACCCATATCGCTGTTGTTTTGACGTTGCCAAGTGCAATCGGTAGGCATGGCAGTGAACACTAACGCCTAATTCACACCACAATCTGTGCGTTCGCGGTGCGTACACGGTCGTTTTTTGTTTGTAATCCATGTTAACAGATAGGGCCCTGCACATCGCATGCGTCTTCCACGCTGCAGCACTGCATAGCGCCCATGCCATTCTCGCGGGGTCTACTTGAAATAGAAAAATCCTAGTTTTCCATGCACTTGGCGTGCGTTATAACGCGGTCTCCATAGATCTAAATGAGAGCTTGGGCAGCCGGTTTGCACAGGAGGTTTCTGGTGTGAATACACAGACGCACACGCACTGCGAACTGACAGCAATGGTTACGTATCGCAAACGTGCTGATTTCTATGTGAATGAGGCCTAACTGATGAGGGCAATGAAAGGTTTTCCTGTGCCTCCATCAGTTAGCGTTAGTTGCGTTAGCTGCTAGTTCGCAAATGCAATCTACGTTGTACAAAACGGTGTCATTCTGATACCTACAGACAGCACTTTGCAACTTCAAATACCAGGGATATGGACTGATTGATTGGATTTTTCCTTTAAGTCTTTGAGGTTTCAGGGTTTAGGGTTTGGGGGAGGCCAACAAACACCAGACACTGTGCTAGAACATATTTATATTCTGTCAAAAGAACCTCCTGATGCACTGGGGGGCATCGGAGTGTTAAGTGAGTAGATCTCTCCTGGAACAGAAAAATCTGTCAAGAGTAACCTGCATTTGTCTGCCATACGAATGAGCATGCTTATGGTTAGAGTAGCAACAAGGGACAAAAATCAGTTTGTTTTGCTGTGTTAATTGGCGCAAAATTTAGACATGGTTTTAAAATTTACTGTCAACTGAATGTGTTTATATTCCAAACATTCACATACATTCACAAAGAAGCCAGTGGATAAACGCTATTTACAATTTCTGCGACCAAAACCTTTCCTGTTGTTGGACCCGATCAAAAGGGGCACTTTAACACTTTCCTTTCCATGTGCTTAAATAACAGTGAATAAATATTGCAGAATGTTTTACAGGTAACAGTCAGTGATTTGATGAAAAAGATACAGCAAAGCTTAATTTTCCTCTGCATCATAAAAATATAACAGGTACAAATATTAAGAGATGGTCCTTCTGCTTGCAGAACACAGTTTAAAATATCTTCCCTTCTCATAAACTATTTAATCTGATACTTAGATTAAAATGTATTCATTTAAAATATAGCTACTACCTTTGACAATGATAATTCTCTTATATAATATTAATTTTTAGAAGACAAATAGGTAACAGTCTTTATACACTGTTAAATAAATGCATTGTTAGAAAGAACCAACAGATTAAAAACACACAAAAGTAAACATGTTAATGACATGTCAAAATACAACTGCTACTATTTGTATGAGGAAAATATACAAATAAGAAGAAAGAAGCAACCAAAACAGTAGAAAACAATAAAGAAAATTAAGACTTCCATAATGGCAATATCTGGCAATATGTTGGGTTTTTGTTTTTTTTCAAACATAGTCCTATTAACCGCCACTGGTCCTCTTGTGCCCATTTTTCTTCAAGCCTGTTTATAATGAACATCCTGATGTGTCACAGGTGTAAGTATCCGACAGAGAGTGGCACAACTGCACTCATCCAGCCTGACAAGCCAAACTTTAACATTAAAATGTGTAGTCTGGCCATGACTGGTTGTCACATGGTTGTCTTTCAAACTGCCTCTGCACGCTGATAAGCTACCACTCCAGTACATCTAGGCAACCCTCTATAAGGACAGAGTGATGTGATTGGCCCGCCCAAACCTTGGAAGAAGACCTACTGAGGCCCTATGGTTCGTGGCTAGACGTATCAGCTGAGCAAAACTATTTGCTACCGCTAAAGTACGTCTAGATTTCTAGGCCATATTACGCTCTTATATATAATGGGGGAAATTAGCCCTCAAAAAAGCCAACAACGGTTCACCAGATGTAATAGGCTAAGTCTTCTGGGCACTTCATGAGTCACATTAAATAACTTCATTAATAGGAGTAGTCAGTAGTCACTGCAGGATGACACAAAATACATAATACATCTTAAATACAAAATAAGAATGAATCTTAAAAAGCAGAATGTTAAAACTCACAAGCTATGCAAAGTATGACAAACCTTTAAAAAAGGCTAAAATAAGTACAAAGCTAAACAAACACATAAATACACAAGCAAAACAAAACCAAAAAAACAAATACAAGCAGTTTCCACCCTGTGATCACTAACACAGGGTGGAAACGTGTCCTAACTGCAAACGAGCACCAGGCTGTCGTGTAGCATTGACTGTTCCCTGTCTACACTGGGTCCGTTAAATATATCATTCTATACAGGCAGACTCCCCATTCAAACTAGCTGAGCAATACAACAGAAATACAAACACACTGGGCAACAAAAGTTCTGCTAAAGAGTCACACAGCATTGTGTTGCACAACACTGCATCGCATTAGTATAGGATAATCCAATTGAAAATAATTACACTGATTTTGTTGCTGAAATGTGATTGCATCGCTTGCAGTTAGGACAGGGTGAAAGGGGGATGGGGGAAGGCTGGGGGGGGGTGGTTGGCTTCCGACTGGGTCCTCTATAGATATCTACATCCATGTGGCAGCCAAGCAACCATATGTTGGGGGGGAGTTCTACAGTACAGCTTTTACTAAGCTCAAGAGTTGAGGAGGCCTAAGTCAAGTGAAGCAAGGTTCCGCCATGTGCAAGCATGTAGCACCCCTTGTACAACACAATGGCCTCAGGCCTCGGCTGGGGCCTGAAATGAAAGTAGCTACAGTATATATATATAACTGAGATCTATTCCTAGCTGCTGGGGGAGGGTGGGGGGGTTACCAGTGCTGGCCTAGGTACCCTTGGGTGGCGTCCATTTCAAGGCTGTTGGGTCAATGGTCTTGCTGTTCCCTCGCTTGCACTCTTTGGCTTTCCAGTCATCAATTAGGTCCTGCGCAGGACAAGACACTGTTACCTCCTTTGTCTAAAAGACTGTCAAACACAAAGTGACTCATCTATCTACCTGCTACTTTCATCTCATTTCATAAAATGTTGTGCTTACAACTGAGGCATTGACAAATGTATAAGACCAGTAGAAAGGGCTTATGGGTAATTCCAAGCAAAGTTTTCTCATATCCATAATGCAGATAAAATCCCACATATTTTATGATAAACAGTGTATGATGTAAATTGAAATCTGAGGCTTTGTAAATTCAGCTGCAGATGTTACATGAATACTTCGGTCCAATCCATCCAATCCTTAGTGCAGTATAGTATATACTATAATATAGTACATATTATAGTATATACTATAATATAGTCCTAGTGCCCCGACAAACCCATTGTTTAAACACTGCAATTTAAGTCTTAATATCAAAGCATGCACACAATGAGAAGTTCATCTCCACTGACAGTGTCATACCTGTCTCTTTAAGACCAAGTGCTTCCCCTTCCAATATTTCAACATCTGCAGAGACTGCAAGGTGCTAACTATATCCACCGGGTTCACAGCAGTTTCCTGGCTTATTTCTGCAACACAAGTCCATACAACAAGACATCCACTACACTTAATGTCACATCAGCCTATAAAATGGCAGAAGAGTGACTCGACTACCTGTACTTGGAGACAGTAATGACTCTCAGGGGTATGTTGGGCTATTGTTGCTATGGAGTCAGTCCAGGAAGGGAGGATCTTACTGGTCCAATTAAGCAGAGGCTAATGGAACCTTTTAATCTGTGCCAATCTAGATTACGTAAAGTAAACTCTCAAAATCACCCACAATGTCATGCACACTTTGTTTTCAATAATTTGTTGTATGCACTTGAATTTATAGGTTGGATGCAGGTTTTGTTCAAAATTCAAGATTCAAAATTCCTTAAAAATGTATGGCAAAATATGATCTGATCATTAAAAAATATCATTAGAAAAGGACTTCAAATGTCATTACTGCCCTACTAACCTTCTCTGAAGTGCCCTAAATGTTACAGTGGCTGTGAAAGTTTGCTGAACAAATGAAGACATTAAAAATGTTTTCTAACCTTTATTTTTATATTCTGTACACTTATCCTATATATATTTACTTTCTCCCAATTACTAAATAATTTTTTGCTTGTGTTCGTTTTATTCCGGTCTTATTTTTATTCTTGTATGATTTTACTTTCTCTCATTCAGTGTGCTTTGCTTTTATTTTTATACATTTTACATACTGAACTGTAAACTAAAAAAAAACAATGTATTTACCTCATAGATAAAGAAGTTCAGCAAAATCAATGTATTAACCTTTGTTAAAAATCAGGAAATTATGGTACACAAATTCTATCCATTCACTGAATCAAATTTAAAATCTGCATATGGCAATTCTCTCACCTTTAATGGAGACCTCTTTGCCCTGGAAGTTGTTCAGGTAACGCAGGAGGACCTCCTTCCAGTAGCTGCGGTAGCTGATAAGTCCCAGGTCAGAGAGGGGCCTCTCTGGGGAACCCACCTTCTCCTCCACCTTGGAGAGCAGGTAGCCTGTGCAGGAGGGAGAGAGATGTTAAGATATCACAGGAGAGGGCCAGCAGAGTAGACAGGTACAAGATAGCCACTACAGGAGAGCACACGGTAAGGAACTGGGGGAAAACTAATGTTGTTAGAGGATGGGATTTGGTTCCTTGCATTATTTGCATTAATGAATGAATGAATAAGTTAAGCCATTGTATGCAAACATTAGAGGTGCATCTTCACTGGTGTTTGTATTCACAAACAACACACATACAAACACGCACACACACACCAACACACAGACACACACACACACGCATACACAACACAACACAACACAACATAGGGATAACACAGGTATAAAAGACATTAAGCAGTTAAATACAAAATTGAATCCAGGACATATTGGTATAATGGTAAAGCCTTTTTACAACAGAAACAAAGCAAAAGGAAAAGGACATGGAGAAAACAGTCCAAGGGGAAAGCCTACAGCACTCACTGAAGTCTATCAGCATCTTTCCAAAGCCCTGTCTCATATACTGAGGCATGGTGAGGATGCAGGAGACATTGTAGTTCAGGAATGAGTTCTTCTCCTGCATCAAAATACAGACAGACAGATAGACATCATTCTAGTGATGATTGCAACAATTCACACAAAACAATTCACACGCCTGCCAGGCACACAAGTGCAGTGTTAAGCTGTTAACTAACCATGGTGTGGACTGTTTCTGAAATTGTGACTGCCATGCACAACTGATGCCTCTGATGAAGGCCTTGGAAATAATACGAGATGAATGAAGTCTTCTCGAAACTATGAGCATGGGCTCAACGATTAGACTGAATATCTGCTGAGATAGAGAACTCCGAACTCCGAAAGAAACCGGGATACTGTAGCATGTAAACGCCTTATCCTGATTTCTGACAGTAACGGAGAAAGATTCTACAGTGTGACGTGTGAGATGGAATGCTGATAAGCACCAAGACAATCAAACGGAGCTCTTTAGAATCCTCAGTGAGAACACCGCAAAGAACCCTATAATCAGTAACCAGAATATTAGTATGTATTATCTACAGGGATATTTATAACCCAATATCTCTGTAATTATGTAAACAATTTATCCCAGATATGATCTAAACTGGGATAAGCCTCATAGTCGGGATACTGAAGTACATGTAAACGTAGCCATTGTTGTTATATTTACATATCCATCACCAAATATCCTCTCCTCCACTGTCATCTGACGTCAATACTTTTGTTTACGGGAATTATCTATTTTTAGTATAGTTTTAAACAGATAGAATAGATAGAAATCCTTGATGCAACTGAAACACTACACATAACACTAAAAGTTAAAACTATGCTTATTTCATAGATTCCAGATGGATGGGAAAAGGGAGTTGTGGGCATTTTCAACGCTACTTCGTAACCTTTGAGAAGTATCCCACGAGGTGGCAACCAGTATTGTCAGCTTCGGTCATAACATAGAAAAGAAATGGTTCCACATCGTAGTACAGTGTCTTGTGGTCCAGGAAGAGCTTGGCCAGAAGACACAGGTTCTGGCAATAGATCTGTGAACAAAACATCACAGCCATTTTACACAGTAATATACTAGGACTAACCACAGTGAGGTAAGAAAATAATCGAATAGTTATTTCACTGTCAAAACAAATGATTGATTCAAACAGTCCAACATTCCTGTTTGTACCATGTACGTGAGACTGTGAAAAAGTACAATGTGAAAACTGGGCAAGACAAATACTATCCAAACATAACCTGAGCATATCAGAGTCTTACCTTGTTTTTCTTGCCATCCACCTCAAAGACAGAGATGGTGCCTTTTCTGTAAATCTCATCTCCTGGTGGGTGTTTCCACACGCATTTGGCCTGTGAAGTGTGAATGAAAGCAGATGTTTTCATTTACACCCCATTTAACAGCCATGGATTTCCCACTGGGTTAGGTTTAAAACTCTTTTATGATGCTTGTTACAAGTCACTTACGACAAAAGTGTAAAAGTGCATAATATGTGTGAATAACATAATATAAATAACATATTTTTTATAATAATAAGAGTAAGTGTAAAATGTACATGTAGGCTGTTTCAGATGCTATGTGTGTTTTTTTTCTTTTTTTTCCAAAGTAAAGCATGCCATATGGACACATTCTGGACCACTCAAAAAACACAAGTCCTCATAGCTCCTTTAAGAGACTTCAGGCAGGTGAGAGGATTGCTATGCTAGTGTACGTACCATGTGCCTACGCAGGATAGTCTGACTCTTCATGTACTTTAGGCAAAACTCGCACATGTAGAGCCGCCCAGGCGTGCATACTCCTCCGGGTAGGGTGAGTGGTACCAGGTATCCAGCTCGTAGCGGCCGAACACAATAGTCTTGATCATGTTGCTGCCCTCGGCAACCTGACCCTGCAGTCGAAGCTTCTCCTGCTCATCAAGGAAGGGGGGGGTGCAGAGGGGGAGAAAGAGGGGCTTTACTGAGAGCACTGAGAAGGCCCCCTGTGGGGAATGGGACTGGGGCAAACCTCCCCCACTTTTCATTGTCAAATAGCATTGTGCATTGTTCAGAGCAATCAAGAGAAGCAGATCATAGATAAGAGGAAAACCCAACCCTTGGAAATGAATGAAGCATGATTCACAAGATCCCTGCAAGAGGTGGTCTAGCTTTTTTTCCCATCCATGTCACGATTTTAGCATGATGCTACTGATCAGCGACATGTTATGGAAATATGATTGTCATTGATGAAAATTAGCAACAGCAGCTAACTTCGGCTAGCTTACAGCAAGTATTTTGTATGTCAATCAATCAGCACTATCCCCATCAACTAAATAAATAAATGAATGAATTGCACACATGGGGAGCTGTCCCTTTGGAAAACTACGTGTGGGCATCTAGATACTTCATGATATGGCCTTGCATGAGAAAACTGAAAGCAGAGGGACATTCCTGGGCACCACTTTGAAACAAAGTGGACACCACTGTAGGCTACTGTGCCAGTTGAGTGAGTCCACACCAGTAACTGGACGAGATAGAGGGAGAGTGCTTTGGCCCTCATGAGACGGCCATAATGGGCTCAAACAAGGACAAGAGAAGGAGGAGGAGGTGCAGATGTAGCGTGGAGGACAAAGGAGGACAAAAAGAAGATGGAGCAGAAGGTGATGAGTTTTCTCTCTTACAAGATCCTCCGAAGCACGTGCCTGGGCTTTTCGAAAGAGCTCCAGGTCATAATCACTAGTGATGTTCTCAAGCATGGGCTCCCGACTGGCGCCATGGGTCTGCCGATGATCCTGGGAGACAGACAGAGAGAGAGAGAGAGAGACAGAGAAACAGTTGGGGGGGACACAATAGCCTGTGTGAGAGTGATTGGAAAGTTCATCTTCAGATCTCTTGTCCAGCAGCTGATTACTGAATGTCATCATCATAGAAGATTACAGACATACCAGGAACTCCTCTGGAAGGAGCAGTCATTTATTTAAAAGGAAAAGTCTCAAAAGGAGTTTCACGAAACACGTTATTGTTGCTATTTTCTGTCACAATGTCTCACATGCCTGTGATAGATCAAAAGTTTGAAAGATCAATACATAGATACTTTATTCTGTTGGAAATTCAGGCATCCGATGGAATCCAGAATAAGACATACATGACATAGATCGAAAGATAGACAGAGGAAATTCAGGCATCCGGTAGCATCCAGAACACAGAGAATATACTGTACATACACTCTAGTAAACTGCAAAGACTGCAGCTGTGCTGCTAGGAGTAACAGGTTGTTTGAGTGTGGAAGTGGTGTAGAAATGTGAGAATTGATGCTATGGTGAGAGGATAAGTGCACCATGCTATAGTGCAGAGAGAGTATAAGACCTTGGTTTAAAATCACTGGTGCAACGGACTTACATTTAATCTAAATGTAAGTGGGTTGTTGGTTTAGATTTAACCAGAGATTAAATATAAACAAAATTTAAATTAGGTTTAAGTTTGGTGCAATAAGTTAAGTTTGGTCAGTAAACTGTAAAAATTAAACCACATGCAACCTAGCCCTAGAGTCCCAAAGAGGGAATGAGAGAGTCCCATCAAGGAGCCACAGACCCAGAGTGGGCCTCCTCACTGAGCGCTTTGGACCCTGAGGGAGATGTTGTGCTCACCATATGCTTTTCCTTCTGGTCCTTCGGCAAACTGGAGTTCCTCCTCTTCCTCATCTCCGTCACCTTCTCCTTGTACTGCGCCTGTCGCTCTGTGGGGGTCTGGTGGTGGACACACAACAAATTTTTTAACTTACAGATATGATGCATACTTCACAGGTTGCATACCACGACTACCACAGAAACTCCACTGGTATTAAAAAGAAGCCTTGCAAACAGATTGAACAACATTTCATATTTCATGGTTCTTACAGTTCTTCCAACTGACCCAGAATGCATTACATATATACTGTAATTTGGGTATACTATACAAAGGTATGATCATTACCACCATTTCAACATTTAGAATATGACGCCATGGGTGTACCCAGTAGTTTGGAAATTTCGCCAAGGACTAAATAGTGATTCTCACACATCATGCTGCTTTCACTGAGACCATACTTGTTCACTGTGATGCGTACTACCCAGGAGCCACCAGAGGAAAGGGCCCGCCCCTTATTTACTCAACACTAGTGGACAATAAATACATCCTTTTTAAGTGCCTCGCATTTCTCATATCTTTTTATACATCTGGAATCCTCAAACCGAAGAGCACCAAAGGATTTACACTCTAGTTCCACTTTGAACAAACAGTTTTTTGACCAGTGAACATCTGTAAAAGGATCTAACAGGACATTGAGTGGCAGGCAGTCACTAGAGGAGATGGAACCTTACCTGGTGGCGGGTAGAATGCCGATTGTCATCCTGCCGGTGGGACAGAGGCCTCTCGTCCACCTGTTTGTCACGGGAGCTGGCTCTCACCTGCAATGGCATCACAGTGTCACTGAGATTTCATTCGTACAGATTAGGAAGGCAGGAAGCAATCAACTCAGATGCTTAAATTTATTTTGTTTTTATTTATTTTCTTTGGAGAAAGAAGTGGAAGCACTAGTATACAAAAATATGAGGTTTAAGGTGAAACAGCAACATTCCATACATTTACATTTATGCATTTAGGAGACGGTTTTTATCCAAAGCAACTTACATTTGTCAATCACATTAACTATCAATTACATCAGGGCCAGTCTCCCTTAGAGCAACTTAGGGCTAAGTGCCTTGCTCAAGGGCACAACGGTGGAGGCCGGAATTTGAACCCAATTTTCCAGGTTACTAGCATGTTCACCAGGTTCCTTAACCACTACGCCACCTCTGCCCATATTCCACCGCATTCCAGCTACAGAAAGGAAAACTCAAAAGCTTAATTTTGATAAGGGTTAACAGGAGGGACGCATTTTACAGCATTATTAAGAGCTTTTTACAGCATTATAAAGAGCCGTGTAATAATACCAATTTAGTCATGCCAATTATTTTTATGTGTACTCGGATCAACACGTTCCTGAATAAGGGATTAGCTTACCTTGCATTCATCTGCAGACAGGTTGTGATAAAGTGGGCACCCAGATATTGAGAAATGCCTTTCATGTTTTCCAGTTAAATGACCTACGAAAAAGAAGACACAGAAATAGCGTTGGCCACTAACAACACAAATTAACCCTTAGTACCATCTGTGTCTGCTGTCTTGTTTTGTCGGTCTGTGCAAAATTCAGTTAGGCTATGAAATGTAAATGACTTCCAAGTGTCAATCATGATAAAGCTGGATACAACGCATGCAGTACATCCTAACTAATCCTAACTCTTATTAATCTGACTAACTCTTGAACCATGTGCAAACCAATGCTTAACTCACTCAGTGGCTGCCCATTTCAAACCGACTCATACATTAGCCAGACACAATGTTAAAATAGCTTTACAGGGAAATGAAAATACCAAGGGAATTGCAGCCTGGGGTGGGGCACTTCATGTTGAAGTTGTAGCTCTCGTGGAAACGGCGACGTTTGGGTCGGTGTGACAGGTCGCTGACTGAGTCCTTCAGTGCCAGTTCCTTCGCTAAACTCTCATCATGAGACACATTGGGACTGGAGTTGTCGATATCGGATTCAGAGGAGGGGGCGTTCCCTGTGGGGGTTCTGGGCGGGGTCTCGTCCTGATCACGTCCCTTTTTCAGTCCTGTAGTGACCAAAAAAGCATGGTTGACATCATTCTACATATCTCAAGTGGATACACGTGATGCTTCAGATCAGCTATTAATAATTTGATTCCAAGTTGCATGCATAGGTTTGTTGTACCAATCCCATAAAATACATAATGTCTCACTAACACTGCCACTTATGAATCTATCATATTTACCACAGTTTTCAAGGTTTCCATCAAAGTAATCAATGCACATATATATTAAAATAGGAAATTAATATAATAATATAATATAACTGATAGGAAAAAGTGTTCAATCAATCTTCTAATGCACTTATACATGTAATTTTCCAGAGGGGGACTCTAGAAAAGAGATACGCCACTGTTTTGGCCAACTTACTAACTTTCCACCTCCCCTAGAGTTAAACAATTGAGTTTTACCTTTCACCAGTTCATCCAGGCGTTGTCTCAGGCTGACAGTAGTGTTTTTAGCATCAGTTTAGCATACATCACTGAATCATTCAGTCATATTCAACCATTAGCATCTTGCTTAAGAGTGTCCATAGAGTTCTGGTATTTTTCCTATTTAAAACTTGACTCTTCTGTAGTGATGAGGTGTACTAAGACTGGCGGAAAATGAAATGTGACGATTTTCTAAACCTTTATGTCATACCGTTATGCTATATAAACTTAATTGTTTTGCTCTAGGGCAGGTGGAAAATGAGTAAACTCAACAAAACAGTGGCAAAAAAAACACATAAAATATGTGAATAACATGAATGGAAACCCACAAGTGGTAGCATGACTGTAACGATCCCGAATTATCTAGGACATACAAGACTGACCTGTTCAAACTCATGTTTCACCTATTATCTACTGAATTACACCAATCAAAATTGGGGAGAAAAAAATCTGTTAAAAAACACAAGATTTAAAAAAAAAAAAAAATCCATTCTACTGTGAATTGCAACACAGAGCAGTGAGATCATTAGTCTCTTGACCAAAGACTCAGTCATCTAGCTTTGGATAAAAAAAACATCTGTGAAGAAACCGTAAGTATTTGCTAACAACTAATTTTATTTCCCTTAACAATGGGATTCTCTTTTCTGATTTGCTGATGAGGTGGGAATTAACCTTATATAACTGGCTACCTTTAAAGCAGATCTGAAAATTTTGAACCACCGTTCCATATTAATGCGCTTCTGAACACTAACCAAAACAACCATAGAATAGTATTTCACAATGTACTTTCCCCCCTTAAGGGTAGCTATAATAGGTTATTTTCTGTAGTCCATGCACATGATTCCTAAATATAAAGAAAGTTCTAGATAAAATTATATCCTAAATACAAATGGGAGATAAGTGGGGTAAAGGCCTTCGAGGTGACCAGTTTGATGGAAATAATGACTTGGAGGAAGCAACACCGTTCCATGCTTCATGCGTTGCTGGAGTTCTTTGCCTCCACCTCACCATTATTTCCATCAAATGGGTCACCTCATCAGCCGTTATACATAACATAACTAAAAGCTTGCTAATAACTACAAATATATTTGAGGAGGCAGCAGAACGACCAGAGAGATTTTGGGTAATGACACTAAATTTCTATACAAAGAAATACAAAAAATGCAAGAACACCATGACAATGATACTGTCACCATGATACTGACAACTATGGCTGGTACAATCTGCATGCCATTTGTCATTGCAGAAAAAAGTACAAAATGGTATTATGTAATATGAAATGATCCAACAAAACAATGGATCATCACAACATCCAGTAGGAACTAAAGACAAACTGAAATGCAAAAGTCTAACAACTGTTAGAAGCACTCCTGCACAAGAAAAGGATCCACTAAGCTGTTGACGGACCAAAAGGATGTGTTGAAAATATGTAAATCGATGATTGAATATATGATCTGATATGATCATGAAATATGATCTTCTGTGCAAATCAAAAGAAGATGGCAGACGAGAACATTTAAAATTTCTTCACCCTGTTTGAGAATGCCCCAAAAACAAACAAAAAAATGAACCAAAGAGCTCCCCTGTTCTGGCATTTTCCATAATCCTTTAACACATAGTTACATTTGATCTTCTTTAAAATAGTGGCTTATACAGTCTCCAGGCACTGCAAAATGGAATGGACCAAATAAAATGGATGTTTTGGGGGAACTAAGTGGGCATGCTGCTGCTTCCTCCATCTCCATCTCCTCCTCCTCCTCCTCCTCATCCTCCATCTCCTTCTCCTCCATCATCTCCTCCTCCTCCGGTCTTGGCAAATGGCTCCCTACCCCGCTCAGCAGCCTCCGCTGGCTGCTCTGAGTCCGAGCCAGATGAACGACTCCGGCGCAGTGGGTATGTCTTGGAGGCAGCCGACGCCTCCAGCCTCAGATTCTGAAGCTGGTTCTGGCTGCGGGTGACTCTTCGTGGGATGAAGTTTGCCAGCGCCTCCTCTGGGACACGGCTGGTAGGAGCACTCACAGTCGGGCTGAAATCTGAAGAGAGAGCCTCAACACTTCACACATGATGCGTCTTCACGTAACGTAAAGAGCTCCCGGAAGGTTAAAGCACCCAATTGTTGCCAGGTAATTTTAAGAGTTGGAATACATCAGAAATACATTTGAAGAATGAAGACTTGAAAAAACACCCTACACAGTGCCATGTGGTAGGATATATTTGGAAGTAAAATGAGGCCCATCACTAGTATATAGCCCAAGGATAAATCACTACTTAGTCTTGTCTACTCGTTTGTTTTTTTTTGTTTTTTTGGTGGGGCCAAGCATGAATTTCAACAATGTGGACAATAAAGACGTCTATTCTATTCTAACACTCAGTGTGCTTATCAATCCTTTGTTGAAACAGATTTCTATCATATATCCTCCAACTGTAGTGTGATGAAATTAGTTTTGAAAGAGAGAGGAGAAATTGCCTAGACAAAGATGGGCCTATGCAACGCCACTGATGTATCTGACAGTGTGCTTGTCAGTGTCCATTCTTGTTCAGTGACCTGTAGGCTAATGTCTGGTCACAACAGCCATCGTTAAGAAGGGATTTGCTCGAGGTACAGCTTGGTAAAAAACGACTGAACTACACTACAAAACACAAAATATATCATGTTTACATGAAATAGCGTCAGTACTTCAACAATTCAATTAAAAACCTCTATTTAAAGACCCGTCATCATCGCCATAACACGACAGGGCCAGACAGAGCCCGCGAGCGAGATGGAGAGACCCTTGAAAATACAGGCATCTACAGTAGTTTCTTAGTATTTAAATAGTAGTAGGCCATTTGTGAATGCTACCTTGAGAACTCTGGCTGAGACGCACTGAAGCACGGGTCAATCTAGTATTCCTGCGCGTGTTCGCGTCGCTCTCAGAGCTGTCCGTGTGCTCGAGATCAGCAGAAAAGTCCGAATCCTCCGTCCCGTCTGAACTGCTTCCTGCGTTCCTCTGATAAGAAAACACACAAACGATGAAATCAGGGAGATGGCAACAACATCACATATGAACAATATGACAACATCTAATTTCGTGAATGCATGCTTAACAGGTCAACCTAGTCCTATCCAATATTATCCGGTGTAGGCTACGGTCACGCTGTGTGACTGCCTGGGGTGCGCTGGTCCCCTTTGAAACACACTGACCTAATTTGGAATGTTAAATGCTCAAATGAACTGTGCAGTTTTATAAAATGACCAGACCACCAGTGTGAGAATCTGTTGCTTTCTCAAAGGTTTAGTAATGTACTGAACAGAGAAAACATGCAAGGTAACCTACAAGGTAAATTTAATGAAGTAAAAAGGTGCAACGGCGCATTACCCGTAAATGATGCACACAGAACCGGAATATGTCTATAACAGCGGGGTAAATGCTACCCTCTCATGATGTTTTGCAGATTTTACTGCATGGACAGAAATGTTAGGGATTAAGTGTTCGAGAAGCTTCCTGTTATGACACCAGAGTCCAATTGAAAAGCTGAAACGCAACGAGTAGGTGGGTGCATCAAGAAATGACGAATGAGAGAACGCCTTCTATCTGAGTAAACCAAACTTAGAACAATATCCGTTTCCCAGGCCCATGTACAGCCCTTGCAGCTTCGCAGTTTGTTCCGCTACACTTCAATGGAGTTTTGAAATAACATCACGTAATGCCATGTAATGTTGTTTGACAGTAATATTAATTATCGTAGACCCGTCTAAAACTGTCTTTGAACTTATTGGAAATAGAAAACTACAGCAATGCTACTGTAGCGTCAAATGTCATTCTTTAAAGAACAGACCGCAACCTGTGCTGCCCATGTCATTGGTCACTGAATTGAATGTTAGCTTCTTGATAGCGACAAAAGCATAAACTCCAACAGAAACTCTTTTTATGTGGCGAGAAAGTATGGAAACTGCCTTACTACTGCATTAGAATTGAACATGTTGTTCGCGCATGTTAATTTTGAAAAACGCATTGCAATCAGGGGTGCTCTCGAACTTCAGTTCTGGAGAGCCAGATAGAACAAGATGCTGTTGACAGGCTAACTCGTTAGCCCCCTTACCTTTCTCCGAGGCATATTAACACGCAAAAAAGGCCTCTGCTGCTTAGAGGACTGTCGCAGTAAAGTCCAGTTCTGTGTCCTGTCGTCTCATGCAGTTTGCCAGAATGGTTGAGATTGCATTCAGATTTATGGTCAGCAATGACACTGACACCAATCTTACCATTCCCAATAACTGCTTCTGTTGTTGTTTTTTTCTTTCTTCTTACTTCCGGGGAGGGGGCGCTAGTCGCCAGGTGCAGAGGGAGGGGGTGGGGGTCTTGGTCAATATTGTCTGTGATTTGACCAGCAAGTTGGCAAGAATTTTTATTCAACTAGATTGTAGTGACATAATAGGTCTCCCTTGGTCAGTCTAGATCATCTCAAATATCAGTGATTTCTATTTGCAGTATGCCTACTGCTGAATCCAATATAGCCTGCTGCACTAAATTACCGATGAAATCTAGAATGCCCAACAACTAAGCAATGGACTATTCAAATTGATGAAAGAAATGTTAGGGAAAAGCTACACAATATTGTTTTGTGATCCATAGCAAAAATGCATTTTGGCCAGTAGATGGCATCCCACCTCCATCAAATTTCCTGGTTGTGTACAATTATGACGCACATTGAGACAGAATCAAAACAAACTAGCCTACCTAATGAGGATTTGGGTCTGAATGAATGAATTACCAAATAATTAAGTTTTTCTTGTGTATTTTTTTGAGGTCATAACATCACAAGAACAAACTGCAGGGCCAGGTAAATTGAGCATGTACTTCTGTTTGAAACGGGCCAAAAGTGTTTTGTTGATGTTGAAATGAATTTATTTTTGTCTATCTATCTATCTATCTATCGGTTTACTTTTTATTATTTGCATGTTTCCATACGGCAGACTCAAAGCAAACAAATCAGACGAAATTCAGTGGTTGTGTCACATTTTCAAAGTTTTACCATACTCACCAATGATGTAAATTAACTTGACATTAACATAGACATTAACAGATACTAATTTTCTAGATTAACAGATACTAATTTTCTCTCCAACATAAATCATTGTTGTGTGTCTGAAACCTATCACAGTCATATTTAACAAGCATTTGGCTGGTTGTTGGTCTTAAATTCCATCCCAGATACACACAATGCAATGCAAAGGGGGGCAGCACACTATTGGTCTTTGTAAATCATATTTATTCACATAAATATACATTACGTAACTATACATTATAAAATATACTGACCATATATGTTTTGTTAAGCAAGCAGGTAGATAGACAGACAGATAGATAGATGTTTTCTGTACAGTATTTTGGTGGAAAATATTTTTGTAGCTCTGTTTGTGTTGACATACTCTGGCCCCTGCACTTCTGCATGATATGAGGTATTTAGATACAGTATGTAAGCCTGTTGCGTGACTGTATTGTGTGTGTGAAGGCCATGGAGTGTTTGAAAGTAAGTGCATAATGACACATTGTTAGTATGGCCCAATAATGTTAAGATCCCATATTTTACGTTTCCAATTTGGTTCAGTATCAAAGCTCCTCAGTTTCTGCTCCTGAACATGCAGTCCTTTCCTATCGGAACATTGTTGCAACATACTTTCATTTCTCATCTGATTCTATTTAGTGTCCCCAGATTCTTTGGAGCAGTGCAATTTTGAACCAATTCCTTGGTGTCTTCTCCAAGCACCAACATTCATTACCCAGGCAACACAGTAAGGCACAAAGCTAACGGTGGTCAGGGCCACAGTTGCACTCTTGCAGAAGGTGAGCAGATAGTAGAGAGGATAGTTGTGAACTGGAGGCCGAAAAGTATCCAGCACGTTCAGGAGCAAAACAGCTGCACTTGCAGAGGCCAGTCTGCCACTCGTCCTTCCACTCCTGACAGCCTTATCCTTATAGACAATATGCTTATCCCCTATTGGTAGGTGCAGGGCTATGCCCAGCCCAAAGAGGGCACCAGTGTTACGGAGGAGGCTAGCGAATGGTGTGGTCTCCAGACGCACCCACACTGCCTTGGAGCACCATCGCTGGGCCTTTGCAAGACTCCAGAGCAGGTCGACGGCAAAAGCGTTGAGCAGGACATACAGGCCTAGTGCAAAGGCCAGCAGGAAAAGAGTGAGGCGGGTGTAGCCTCTGAAACTGACACGATGAATCCAGGTTGCACTGTTCAAGCCCTCAGCCACAGTGATTCCTGCAGAGAGAGGTCACACTGAGGTCACTCTTACCATTAAAAGTCATTTATTCTCCAAGGGAGTGCAGGCTGTCAGATTCTGTGATCTGTGAGCGATTATGTGGGCACTGATGATAATGAATGTGATAAATTAATTAACAAAAATAAGCAAAAGGGAGTTTGTTCGGAAGTTATTTTTCATATATTAAGATGGTAAAATGATGAGGTTGTGTCAGATGATTAATTATTGGAAAAGAAAGAACATCAGCATTCCTCATTTGTTTTATTCTTTTACCCAAGATGATCCTTTTACTGCTTTGAATTCCATCATGCTGTAAGATTTTCCTTTTGTCTGCCAATCTGTTTCTTTATCTCTCCTCCTATGGCTCCCAGCCAAGCTCATGCATGCTTATGCAGTCAAACTACTCTTGTTATCTGGCCAGATGGGTGGGTTCTTGCCACACTCTTTTCTCACAGAGCTAATTGATATCTGTGAGAAATTAAACCCTTTGCATGCAATGTTGTTTATTCAACTGAAATACATGTCAAACGTCTTGACAAACACAGACGATTTATACCTTACGTAACATTTTTGTGTGGAAATGGTATATGCTTGCTTGCAATGTCGCAAGAACTGCTTCAGACCCATGCAGGCCCTTGATTTTATTACCTTAAATGACCGAGAAGCAGCTTTAAAAGCAGCCCATTTATAAACAGGGCTCTGTAGAGAGTCTCTTACCAACAAAAACTCCACTAATGACCTGATGGGGGAAGTGGGCCCCAATGAACACTCTGGACAGACATACACAGACTTGTACGACCCAGAAGACAGTCCACAGAAGTATTTTCACCAACCTATCAGGGGAAGTAGAAAAACACATTTTAATCTTATCCTCTTTACACTTAACGTATGCATCACCTGTACCATTTCAGATATATTCACACATTAACCATCTGGAAAAACACATTCTTCACAAAGGTGATTCTAATATTGTGCAGTTAACAAGCAAAATCTCCTAATAATTCAATAAAATCCATTTCTGTGTGCAAACAACCTAACCGCAAGTCACAATGGAGTGTTTGTTTATCTGCCTCAGTTAACACTAGACAGGCGCTGACCATACATCCAAGGGGACCAGTCAAAGCCCAATGATCCCTGAGAGCATGGGTACACAAGTCCAGCTGAAGCTCATAAAACAGATAACTGGACGCCATCTTGACTTCCCCATCAGATGAGCTCATGCCTCAGGCTTTTTTGCTCTTCTGCCTTTTGGAATGTGACCATTATGACCACACATGGTGGTCAACAAAACGTGTTATCACAGCATCAGACGCTAAAGCCGTCTGGTTTGTGTGAAAGTCAGAATTTCAAAGCACTCTACACTGCGCTAATCATAGTATTAAATACCAGGCTGCTTCCTCCTGCCTAATTGCCCGAACAAGAACAAGAACAACAACAACAACAACAAACTAGTTGGTGAAAAATACTCACCAGCTCTGTGCTGGACGGCCACAGTGCTGGAAGAATATATCAAGGCCAGATGTAATCAGTGCATAGTACACTCCTGCTGACCCCATAGCATGACCAGAGGGACTGCCTAGTAGAGAGAAAGGAGCAACTGTCAGGCTGAGTGAAGGAAGTTAGATAAAAGCAGAGTTCACAAAGCACACAAACACACTCAAATGCACACATATTAATTTTGTGATCTCCATTTCATGAAGTCATTCAAATATAAATGACAATGTCAGCTAATGTCAGTGAGTTTTGGGGCAGCAGAAGTACAGATGAAATGTAAACAGGTAACATGCATGATGTACCATGACCCATATTAGCATGCTTACAAAGTAAATATATACATTAACTTAAAATACATATTTCTTTGTATATATTGTAAAGTGATTGTTGGCTTGCATTTAATAACCGTGGTGAAGTGGTATGTATATTTACCTGGGCCAGTTTCACAAGTCATGGGGAACTGTTTGATCTGTGGTATTGTGGAGTTACCATAAAAGGAAGTCTCCTGAACCCACCAGTAGGGACGTTCTCCAAACAGCAGCCTGACAAAATTAGGTCAAAAACAACTCTATGTATTTATAGTTTGTTGTGGTTTACAAATTAGCTCTAAATGCAAGACTACATATGTCTAAACAATGTAGCCTATTCTGACAATTTCACAACTTGAAGACACCATGTTGTTACAACATGTTATAAACATGTTTGTTTTATTGTAATTTGTTGGAGAGAGGATAGGAACTCCAATTCTTCATTTTGTTTCTGTTTGTTCTGTCTAAGTCTGGCATGTATGTGTCAATATATGTACGTATGTTCTGGGTTGTGTATAGAGGTGGTGTGATGGCTTGGTGTGGAGGAGGTGGGCCTATGGGTATGTGTTGAGTGTATTTATGTGTTCATGTCTGTGAGGCCCTGATAATGAAAACTCATTTCCATTGTGGGCAATAAAGACTATCTATCTATCGATCTATAAAAATCCATACAAAAGTGAACTAAATAATGCATTGCATGTGGATACAAAGGAAAAAAGTTTAGACACTGAGAGAGAGTTTCCCTATACTTACCATTTAGAGACCAGATTGATCCAGTCCCCCAGGACAGCTACCCACACAAGTTTAACCCCCGTGGCTGGATGAAGATGGAAGAGGAAGGGGAAGAGGATGAGGAGGGTTGTGCGCTGGTCAACGGCTGAAGACACAAACAGGAACCATCCCTGTGCATCTGCATAATTCTCCTGTAGGTACAGTGTGCTCTTTACTCCAAAGCTGTGGATGGTGTCCATGTCTGCTTTGTTCAAAGCGTTCAAAGATCGTTTCTAAATGCTAAACTGGGCTTACAGTTTACTGTAGATGTAAGAAATCTTTGATATCTCCCATCAGCATCAGAGAAGCAGAGAGGATACAATGGTTGGCTTGGAAGTTATTTTCCTTGGCCAGGCATGGTGTAGTCTCTTCCTTTTATACACGTCCTCAGTAACCACCTGGTCATCCAACCCAGTCTGTAGGCGCATGGGGGGTGGTTGGAAAAGTGGCTGCACACATTACAGTGCCTGATTAACAGTGAGGCATGCCAGGCAATAAGTGGCTGAGGTCATGCACATGTGTGTGGAAGAGAGAGTGATAGCAGAGACGAGGACAGGGACTCCATGCCCCCTTGCTCTTATCTTTCTCTCTGGATGTGAGGTGCGTAAACAACTCTTGGCAACAACAGCACTATGGCTGCTTCCCACACAAAGATTCAATCGGTATAGAAATACACACTGCTCTCATTTCACATTTTACTGAAAAAAGTGCATTAGTTCCATTTGTAACGTTATAATTAAATTAATTTAAAAAGACATAAACGATAGCATCTTTGTGACTGGATAGACTTGTTGAGACCTAGAGCCATAATAATAACTTAATAATAATAATAACTTAATAATAACTAATAACTTAAGGTGACTTGCCTAATGATTCTCAGTTGCCTAATGACAAAGCAAGTTTCCAGGTCCAGTTCACCAAATGCCAGCTCACTAAAAGCATCTAATATTTTGGAAGCAGGAACATCTTGTATTCTCTTCCATGTACAGGTGATATGGTTCATTACAGGTTTTCCCTTTGTCATCCAGGAAAATATCACAGACAAACTCTGTCCTCCTACAGGATATGTGACCTGGCTCTATGGAAAAAAACAGACATGACAGCAGGGACTTTGCTACTCTGGGTAGGTGCAAGTAAACAGTGAAAGTGTGGAAGGTGGAGGACTAGAGTGGAGGGCTGGGAAGCTGGGTGGTGTTAGGAGGGGGTGGGTGGTGGGGAGGGGCTGATGTGATGCACCTGGCAACTGTTTCCAGGGCAGCAACCAGGGGCACTTACTGCAAGAAAACGGTCACTGTCTGAGAGTACAGCCTACTTTTTGTTTACATTCATACCTTGGACAGGGTCTAAAAATAGCCGCAGCCCACTACCAATTCTTAATGGCCTCTATGCCGTGTCACGCACGCACACCCCTTCCTTCCCACTGTCACACGAGGTTGAGGACCACACACTGCACACGTGCAGGTGATGTTGGAGAGGACACCAGGTAGCATGGCCATCCCCGACGGCACATGGTCGGTCCTTTTTGCAGACCAGAGATGATTTTGTGGAGAGAGTGGAAAAACCTCTCGAAAGCTAACAGAAGGTATCAGCAGACTGTGCAAACCTTCCCGTATGGAAGGACTGGTGAAAAATGAAGTGAGCCAATTGATTCCTTTGTCATTACTGCCACTGCCTCATATAAACATAAAAATAATGCAATGAAGTCCAGTGGTGAACAACACAACAGATTAAGGCCCCATCCATCTACACACATATTTGTAATTTGCATTTTGAAGACGGATGAAGAATGACCAGCTATACAATGAAAGGCTTAAGAAAAAAATAATAGGTTTATATTTGCATTTGTACTTGAAGAATTCAAGGTAGCAGTGACTTTTAAAACTGTATGTTCCCCGGACCTTCAGTTATTATTTCCACTGTGCTGCAATTGGAAGTGTATGTATAGCACTAGAAATCATTCAGAGCCCAAGTTATTGTTTCAGTGTGTCGAGGGTTGACCTCTGTTTTCCAGAGGAACACATACATCAACAGGAAGAACTTTCCCACAGCCTCAAACCACAGCTCAAGACACAGCTGCTTTGATACTTACTCTTGAGACTCTGCTATCTTGTGTGCACCTAGATCTTGATTAAACGACATCTTGTTTTCAGGGAAACTGTGTACTTGTGAACCTCCCTGTGAACCAGGCATTCTTGCATAACCCATTATAATTTACACTATAATCTTGATCGGCATGAAAGGTTTCTTTACCAAATTATTTGATGTCCAATTTGGGCCCAGCCATGATCAGATGCACTGGGACAGACTCAGTTATTTGGGTTTGGTATCACCAGTTTAGTAGGAAAGTAATCCATGTACTGTGAAATACATACATTTGAATGAAATTAAAATTGTACACTAATATGTATGCCTGAAAGTGCATGAGGTGAGTACAAAACAGCTTTTATCTACAACCTGCACTGCAAAAAAAATTAATATTTACTATTGTAATTCCCCAGAATTCAGAATATTTATGTTGTTACACCAATTTTAAGATTAATTTGCTTATTAAGGCAGAATTATTTGGCTTGATTCACTGCATTTTGTCTTTAATGATCTAACTAATTTTGAGATCATTTTACTCATTTTTATGAGGGAAAGGCATTCTACCTAGTTGTGAGACAGACACTGAGGGTAATTTTATTTGTTTCAATTAATTTTATCTAGACAAGCAAGCCAATATTTATCTCATTAAGCTTATCACTACTGGTGATTTCAAACAAAACGATCTGTTACTGCATCAACAGAGTGACACTTACAAATTACTTTAACATGTGTCTGCAAGCAGCAGTGTGGGGGTTTAGCATCATAATTGGATGGTGTTTCCATAAACACATCATGTTTTTTGCCAATGTGGCCAATGCTCACATTATGTTTTGTGGCCATCAATCACAGATTTTACATGACATGACCTCACTTGATGTTTTGTGACTGTGACTTTGAGCTGCTGTATTGCGTTAAAGGTTCCATGCAACATAATGGCAATAGGTAGCTTTTATGAGGCTTGGTCTGAACATTACATGTGTCAACTTCATGAAGAATGGACAGCATTCCAACATGCCTGTGAAAAGTATTTTTGAGAAAATCCAATATTGCCATCATTGCTAATGATAATAATTACATGTTGATTACACATAATAATTACACATTATTACATCACAAATGGCCATGGATCATCCTTGGAGTTGTCCAATTGTCTATGACTAGGAGGTGCACTTGCATTGTCAGTGAAAAAGCTTAAACAGTTATTTGCAAAATGCAGAACAATGCAAAATTTGTTTAGGTCCTCAGAAACAGGTCTGGAGCCAAAGTAGGACATTTGTTGCTGAGATGGCCTTGCTGCCAATTTTGATTAGTTGCCTCGGTTGAACACTTTGCCTTTAAGTCATTTGGTTAAAAAGACCCTTTCTACCAAATCATATGAAGAACAGATTAAACAGAAGAAGAACAGACCTGTGAAAATTCATTTCAGAATTTTTCAAAATTGGGCATAATAAAAGTTACATAGTTAAAAGTTACATTCATGGATGCAACTCCAGCTTTTACCCATTGGTGGCGCTAGATCGTATGACTTGCAGACCTGAAATTTGATATTGAAACTTAGTTTGTGAAACTCTGAAACACTGGAAACAAATTGCACTAGAATTACTTTGAGGCCACGGTAATTTAGCATTTAATCTATAACACTAGCAGTGATAACAGTGGCACACTAAAGTAAGCAACTCAACACAGTTCAGAAGCTAAACAGTATAATCTCTGGTTAGGGGCTGGATGGGAAGCCACTTGGGTTAACATTTATTCAGCATCAATGTCCTAGATTCAATCACATTTGTCTTGTTTTCATCCTATTGATGACTAGTTTGAGCAAATTTGGCTAGTTTCAAAATGTATTTTATAATTTGCTTAAATATCTTACCACAAATAAGCTATATTTTCTTAAATCAAGACTTTCCTATCTTTGTATTTTTTCTTGTTTCAAGAAATCTTAGTAACTGGCAGATTTTTGCTTGAATGTGGAAACTTTCTTCTTAGCTTTGAAAAGGTGGTGGTTTCAAATCCCAGCTGCCACCATTGTGCCCTTGAGCAAGGCACTTAACCCTAAGTTACTCTAGGGGAGACTGGCCCTGAACAGTTGATAGCTGACAAAATGTAAGTTGCTTTGGATAAAAGCGTCTGCTAAATGCATAAATGTTAATGTAATGTAATGAGATACTGGCGTACTATAACACCTCAATGTTGTAACAGTATGGATAAGACAATGGTGTAGATGCAGGAGTGGCAGATGAGGGAGGGTTTCTTGCAGCTTCTTACTAATGCATGAGGTCAGTTTTCCAAACTGAAAACCCTAGGTGGAAATGTACTGAGAAGCCAAACAGGGTGCATCCTGTAACCTTCCTGCTTTTCTGTAGCCAGCTTTGAAATGATGTTTGCATAAGATAGATTTCTGCGAAAGAGCTTTTTGTAGTTTTATATACAATGCTCTGTAACAGCGGCTCTCGTGAGAAAATCAGCAGAGCTATATCACAGGCACATATATACAGAGAGAAAGATAGAGAGAGAGAGAGTTCAAGTTTTGGCCGCTGCTGGAATCTTGACAGGCAGACAACAGGAGCTCTTGGGAATTTAGTAGAAAGCAGAATGGAGCACAACACGCTACAAAAAAGTGGAGTGGAGTGGCTCCCATCCTTCTCTTGGACATAATCGAGTGCATCTGTGAAGTACGGCAATCGAAGATGAATGAGGAGAGGGATGTGTAATAGCAGCCGATGTTTTCCAGATACACACTGCCAAACAGACTGGTTAGCGCCTCTAGAAAGACTTTGCATTCATATTGCATTTGTAGACCTTTAACAACATTTATTTCAGTGAACACAATGTTTATTTAAAATATTTGTTAGTGCACTGGAAAAATATCAGAAAAACAAGTAACAGCATCTGTCCACCTGACAAAAAGACTATGGAGTAGAGATATTTAGATGTGATAAACATCAGAAGTACATAACCATAGAATTATAAACTGTTTTAAAATCTGAATGCCAGCTATAATTTTCACTTAATTTTCACTAAACTTGATAAAATGATAAAAGAAATGTGTGTTTGTGTGTGTGTGTGTGTGTGTGTGTGTGTGTGTGTGTGTGTGTGTTTGCGGCAACATTAACCTCCCATTTTCACACACTTCAAGCGTTCTTGTGGTTGCAGCTTTCATCCCCATGACACCAGCCTCTTTGGAGCACCCCCCAGTCCCAACCCTCTTCAAATGCTGGAGTAACACTACTCTACTCCAGTGATCTGACAGTCCATTCAGATTCTGGCACCATACAAAGGCATGTAAGCAGAACAAGAGACTTGAAATAGCAGCTAGTTGTTTGTTCAAAGAGGGTCTGTTGTGTCTGTTGTGTCTGTTGTTACACTATTGCACTTTCAACTTAAAACAGCGCTGATTCTATGTTAGCAATATGCACTCCTTGTTAGTTCATTGTGTTGTAGCTTGAATGTTATCCTCTTTTGTAAGTCGCTTTGGATAAAAGCGTCTGCTAAATGCCTAAATGTAAATGTAAATGTAATGTCACAGGCTGAGCCATTCTTGTGTATTGTCTTGTGTGTACATTTTAAACGCGTTCTGGTGTGTGTTATGCAAGCATTCTGTTTTGAAGTAGTCCTGAGGATTGATTTTATGCAATGGGGGCCTGGTGATATGCAAGAGCTACGGCATGTGAATGTAAACACCAATGCAAAATTCAAATAGTAGCATGCAATACATGTGTACTTATAGGAGGAGGTTTGTTATGGCATCTGCTCAAAGGAAGGAGAGACTATCAGCAGATGGCCTCTTGGAATTCCCTCAACTTATTCTGATTTATCAGGAGCCTTTATGGCACATTAGAAGCTGTTAAGTTCAATTTGTGTTTCTGTTTTAATCCCATTGAAGGGTGATGGGGAAAACTTCCAACTAAGTTAGTAAATTAGCACTGAATTAATCACAGATAAATTTACACTCTTATAAGAGCAGTTTTACAAAGTAGATTAGATTAAAGGCACATAGAAACACACACACACACACACACACACACATACACACACACTGTATGTATGCAAATGCATACACACATACACTTTCTTGTCAAATACTGATTCTATCTGCTCATGACATAGCCAGAACACTACTTCTGTCTCCAGCAGAGGTGGGAAGTAATGAAAATAAATGCTGTACTTAAGTAGCATTTTTAGGTATCTGTATTTTAATTGTTGACAACTTTGACTATTACCCCACAACATTTTAACAAAAATATCTGTACTTTCTACATATTACATTTTCAAAACAGGCTAGTTACTTTTATCTTAATGCATTTGTGCAAAGTATTTTCAAGTCATGGCAATACAGGTTGCATTCCCAACATTAAGGTCGATTCCAACATGGATGGGACAATATTAGTGAGGCTATCTGGCTATCAGAGACCATGTTAGACCTACATAGTAACCAAAAACGTTGTTGAATCCAGTGCTTTAAAAAAATCAAGAATCAAGAAAAAATGTCCTGGTCACACATTCACTATTTTGCCAGCGATTCTATCTCCTATCTGTTTTTCATTTTATCAGTGGTAGACAAGCTGTTCTGAATTATTATGAAACACTATCATGAGAGTGAAATAATTGCTTGTTACAGGGTTAAATATGGAATATCATTGTAGGCTACAGTCTGCTACCAGGGTCATACTCAGGATTTTTCAAATATGTTTGTTGGTCAAAAATGGCCGACAGTGCTCACCCATTGGGAAAAATTCTAACAAGCAAAAATCATAATGACGTGCAAATTATACCACAAGAGAGTTTGTGTGGTATAAAACCTGTGACCTAACCTGTGTATGACACCTAAAATCCCCCTGACTGTGTGTGTGAGTGTGTGTCAGATCCTTGGCTACCAGACACAAAAATGGTCATTTTCACAAGTCACTCAATTGTGGTTCATGATTTTGCGTTTAAAATCTACTTGGCTGGTGACAAGGCAAGGCAAAGCAAGGCTATTTATATAGCGCATTTCAGACACAAAGGAATTTCAGTGTGCTGTTCAAAAATAAAAGCAAATTACAGTAGATGAAAGAAAGTAAAAGCACACAATATAAATAAAAAGACATAAAATGATTAAACTGCATAGCAGCTTCAGCTGCTTCACCACACTTTGTTTTGACAGCAGGTTTTCCCAACATATTTTTCTCCTGTGACCCGAGAGACGTACGTAGTGTGTACCGCTGAAACATGTCAGATAGGTAATTCGCTCCTGTCCCATTTAGAGATTTAAACACAAGCAGCAGTGATTTAACGTTATTTCTGTAACTTACAGGTAGCCAATGCAGGGAATTGAAGTAATGTGGATCAACCCTACTGGAGATAAAGACATGGATATGTTTTTCTAAATCCTTTTTTGACATTAGACCGCTTAGTTTTGGAAATATTGTTTCAGGTGATTAAATCCTGACTAAGTGATTGCTTTTGTGTGACTGTTGAAGTTTAGATCACTGCTGATGATGATCCCAAGATTTTCAGCAGTCTCTTTTACTTGTAGCCCTTTTGTGTCAAGGACAGTAACAATCCTGAGTCTTTCCTCCTTTTATTCCAAATACAATTACTTCAGCTTTGTCTCTGTTAAGCTGAAGGAAATTGTGTGACATCCAGAAGTTAATTTGGTCCATACACTGATAAAGACATTGTCATATCATTACGTGACAAAGCAAGGTAAATTGCTGCCCATGGCAACAAAGAAGCTTCTGTTTTGTAAGTACGATTTTAACCACTTGATAACTATACCAGTGAACCTAACCAAGCGTTTAAGTCGATGTAGTAGTATGTTGTGATCAGTTGTGTGTCGAAAAGATTTTAAAAACAGTTTCCATTTGTGTGTTTTGATGTGTTTGCACATGTATGTGTTCACAGGGGGTCACTTCTTGACCATCACTGACTTGTAAAGGTTATCCCTGCTATCTTTCTCCTGTTTATTATTTAGTAATGGACAAAGAAGTTAAGTGATCCCTTGTTGCTGGTATTTGACAAAAAAGGATACTCAATCCATCAATAAATTACTTAACAAATCATCATAGGCCTAATATTAATCAGTATAGGTTAGGTTGGCATACCCCTCACTGAATTTCAATAGATGTAAATATTCTGTAGCCTACCCAGAGTTATGGGGCAAAGTACAGGCCTAAAATAAAATCTTAATGTCCAACATGCTGCTTTTTTGCTAAATGCAATACAGTGCAGTTTTATTCATGACTAAAATATTGCATTTCCTGCATTATGAGCTGCAAAGAATTCCTCCAAATCATCCTAACCTGCAAAAATGATAGCTTTGAATAACATAGAAGAACTGTTAAACTCAGTTGTTATTAAACCAGCCCCAGGCAGTGGAAATGTAGGGTAGCTACAATTTACATTGGCTACACTGTGCTGTGACCATACAGTGTGAATTGAGTAGGCCTATTACTTTTTAAAAGACAGTTTGAGCTGCAATAAACTTTTATTATTATTGATAGCCTAGAGAGATAGAGATAGAGGTCAACTATAAAGGTACCTCTGCACAAAATACCAAACAACCCAATCAAAATTTCTCTCCCTGTCATTCTCTCCCATGCTGCATCTGTGGTTCTCCCACTAACTAAACAAATTTTTTGGAGAGGCTGTGATTTGCGGACACAGGCAAACAGTCTGCAGTTTTGACAGTTGAAGTTAAGAAGTGTTTAGGGTATCTTTGTAGAGTTTACCATCTCATTCTAGCAGAAGACCCATTGTATCTTTGCTTCACCATGACAAATGCCAGCAGCTTATTTGTTTGTGACATTGAGTTTGAGTGTACTGAAGTTCCAGCAAGTGGAGTGTGTTCAAAGCGCTATAAGCTCTATAAATAGCACACACTTAAGTGCTCATTTTATAAATACCATATGCTGCAATTTTTCGCCAACATAGATGCTCTTGTTTTGAGAAGTAGGCAAGCGCCTACTCTGCATTTTTTGTCTGACATTCTCATTTTGAGAAGTTAGATATATCTGAAAGGCAATACATTTAATACAGGGATATTAAATCTCATCAACTCTAGGGAAATACAGAGAACATGACCTTGGTGTCATCAAAGGTAGCTACGGCCATGTGTGCTGCTAAGTACATTTCAGAGCCTGTACTTTTCATTTTTACCTAAGTCAGGAAGTCAAGTCAGTGCTTACACTTTTATACTTACTATATTTTACATAAGTATCTTTACTTCTACTTGAGTATGGAAAGCGTGTACTTTTCCCATCTCTGAGCGGTCTAATCTGTGTAAACTACCCTGTTTGTGTTTTGTTTGTGTGTCTGTCCGTTCTTTTTGCTAAGTGCTTAGCGCATTTCATAAATAAACATAAATAAATGCAGTGTGATTCAATCTATGGCCCTGTTGTTTGAGACCACTGAGTGCTGTCTACAGGAAAAAGAATGAGAAAATTTGATACAACATAAACCACATAGCAAACCAGCAGCTAACATTAACTGAATGGGGCATAGGGAAATGAAACTAAAAGCGAGTTTCTGTGCCTCGTTCAGTTAGTGTTAGCTGCGAGTTCACTATTTAGTCAATATTGTTGATTTCTCCTTTAAGTGTAATGCAGAGAGGAAATTTGGGACAGGAACTTGTGTTAAAAGCAGCAGACCTTGACATTAGGACATGTCTCTGAAACTTATCTCTGAGCTTGACAGCCACTCCCGTTGTGTCCCTGAGTTTCTGACTCCAGGACAATAAACAGGATTTCCCTGTGATGAGACATAAAATGTTAACCATCAACAGCAGTTTAGGTCCTTAAAGGGTCATGAAACACATGGTGTTAAAAATGCTGTGTTTCCTGAAAATATTTTACTAAATGCTTATACAAGAGTAGCTTGATTATGTTTCAGATATGTTTCAGGCCTGCACAACAGGCCGAACCAGCAACAAACAAACCAGCAGCTAATATCAACCAAATTGGGTATAGGGAAGTTAAACTCAAGTAAGTTGTGCCCCATTCAGTTAGTGTTAGCTGATGTTTCATTATTTGGTCTATGTTGTGGCCTATCAAATTTTTGCGCCGTCTTTCTTCCCAACAGCACTCAGTGACATGGAACAACGGGGCTATGGATTGATTCACACCAGATTTTCTACTAAGCACGGAAAGTAAGTGAACATTCTCAGGCTTTCAAAATATTTATCTTGTATATGTCAGGGCATTCAGAGCAGAATGCAGAGCTGCATTCTTTATGATCAGTGCTTGTCACACATCCTCTTTACAACTGTTGAAACTAACCAGACTAGGCTGTGTTGTATATCTATTAAGATTAGCGAGTTCATTCCATGGTCAGACAACAGCACATTATCAGTAATAACTATTTGAAAGTACAATTATCAGAAAACTACAATCTTCTTAAAAGATATTTGTCTAAAACCTCAATGACATTATCAAAGTCTCCCTGATCTGACTGTATGTTGTTGGTGAAGCCAAAGTCAACAGGAAATGGTATACTTCTTCCATATGACACCAAGGCCGTGTAAGCATATTGAAACAGTGGGATGGAATATTTGGAGAGAGAATGTGGCCAACTAAAACAGTGGGGTGTATTTATGTTTGTTTCTTTCTCTCTCTCTCCCTGTACGTATGTGTGTGTGTGTGTGTGAGTGTGTGTGTGGGTGGGGTGTGGGTGTGTTCACCCTGATTTGCTGGATATTGGTGTGCCTACAAGTGTATATGTCTATGTTTATCTGTGTAGTACTGGATTTTTTGTGGATGTGCATGACGAGTTCAGTACTAAATCTGCTTTATTGGCAAATTACAGCAAATGAATGTACATGGTGTTATTTGAAATTGTCAAGATTGAACCTTAACTTGATAATTCGGAGTAATTCCAATCACTGCCCTGTTGTATGAGTTTACTGGGTGCTGTCAATAAGAAGGAGAATGAGTAAATTTTGTGCAACATAAACTGAGTAGCAAACATACAGTTTACGCAATGGCATCATAAGCTCATGTTCACTTTCGTTACCTACGTTACCACTCAGTTATTGTTAGCTGACGGTTCACTCTTTGGTCTATGCTGTTCCAAATTCCCTCATTCTCTTTCCTACCAACAGCACTGAGCAAGCTTGTGCAACCTAGCTATGGTTAGAATTACTCTGAACTATAGCTTTTAAGCAATGGGTGTTGAATGTCTGTGAAGGACTGTGGCACCCCTGACTTTAAATGGTGAATGGACTTGCATTTATATAGCATTTTTCTACTCCTCCAAATCCACCAAGCACCTTAGTTCGCCTTCATGCCTCACATTCTCACACACACACACACACACACACACACACACACACACACACACACACACACAAATACTGGTGAAGGAGGATACCATGCAAGGTGCTAAGGAATTTGTGGTTAAGTGCCTTGCTCAAGGAAACTTTGATGGGATGAGAAGGAGCCGTGCTTGAACCAGGAACTCTTCAGTTGCTGCTCCTCACCTCCTTTACCTTTGAGGTTTCCAATTGCATAATTGAACACAGTACTGGTTAAAGGAAGTATTCACTGAATGGTCAATAAAATGTGCACACTGACACAAAGCCTTTCATTAATTTGGATTCAAGCCTGCACCTGCATCACCAAAACCCTGAACCCTCACTTCCAGCAACCCAATCTCAAACCCAATCTCAACCCAAACCCAACTCAGTCTCCACAGTGAAGGGAAGGATGGGGCTGATGATGGTACGCAAAAAAAAAAGGGTAAAGAGAGAATAGGCTATATGTGATGAGAGAATCAGCCAATATTAATAAGAGGCACATAACACAGATGCTGTATTTTACAACCAAATCGTTGGACTGGCTCTCCCAAGCACATGTACAAATTTCACGGGAGAGGAAGACAGATTTGTCAGGAGGGAGTGTACGAGAGTGGTAAATAAAAGTGGGAACCACGGGGGTGCTGAGAGAAACAGGAGGGAGAGAGGGGGTCATTTGGGTAGCATGATCTGGTTCTTATTTAGTGCTTCCTGTCAACCCCTCAGTGAGAGGGAGGGGGGGGGATATGTGTGGGAGAGGGACAAAAAGGGTCTGCAGATTACAAAATCAAGAGCAGCTGTGGCGTGCTTTACTTCAAAAACAAGTCTACTTTTTAAAAGATAAAAAAGGTAAAAAAAAAAAAATACATGTAGATAATGTATGATAATGTAATATTTTGCTAATAATGTAATAATCCCTTCATAAGTCCCTAAAACATGTAATAAAACCTGATAATGTTATAACTTCTCGATAATGTAATAAAGTGCATTCTCAATAATGTAATAATCAGCATACCAATAATGTAATGAAGTGTTATACACATATTATAGCAAGTTTATTGCATTATCAGGTAAGGCTTACATTTGCAAAACCAGATAATGTAACAGTTTACCGATATTGTAATAACTTTGGCCTATGTTGTAGTAGCCATACCTGCCGACATTTGAGCAACAGAATCCGGGAGATTTTTTGTGGTGGGGCGGGGAACAAAACATATTAATCTAATTGAAGTTTGGGCTCTGTAAATTACGGGAGAAATGACAAAACGGGCAGGAGATGGGTTCAAGCGGTGAGGCCATGAAAGCATTCTTTCCCAGCATCACTACCCTGCTGTTTTGCTATTAAGGCATCAGGAAGGAAGGGCAGTTTTACTAACATGCCACATGCACAGCTAGGCTAGCTAGCATCGATTACACATAAGCATCCATTGTGCTTTTACGTCTTCATGTTATGATTGCCACAGCAAAACGGCAGGCATACAGGTGATGTTCACATTTATTTTCTTCCATCTTTTTTTCCTTAATTTTTCCAGAATTTTTTTATTCCTGGGAAACCAAAACACCGGGCCACATTAAACTCATTTGGCATGTATACCCATTTGAGTTTTAATATGTAGTAGCTTTTAGTCCCACTGGGCCCTTTGAAAGATGGGTTGGTTAGCCACAGTGTTCTCAGAGTAACCCGAGAAACATAGTGCTCAAGCCAACAACATTTTATGGCATAGATGTTAAGGAGCCAAATCAACGAGCCCTCAACCACCCATTTGTGGTGTTGCATCACTTAATGGCAAATCAGACACGTCTGTTTTTTCACATTTACATTTATGCATTTAGCAGATGCCTTTATCCAAAACCACATTTGTCAACTATCAGTTACATCAGGGCCAGTCTCCCCTAGAGCATCTTAGGGTTAACGGTGGCAGCCGGAATGCAAACACACTTCACACTTCCAGGCAACTTTCAGGCTACACACTCCTATGCTACTAGCATGCTAGCCAGGTTCCTTAACTGCTATGTTAGCTGGTGGTGGTAGAGTGAATGAGGAGCTGATGTGAAATTAATCGTGGGACTCCGCAAAATCAGTGTTCCAAATTTCACAACTTCCTACCATACAGTTGTATAGTCTTCCATAGATTCCCATGGCAGTGGATTAATCACTCATTATTACTACTTGGACCTAAACTTGTGTCCTGCCAAACTAACCAGCTGACCAGTATGGACCAAAGGTATTACAATATCAGTAAATTATTACATTATCAGGAATGTAATAGCCTCCATGAATATGACAATTACATTATTGGTATGGTGATTACTACATTACAGGAAAATGCATATTCGGGAAGTTATTGTATTAGCAGGTTCTATTACATATTTTAGGGACTGGAATGAGGAGATTTTTATTACATTATAGGGAGTTATTACATTATTTGGAAATTATTACATTACTTGGTTCTACAATGCATTTAAAATGAAAGTGACAACCTTCTTATAAAATGTTTATTTGCTGTCGACAATACCTAATACATCTCAGAAATACCAAAACATTATCATTTTGTTGTGGGGTTTGCAGGAAGCTCAGGGCAAACAGAAAATGTTAACTAACTTTTGCAAATTTACATTTACAAATTTGAGTGCGCCTCTGGTCATAATGTCTCTGTCTTAATTTAAACTCCTAAAAGAAATAGTGTATTGTCCATGTTAAGTCAATTTAGATCAATTTAAGATTTTTTTACAAGACCTTTTCTCCAGCTTATGGTTTTTTAGGGGCAGCAGTTCAGAAGTTAGTAAGATCTTATTTATTTCTGTGACTGTTGTCAAAAGTATTTTTATCTCATGTCAGGTTCTTAAAAATGAAACCCATACCATACAATACAATACAACACAATACAGAGCTTTTCAGATGCTTTTCAGTACTTGTACTCATGTTGATGATTGATCCTAATCTTCAAACAAATCAGCTTTATTTATTCAAATTTCATGACTGAATCAAACCCAGAATAAGTGAATGGGTCCACTGTGGATGCGCACTGGTCATCTTTCAAGCAAGCCAGCTTGTTGTACTCACAGCTGTCCTCGGACCCAGGCTCAAAGTACACCCCGTCAGGTGAGTGGATGGACGGGTCCTCGTCAAAATAGTTATGTGGTCTTAAAATGACACCACCCCCATTACCCACAGTGACAGTGTTTGGAATATCCTCTGAATGCGGAATGTGCAGGAAGCCTGCAGTTACCCAGGCAACGAGATCCTGGGACATATACAAAGAGACAACAAGCAACATTAAAGCCAAGGAACACTACGTGTTCTGAATGTCTCTCAACCTCCCAAACAAAGTTAACATAAAAGTGTATGTATAAAAGATACGGCGATTATATGGGATTGCGGTAGATGTCATGGTAAAATGTAAAAATAGATATTCTTTTCTGCACAGATTTTTTTTTTCACATAAACATCTGACATCCTGCTGTAACCGTGTAATAAAGTGTAATAACGTGTAATAAAGTGTATTGTGATTTGAGCTCTCACCTCATTCTCAATCGACTCATTATCAGCAATGAATTTGCTGAAGTCTACTACAGGCGACCACATATCATTCTGGCTATAGAGACTACTGCTAGTTTGCTCATCATCTTTACGCTTGGTGATGGCAACTTTGTACCTAAGAAAGGGAGGAAGAAAGCAAGAAACAATGTTAGATGATCTGTCCTTACACAATTAAAACAACAAAACTGTGATTTTATTGATATTAACAGAAAAGCCAAATAAAGACAAATCATTTTTGGATGTTTTTGAAAATGGTTTTGGGACAGAGCTCTTCATATGTTCCTATCTTTGGCAATTCTCTTATTTTTTTTCCTCATAGCATTTCTCTGCTACAGTCCCATGATATGGATTTGCTTTGGACAGAATTGTTAGCAAGAAAGGGTGAGAATTCACCTTGCCCAGGACATGGACCTTTCCTCTGGTTCACTCTCAGGCAGGTGCTCTCCAGCAAAACTGATCACCTGGATCTTGTAGGAACGCTGGTGGCCAAAGCGATTGGTCTGGTTGCTAGCCACATGTAGGTAGCGAGGCATAGGTTTACCATGCCTCAAAGCAGCCTCCTGCTCACTCTTCAGCTGTTTCTCCACCAAGACAGGGACTTTGGCCTTCCTCTCAGATGTCCACGGCAGATCCATCTCTTCAAAAGCCATGTCTTTAACCTGGAAGACATTCTTCACACCTTTGGATGAGGGGAAAAGAGACAGCAATAAGGGGCATACAGATTATGAAATATCTTGAATTATCAGGTGAATACCACTTGTCACTGTATCAATATGATCCATGAATCAGAGCCCACAATCTTGGCAAAGATTGTATTTGCATCTTTCAGATCAGATCAATTTCCTGATTTAGGAATGTAGACTGGGAAAACCCATGCTGATCTGCAAGCCTTTGTTTAGCTCTGTAGCTCAGTATGGCCACTAGGCTTTTTTGCAATTCGTTTTGTTTGCCTGAGATATTGAACCAATCATAAATGGGCTTTTGCCTCTGCCACATTGGAGAAGGGCCTAACACCCAAAACCAAAATCATGAAACAACCAACAGAAGCATTTTGATCTACATTCATTGATCCCACCGCAAAAAATGGTAGAGAACATCTTAGCAAGCTCAATTTCAGATTGAGGTAATCGGTATTCAAAGCCAGGCTACTGGGAATCCCCATTCTGACAAAGAAAGCAATTACTGGACCACCACTGACTGGAAAAGTAACAGTCACATTGGAGCTACATTATGAATGCAGGATCAGGGACCACCAGCAATGTCTTCACAGGCCAGCCTGGGAGCCGCTGACCATTGGTTGAAAAACGGCAATCATTTAAGATAGAGCATAGGTCCTTGCCTACTGCCATGCCCCTCATTCATTAACTCAGCCAAATGTACTCCAGGCACAACCACAACACGACAGCCAATCACACATTACTAACCGGTGGGCATTTTTCCTAGGTTTTAAATCTCTTCCTTCGTCTTCCCTCGCTGCTAACAACAATACACTGACTTCAACGTCTCCACCCTGCTGCAACCAGTCAGTCCATCTTATGTCTTACGCCAGGGGGCTTACGCCTCTGTGTTCCTTCATCGGCCAAGATCTACGCCGCCTGCCAACCACAGGGGCCCAGGCCAAAGTTTTTACTTATGCACTGTGCTTTCATAACTCTGCACATGGTCTGTATAACTTATCCAGTTATAATCTTTCATCTGATTTTGGTCTCCTAAATGTCTCTGGTAGAAATGTGTTTTCCCATACATGAAACCTCATCAGTGAGGAGGGTAGGGTCCTCCGGTTTTGGGATCCTTTAAGATGACCAAGCCTTGTAGCCACCCCTGCACACGTATCACACATTCCTGCACGATTATAAGTAACATCTTATGTAGGATTAGAACTATATAACATATTCAGCTAACGTAAGCTGACACTATTTGTTCTATGTTGTACCAAATTCTCTCTTTCTTTTTTCTACCAACAGCACTCTGTGAGCTCACACAACAGGGCTAGTTTGGAAGTACTCCGGACTATCGCTTTAGGTAGGCCTACATGAGTAACCAACATGTTTCAAGACGTAACGTGCACTAATGTTAGATCACATTTCCTGCCGCTGGGCCTACTCCAAAGACAGCAACCAAGCCAGCAGAGCCAGGTGTTTATCACAGTCTCATGACATATTGAGACATTCTTTTTATCCCCCCCCGTGAAACTTATAAAAGAAATTTAGGGGATCATTCTGGATTCCACAAAGGGAAAACACAAAATTAACAACATTCAACTTTCAGATTCATATTTTATACAAAAATAATAATGAATGCTTTCCACTGTCAGCAAATAAACATAGTTTATTTATCCCATAGGAGATTCAGGAGGGTTAGGTTAAGGAGTGTATACTAGCTAACACGGGCTACACCAAAGTTGGGCCAAAGCACATATGGGCCAAAGCACATATTTTATTGTATGCTACATTTCTTCATCCTTTCCACAAATCACAACCATTGTTGGCTATAAATCTGTCCACTAGAACCATACATATATTTGCCTTAGAGACACCACCTGGTCAAAGTAAAACTTTAATCAGACAGGTGGTTTGTATCATGACGCACATCTATCAAAGAAACTGTTTTGACTAGAGGTCACTTAGAGGCCTTTTCCCAACAACTTGACATTTTATGTAATAAGCATTAATGAGAAGATGTCTGCAATATAAAAAGATACTTTGAGTGGTGGTTTTAGTTGAGTCTTCTGCCACCTGTCACCATGACCCTTTTTAGATGGCAACAGAGACAAGTCGTCAGTGTAATACTGTGCCTTATTACATTTACTGACAGTAATTTGCTGTTTATTTATTAATTTATTTTCAAGTAGGCTTGTGATGTTCTAAAATACATTTATAGAGGATTTAATTATCTAAACATATCTAAATGTTAAGCATATCTCTAAATGCCAGTTCTTGCATAAACTGCCAGTTCGCTATTTGGTGTATTTCTGATTCTTCTTCCTACCGATAGGAAGCGCAATTTGGTTAATTGTCCAATTAATATGTAACGAATTTATTCCTGCTGATATCTAAATTAGTATTAGGCAATTTGATTAACAGTACATCTATAATAATAATGTTTTTGCCTTCTTGAAAACTATTTTGCTATGGTTGTCTTAGATTTTAAAGAGATGCAAAGTAGTTTTATTTTTAATGTAATCTTTTTGCATTACACGTGTCTTTGGATAAAGGCCTTCAATGAACCAATAGCCTACACAAACACTCCCCAATACAATAAGAGTAATACCGCTAATTAATGCATATAGGCCTAGTTGCAATTCGATTTGCATTACTTACCAAGAATGTCTAGGTCAACTTTGAAGTTAATGAAATGAGTATGGATATTTCCCAGGGTGTTTTCTGCGACCTGGTGGCCATGACGCAAACTGCCATCAATGATGAAAGACGACGATATGTAACCAGTGGCGTGCACTCTGGCTTCAACAGATCCGCTCTGGTAAAAGATGAAGTCCCAAACATAGTCATAATTCCCGATTGCTGTGATGGATCTCATAATTAACGCGCTGTTTGCCAATCCCCCGTATTTGTTATGAAAAAAATCTGAGAAGTGTCTGCGTAAAGGTCTGCCAATATCATGCTCGAAGACACAGACTGAATTTCTGAAGCGCTGTGTTTGATTCGTGTCGATATAACGGTAAGTGTCTACATACGTGGCCCCATACGGACAGTCAACTCCGCGCACCAACTCGTGTGCGAACCTACCGATGCCAATACTGGAGTCCAAGAACTTGGTGAGAATCATGCCAGGTGTGACAGAGCCGTAGACAGACATCGCCTCCTGGACACTGAGTTCATACACAATTCTCTCTCCTTTCAGTCTTATGTCAAATGCTCTCATGCCCGTGAGAGAGCTCATTCCAAACGCAAAGCTCCAATCCATATACATAACCTGGTTGCCCTTCACACTGAAGCGTTTCCCTTGAAGATAAGCCTGCTGGGGACCAAGACCTATGGGCTTACTCCGAGGTTTTAGGGAGGCATAGTTAAATGGAATATCTTTGTAGACGATTTTGGTTACGCTGCCATTGCGGTATGATTCTTTTAATTCGTCAGTAGTGTCAAAGTATTTACCGTTGTAAAGCAGTTTCTTTAAACGCCACTGGGATGTGTCGGTGCTTTGGTGATTAATCAGCACTTCGAGACCAACTGGATGGATGTACATCCCACTCTCAGACCGAAAAAAAGACATCCATGTCTCTCGATCCCCTGACTTTATCCCACGAGGCATTGACTCAAATGGAAGCAGTGGTTTCTCATCACAGCAGTTGAAACTTTCCTTTATGACTTCTTCTAGTTTCCTAAACACCTCCTGATCAAGGAATTTGAAAACTTGCCCATATTCACCAATAGTGACAGGACGAGCAGTTATTTTCAGCGCAGTTTGGTTGTACTTCTCCTCCGTGACATCTCGATGTTTGAGTTCCCCACCAAGAGGTCCCACTACATACTCCTTAATATGTCCCAAGGAGCCGTGGAAAACCACCACTGATGCTTCCCTCGAAGGCATCGGATAGTTGTAATCCAAATAACGGAGCGCTGCGGCTTTCTTGGGGAGCACTAAGTCGATCAAAAATATAAAGTTTTCCTTTGGTTCTGCAAAGGCAGAGCGTGATATTCCCAAACTCTTCTGTGCCCACATATAGTCTCGGACTTGTTGGTATTCATCATTGGACAGGTCTGCAAATATCTCACCATGGTCAGTGTGGTGGTATTTCCAGACTTGCTGGGCATTTTGGCATTTAGGTACTCTGCTGGAGTTAAGGCATATTAAGACAATGTTGAGAATAACTGAAATAAGAGCGAGCAGTATCAACAGGCATTTAGCCAACGAAGTTATTTGCGCAACCATCTTATTTGAATGGCTCTCACAGAGTAAAGCATTTGAGGAAAGTGCCGTGTGGATGTGTCGTGTAGAAATGGATAGGCACAGACCACACCCCAGTCACTTCACTTGCATCTAGTCAAACCAATAATATACACTGAGGTCAACAAATATAGCATACTTATTTTCTTCCATTTGGAAAGTTGTGCTTTTGAGTTTAGGTCTGCAGGATCCAAGCTTCTGAGTATAGGATATCTTTAATAATGATGACTATTTATTTTCAATACTGAAAGCAAAATAATTTAACTAACTTTTTTAACCAAATTTAACCAAGTGTTTGTTGGCATGCAAATTATACGAAATTTGAAAGCTTATACTGCGTTTTGACTGACATCTTAGCTAATCATAAGTAACTTAATTATGACCGCCGCTTTGAGTCATTTTCGTGGTAATTTCTTTCTTTTCTCTGAGCAAAAGACGACCGGCTACTTAAAGTAACTTTCAACAACTAATTTAAGCATCCTTTTTACCAGACAATTCAGTTTTGGTACCATCTCCAAGTTACTTTGAATGGCATAGTCATATAATGGGTGGATAAACGCATGTATACAGTAACTTTCGCCAGATATCCAGGATATGCACTGTGTAGCTAATTCCAGGAGGTCTCATGACTCAATCCAGTCGCTTCCACCACGCTGTTATCCTACTACGCATAGACGACAAAAAGCTGTGGCTGTTGATGTGGATGTTCATGTTCATTTGATGGCATGGCATCCAGAACTCATGCTTTCATCTATTTTAGGAAAAATGACTGATGATCACACTTTAAAAAAATCTTATCCTAAGTATATCGCATGCTGCCACAATAGCTCAGACAGTTTTTTTTAACTAATCATGTAGTCAAGCCGTAACAATAAGAAAAGAGCCACTGCATGCCATATAGTCCACCTAACTGTACAATTAACAGGTGTTTTCAACAATTAACTGATCCACTGTCAGAAGAGTTGTTTGACCAGAAGAAGATCATGTTGAGAGTGTTTGCCCTACAGTAGCATACAGCACGAGACGCATTTTCCCTTGATGCCGTTATCTGAAATATCCTGAAAACACAGGTCCGACTACAAGCTTTGGATTAGCACAATACACATTTTAAGTACTTGGATATTTTCACCAATTACCTCATCTATCTGGCTGAAGAGTTGTGCTGATAAGAATTTCTTTTCCCAAAACCATAGTTGCTAACTAAGTTCGTCTGCCACGCACAGCAAAAGCAAACTCCGCAACTCCACAGATGGAGACTCCCGGTGCAGAGCCGAATCTAGAATTTTTCAAATACTGAGGTTAAAAATGGCCGACAATGCACACCCATTGGGAACATTTCTGACATGCAAAAATCAGCGTGCAAATTTTGCCATGCGAGAGTTTGTTGAGTATGAAACCTGTGACTGTGTGTCAGGCCACTGTCTACCAGGCACAAAAGGGTAATTTTTGCAAGTCACTCAATTGTAGATCATGACCTTGAGTCTGAAATCTGGTACCACTTTCCATTTGTGTGTTTTGATGTGTGTGAACGTGTAGGTCTGTGTTGACAGGGGGTCGCTTCTTGACCATCACTCACTTGTAAAGGTTATCCCTGTAATCTCCCTCTCTTCTCCTGACTATTCTCAACAGACTTTCGTTCTCCTGTTTTTTATTTTGTAATGGCCAAAGAGGTGAACTGGTACCTTGTAGCTGTTATTTGGCAAAAAAGGATATTCAATCCATCATCACATTACTTAACCAATCATCATAGGCCTAATATCAATTAGTGTAGGTTAGGTAGTCAAAATAAAATCTTTATGTCCAACATGCTGAATTTTTGCAAAAACTGCAAAAACTATACTGGCTTTGAATGACACAGAAGAGCTGTTAAACCAGTTGTCATTAAATCAGCCCCAGGCAAAGGAAATGTAGGGTAGCTGTTTTAACCTATTTACCTAGGCTACACTGTGCTGAGACCATACAGGGTGAAATGCGTAGGCCTATTACTTTTGAAAAGACAGTTTGAGCTTTAAGAAACTTTGATTATGACTGATTAAAAGCCTAGTGAGACAGAGATAGAGGTTGACTGTAAAGGTTTGCAGTCTGCAGTTAATAAAATAGCCAATCTTGTGTGAAAGGTAAGGAGAGTACCACTTGCCACTTGTGTATCAGTATAATCCACAGCACACAACCTTGACAAGGATTGTGTTTGCATCTTTCACATCAGGGGTTTCAATTGATGTAGGAATGTAGTCTGGGAAAAACCCATCCTGATCTGCAAACGCATTCATTACACCCCCTGATGCAATGCAGACGGATTTAACACCCAAAACCCGAAATCAAGAAACAACAACAGAGGCATTTTTATCTACATTCATTGCCTTTTGATTTACATTCAAGCTCAAACTCAGATTAAGGTAATCAGTCGCAAAAGCCAGAGTACTGGGGAGCACTGTTCTGAACAACAAAAACAACAAAAAAAAATTTGCTTTGTCCACGACTGAATGAGAAAGCACTTTTCAGTATCAAGCCTTACTGAGAGGCTCTTCTTATCCAACCGCACAATCCATTCAGTGACCTTCAACAGCAGAACAATGGATTGAAGTACTCCAGAATATTGCTTTGACTTCAACTAAAGTGCTGCTACTTGTTTCCATCACCAAATTTAGGTGTCCAAAGGTTAGTCTCCACACAAGCCCTGTACACAAAATTAAAACGTGGGGAATATCTTCATAAAATAATTTTATTATGTAAAATAATTCTCAAATCTTAAAACAAGACCAAACAGCTGCCTCTAAGTGGGTAGACAAAATTCATTTTTCCCCTCAGAGTGAACATGACATCGGGCCTGATCCGAGATACGTGTCGCATATTTTGTTTGTCTCTCCTGATACTTATGACATCACCACTGCATACTGCGCGTTCAGCATTCTAGCTACTGTTTCACAATTGTGAACCTGTATTCTACAATGTTTTGTTTTTTTGGACAAGTAATACAAGCACTGTTTAGTTACTCTCTCACACACACACACACAAACACAAACTACACCCACAGACAACTCGGAACACAGATACTCAAATAAAACCAAAAACAATTAAAATAAAAAAAAACATTAAATAAAACTTGGGCAGGTTCACCTAATGTAAAGACACAGAACATACATGGTTTCACTTTCAATGAAGAAAATAAATCATTTTTTTATGCATCCTCCAACACAAGAGGGGGTGCTACATAAAGTCCAGTTCAAGCCAGCTTGATCTGACAGATCCTGTAGTTACAGGCTGACTGTCCATCCAGTTCATGATTTACATCTACATTTGACAAAATGGGCTAAAAGAAGGGTGTTGTGAAATGTATGTGTGCATGTATAGACGTGTGTATGTTCCAAAGGTTTGGTTTTCAAGCAGCCTTGGAGCCATAACTGGATCTGGCTCAAGTTTAGTTTCACAAGTCCACCACCTCACGGGTGACTCTCCACAGAACAAACACCAAAGTGAGGAACCTCCACACTGGCTAGAACTGCTAGGTAAACAGGTCAAAGGTCAGTAGAGGGCGTCTGAGTTGCTGCTTCTCGGCCTCTTGATCTTCTCAATGTTCTTCAGGATCATATCATGCAAAGTCACCTGTAACAGGAAGTAACCATTTCAAGTTCTGAATGTAACCATGTAGTTTAATATTAAAGGAGCACACCACCTTTTGAGGAAATAAAGTAATTTTGCGCCTCCCCTTGTGGTAAACAATGAGTTTTACCTCTCTCTGGTTCATCCAGACATTCTCTCAATCTGAAGGTACCACTTTTAGCTCCAGATAGCTCTAAATATTTAGAATATTTAGAAATAGCCATGTTTCATTTTCTGTCTCTCTTAATACACTTTGTAACTACTGAAGAGTCAAGCTTAAAAAATAATTAAATTCTTAGTTGCTTTTGAGCAAGACGCTAATGGGCAAGATGCTAATGGTCTGATCAGATTCAATCAACTATGCTAGGCTGGGGCTAAAAGTGCTAACATCAGACTGAGAGAATGGCTGAATGGACTGGAGAAAGGTAAAACTCAACCGCTTAACGCAAGGGGAGTTGGAAAATGAAAAGAAAGAGAAAAGATCATCACTCACATATTGATTTCGTAGTTCTGACACAATTATCTTCAGACTGATGTATTCCTTTTCATCAATTTCAGACACGGTGCGCTGATAGTCCTCCTGTACAAAAGAGGGTTTGACAATGATGAGGGAAACCATTGTGCACAACAGTCAATTAAAGGAACATGCCATCCTTTTTGAGCAAGAGGCTAACAGGCAAGACGCTAATGGTCTAATCTTATTGAATGATCAATGCTAAGCTAGCTCAGTGCTAGGTGAACTAAAAAAGATAAAACTCAAATGTTCAACTCAAGGGGAGGTGAAAAATTTGTAAATTTCCCAAAAAGGTGGTGTGTTCCTTTAAAGACCAGCAAAGAGAGATCATCAAGTGTAGATGAACCAAAGCTCCACTTGCATACACCCAAGAATACAGCCAACAGCTCAGGCAGGATTCACCTGATCATGTATTCAATAGTGAAACATTTCTCAAGCCATCTCTCAACAAATCAAATAATCAAACAAATTTATTACAAGCATATCCAACAAAAAGGCTGATATGAAATATATACGTAAAAAGATGAGACAAAAATAGTATATATACCATTACTATGTCTCGGTATAAACTTACCACATGTGGATATTTGGCAATTTTGGAGACCAGTTTTGCTCTGGTTATATAATATCTGTAAGCAAAAACATTACTGATGAGTGTACTGTTGGTATGATTCGAGGATTTGAATGTGCTGCTATGCCTTTTTAGGTAGAAAGGTACAGTGTCTTGGACCCTGAGGGAAATTCCTTCACAGCACTGTAACCATTAGTTGTTTAGTGATTTCACACAGACAGTGTATATAGTTAACTCAACAGAGACCACGAAATAGTTAACAGTTTTTTCAAATTTCAAATGTACCTGGAGATCTGATCCAGATAAGAGGCAGCTTCTCCCTCCACAGTTCTTAATTCAGCTACAGTCTCCTCCTGCAGCACAAGGCAAAATTTACAGGAAAATACTAACAGACTTAAACTGAATCAAAACAATTCACTTGTAAGAAATGTCTTCTACTTGATGAGGCGTTTTCATAGCCATACATGGTTTCAGTGTGATTCTACATCGACCTCTAGTGGTCATGGACTATAATGAATCACAATACATCAGCAGTGTATTCACACTTCCTAAAATCAAAAGTCACAAAATCTCAGTTCTATTTTTGTTTGACAGTGCATAACCTGATGAACATCATAATTTATTGGCTATTATATGATAACAAAAGTTATGACAAAATTACCTGAATTGAGACACCAAAGTTGTTGCCATCTTCTATCCTGGGAATTAGCAACTGAACCCACATTTTGACCTGCAAAGGAGACAGAGGAAATGCAAAAACAGCACACCTAAATGTTGCTGGAAAGTTGTGTGTGTGTGTGTGTGTGTGTGTGTGTGTGTGTGAGGTCAGGGGTTAGATTGTTGCTTGTTCAACTGTTCAAGCATAAAGACGTACGGTGTTGCATTTTTCAATAAGGGTGCGAATCTCTGGCTTCACTCTCTCTATCAGGTCGACCAGCTGAGCATTACACTTCAACATCCCTCCAGGTACTGCAAGGCCTTTGGAGCCTGCCAAAGTAATGTCAAAGCAAGATTATGACTGCCAAGGTCTACTTCATCAATTCCTCATCCACTGATAATGTAATTCAAAGCAGTGTCTCCCACAGGATTTTGTAAAGCTATGAAAAGGGGAGTCTCTAGAATGTGTGAAAGAATTCAAATGAATGCAGACAAAACAGACTGAACCTTCAGTATGTATGTGTCATATATGGCTGAAATATGTTTTGGCCCATATTGGTGACGCAAATTAAACTATGGTGGACATAGTGGGAAAGTCATTCACTCACTCATTCCTCTCATTCATTCATCCTCAGATATCTTAGTGAAGCAGAGCAGTAAATCGGGACGTAAAACTGAACATGCAAGTACATGGTGATTTAGGAGGATACCATCAACATAACCTTGTATTATGTGTGTATGGCTTTTTACAGCCTTTTCAATTGAGCATTTACCATGAATACTGTCATCTCCAATCCCATCTTCAATTTTTCTCTTTTTGGCATTTTGCTAAAAGAACACATAAATGTACACAGAAAAGAAGACATAGAGTAGCATCAAGCCAATAAGATTTTGGTCATATTTTCACAGATTCTATTTTAGCATGTGTTTTTTTTTTTGTTTAGTTTTTAGAACAATATTTGACAGAAGAATTAAAATGTAAGTTAACTAGGTAGTTTCACTGATGATTTAGACCTAGTCAAATGACAAGACAGGATGATCTTGTGTTTGGGTTTCTAAGCCCAAAAGCCTGTTTATGCTTTTAATTGTAATAAATATAAGCAGTATAACAGGATAAGAGTTGATACTAACCACTTCCATGCCATCATGACTGTTGGCGAATACAATAGGGTCAGGCACTATCAAGTTAATTTCAGATTTAATCTCCCTCAGGTCATGGACATTTAATATAGGTTCCTGAAAAAAAAATGGAATTTAGGCAAACAGTAATATCTAAAAGAACAACAATGCTTGGCTCCTCACCCACAACAATTCCCTGTACCTTTAGAAAACTGTCAAGTTCCAGTAGCTTCTTGGGGAAAAAGTTTGCAACAAGGTTTTCAGCCTAGCAAGTAGAAAATAAAAAAATCCAAAATCATTAAGAGGGATTTCGTTTTAAACCAATGCTGAATAAGTCTGAGCTCCAGGTCAGTACCAATTGGCCCTAACTAGTCGTAGTATAACGTTAGTACTACTCACCTCTGTTGTAATCTGCTCTCTGAACGAATCCACCTGTAAACAGCATGGTACACAGTTTTAAAATCGCACGTTTGGGCTATACCACTACCAATGAACTACACACATAACACATGTTAGCAACTCGAATATTTTCAGCATGTCTTCCCATAAAACTCTCTTGGTACAAACTGTTCAAGCCATTGTCATTATAGGCAACACTACCGTTCTGCAATAAATTATATGACAACATGTCAGTGTACGTTTCACAAGACTTTACAGCGTATATTTTCTAACGCAGCCGTGGTCGCGATCACTATGCATCTACAAATAAACAGTTTTAAAACCAAGCTGTGCAAAAGTAGACAGACTGCTAACTTTAGCTAGCCAAGTTTCACAATGTTTGTTCAAGGGTGAGATATGATCAGAAACATTAGTTCAACCATACCACACTTGTCACCGGGATATGGTCTAAGTCATGCATCATGTACAATCAATGTATAGATACGATTTCTAACACATCCTGATGACTCAATATTAGAAACACTATCGGCAGCATGGTATTACATGCTAGCTGCCTAGCGAACTACCCAATTAGCATCCTCGCACTGATCCAGCGGTAAATATCATGGGTGAAGATCTAACAAGTGTGCACTTTCCTCACACAGTTGTTTAAAAACTAAAATGCCTTAACGTACCTTGACTTTGACTTCATTGTCTACTTTGAGAAGTGAAGACATTATTTTTTAGCTAAATGGCCAGGCAAAACACTTCAACCTTTCGACAGTAGGCTGAATGCGTGGTTTTCTCTTTTCTGATCCGAGGACCTACTTGCGGTAGGTAATGACGTCGATAATCTGCGACATATGTAGCACGTGGATTATCAACAAACATGAACACAGTATGTGAATGATTTAGATGTAATGAAGTATAAGAAGTACATCGTCATTTCCGTATTATCATATCAGTCTCTGTCTCCATTGCAAAGCCACTTTATCCCATGCTTTCCTCAGATTTTATTTGGCGTTGCATATTGCATGTAGCCTAGCCTGATGGGTCTTTTAAACTCTCAAGACAACCCATGGGACCCAGTTAAACGAAACACAGGGTGCAAGAGCATACGACATGTTTTAACATTTGCAATTTGCAATGTGTTGCATTAAAGAGAAACAGTGGGGTGAAGTTATCCAACTGAAGATGGGGAATTCGTGCTTTGAGCAGTAGGTCACTTGTCCGTGTCCTTTAGATAACACTACAATACCTCTCCTGAGCCAGTTTCATCACTATTTTCATAGACAGGTCGCGAGTGGTCTATGCACACCAATCTCAAAAGAATAGTAATTATTTTGAGATCCGTGTCTATGGAAAAACTAGCTCTGATGATAGTAAAATCAAGGGACGTAGCTTATTACGTCAGTATATTTTCCTGTCATGTGACTCTGTGGGTGTGTTTATATGGTCGTTGTAAACACAGAAGGCGATTGCTGTTTAATCTGTCCGAGGGACCAAAACGACACCATATTACAAATAACGTATTAGGGACACAATTTTATTTATCAATGATATGCTGTGACCTCGAATGACCTGAAGCCATGGACTTCTACATCAACCTGAAGGTGAATTTCAGAGGAAATGCGAAGAATTTCCTTCTGTCCGGTTCGGAAACGAAGAGCTGGGAGTCAATGGAGGCCATGGTAAGCCGAAATAGATGGTGGTGGCTTCAAACCTGTCTTTCACCTTGGCATTGACGCGGCCTATATGCAGGCTAATCCGAAGACAGGCCTATGTTTAGTTTTTGATTAGGCATGAATGACGAACCAACACGAACATTGGTTCCAGCTTCTCAACGCGAACTTCGAAGATCTAGATTAATGTGACATCCATTTTACGACTACCCTAACCCCAGTCAATAGAGAATCACACCTGGAAGCTCATTAAGTTTACCCTGTCATTTTTCTGCTTATGTTGTTGAGATACAGTCACATTTATACTGCACTTATGAACGCGACATATGCCACGGTCTCGTTTGTGCTATTGTCGATGTCCTCTCCTGCTATTAGCCTACTGTTGAAGCTGTAACCTACTTTAAAATGATGATGAATGTACCCTCCGCCCAAAACACACATACAGTTTGACAGCTCGATATGGATGTTACGGGGGACCTGCCACCTTTTAGTAGTTTCTATGGTATAGTTATACCTATGGCAGTATTCCCATCTACTGTGACAGTCAGCTAATTGAATGGGGCCTATGTGTATGGGTCATAGCTTGGCATAAGCTCTTATCACGCATTCCCAGTCAGCCAACCAGCTGATCATCAGCACCAAGGCTGGATGGCTGTTTCATGACATTTAACAGGTTTAGGTACAGGTGCACTGCCTTCCCTCCCCTCTCTCAGGTGCTCATGACAAGATGCATTTAGGAACAAGATGTTTATAAACACAAGGCCTGTGATCATGATCTGTTTCATGGTAATGCTGTGTTGTAGACCAAACATATATAGCATATTTATAAAAACATTAAATGTACCATGTGTAATAAATGCCATAAATTGGTACACCATATTCCACCCTTTAGGGGGTGGTATTTTTCGCATGAAGTCAGTTGTAGCCTATGAATAGAGCTTATTTTGCTATATAGAGTGATTATAGAGTGGGGGCCTGAAATGAAGGCTCTCTCCATAGGAACACATCTGCCCAGCATGTAAGAGAAGCATTTGACGCAGGACATCGGTCATCTGTGAGCAGCCTGCCCATGCTTCACACCCCATCCTCCCAATGTCCCTGTGCGCAAATGTAATTCTTTCAAATTCAAATAGCCATTGAGAGAATTTAACTATTCCCCTTTATCAAATCCTGAATGCTCAGTGTTATCTTTCAATGTTCAAATAATGTCATACCACAGATGTTTGATGTTTGAGACCTCAGCTGACCTACCAACTCAGCTGGCCAAACAATCGCAATCGCCATCAAGCTGCTCACAGTAATGTGAAAAACATGAGTTTAATGACCAAACACATGATTATCTTATAAGGTTATGTTTAACGTCCAGGTGATTTCACAGTTTACAGAGCAATCAAGTATCGTTATCATTGCTAATGTAACATTTTGTCATTATTTATTACTATTTACGTTTTCTGTTACGTCTGATGCTTTCACAGACATGAACACTTCTCTTGTTCTCTTCAGCTTTTGACAAGGTGTGATGTTAGGAGATCTGTGTCATTACAACTGAAGCAATGCCTAGATGTTAGTAAACATTTTAGCATCAGCTTGGCATATCGGTAGAGCTTAGGAAAGTAATGTGATTTGATGGCCTTAGATATAATTTTATGTTTTTGGTGCCTGACAGCAGTGTATGACGAGAAATTAACCTTAGGTTAGCCAATTTAGTGTACCATCATCAAGTTTTTATAGTCATTGGTGAATTCACTTTTCGTGCTCATCAGTCATAATTAAGCTTTGCAATTTCACCATCAAACTAATAATAGATAAATAAACTTTATTGTCTTAACAGAGTGTAATGAATTCAAAGCTGCCATAGATGCACAATAAAATGATGAAAATAATAAAAAAAAAAAAAAAAAAAAAAAAAAAAAAAAAAAAAAAAAAAAAAAAAAAAAAAAATGGTGAATTTATAAAATACATTACAGAATAAAAATATTTGATATGAAATACAGTTACACTTAATTTCTTTGCTTTTAGCTGCCATATGTCAGCAAGCTGTTTCCAGCAATGCTGATATATATCTGTTTTTATTTAATCTGTTCTTTTTTCACTTCTCAATGAGTTTTTCCCCAGCTACAGACAACTGTTGTGATGGTGGTGAGGTCGTCTCTGTAGGGCTTTGCCACTTGCCTCAGCCAACCTAGTACGGCTCATCTAGTGTTTAATGCTGCTTTTTAAATTTTCTGTTCTATCCTGATGGCAACATGGGACTTTGTATCTTCCACAGGATTGGCAGCTAGTTAAGAGAATGTTTAATAGCCATAGACATTAGAGTTAATAACCCGTAAGGATTCTGCCAGGTTCGAGTACAAGCCAAGCGTTGCAAGCCTATGGTGCAAGCCTATGTTGCAAGCCTCCTGGTGGCGACTTCTTCGCGTCACTTTGCGCACTTTGTTCCTCACTACCGCCACACAGGCAGAAAACGGTATTATGAGACTGTACAGCTCGAGGCTAGTCATTAAGTGTGCTAATTCAGGTAGATATCTCAGTAGCCTAGTACATGGTCATAATTTTGTGACATGACTGCCCTTATTTCTTTACATTATCTTGCTGGATTTTGGTCATTTTTTGATATTTTAATCTTAAAATCTTATACATGGCACCTTTAAGACGTGTAAGGCATCAGTCATCTGCGTCATCATCTTAATTTTACTCAAATTTGCTGAATTACTAATTAGCCTGTGTTGAAGTCAGTGTTAATACTGTGCATCATCCTGCAAATACTATGCAAATCCCTGGCAGGTTCAGACACTGCGTCAGTCTCTGAGTCACTGAGTTCATTCTTATTGAGGCCATGCCCACTGATTTACTTTCTGTGTTAGCTACAAAAATGGCTGCTTATTCTCAAACTTGCTTTGCAAATAGATTACTAAATTCAGTTGGCCAATGAACTATAACAAGGAAAATGGGGACAGTGGTATAAATCCAGGTTTTCATTATAATTCACTATGAAGAATTATACCACCAATTACATTGAAATCTATGGGTGTATATGGGTGCAATTACTGGAAGAGCTGAATGGGACTGTTAACTTTTCCGTCTTTAGTGTGTGTGTGTGTGTGTGCGCGTGTGTGTGTGTGTGTGTGTGTGTGTGTTTGTGTGTTTGTGTTTGTGTGAGGATGGGAGGGGGTGGGTTGACTGTCTTCGCCTATAAGTCTAAGTCTAGGCCTAAGTCCTGGCTATACAGTGCAATAATATGTCTATAAAATTAGCTTGTGTGTTCTGTAAATGGATTGGAGCGTAGCATGTCTCAATACAACGTTCATGCAGATAATAATGCATTGTCCTGACCAACAGGTGAAAAGGTCCTTTGGCTTGTGCAATCTGCAGGTGACATACTATGATGAAGACAATGAGGAGGTGAGGTTGCCATTCAAAATTAAAATTATTGCTACCCTCACAGTCACTACTGTCCATTAGTTCAGTACAATCAAAAATGATAAACCTGTGTTTGTTTCCCAGGTTTCCATAAACAGTCAAAGTGAGTTCTCTTGCAACTTTTATTTTTGTTTTTAGTTTTTAAATCATGCTTTATAAAACATATATAAAGAGTAGCAAATGAGTTTTAAGTCGTTAATATACATTTATTGTCTCTTTACAGTGGAATATGAGGAAGCTCTAAAGGTGACTCAGTGAATATCTTATATAGTTAACAATATATATTAATAAATGTAATTTCTATGTAGATATATATTTATCTCAAAACTATCGCTCAAGTAAGTTACACCTGTTAAACAGACACACCTGTTGCCTCCCATCAATATTTCCCTTCTCCAGAGTGCTGCTCGGCAGGGTAACCGGCTGCAGATGAATGTGTATGAGACCAGGGGTCCGGGTGCCAGGGGTCCTGCCCCTGGCACCTCCACCTCTAAGCCCAGCAGCAGTTCCACCGAACCCAAGAAGGGCTTCCGCCCTCCTCAACAACAACAACAACAACAACAACAACAGCAGCTGCAGCAGCAGCACTGTTCAGCTCTCGCTCAGGTGGTCAGCCGCAAAGTCCAGGCTGCCATCCCCGAGCAAAGCATGGTAAGACTCAGATTATGCCAGTTTATGACAACTAAAGATATTCTTGAGTTGCTGAAATTTGGATTTTGTTGCTTAAATTGTTGAAATGGCTGAACATGATACATTATAGCGGAGTTTCAAATCAATCAGTAACATTAACATTGCTGACATGGAGTTTTACAAGTGTGTCCATGAAAACAGGATCAAACATGATCATCGAACGAGTATAGGATAATGTTCTGCGAGGCGGTCATTATTGTGGAATAACTCCTGACCGCCTGCGGACAACGAAATCCCACTTAATACATGCCTATCTATTGAATACATCAATAATGTGACAACAAAGCATATTTATCTTTGCTATCACAGTAATTTTAATCATTAAGATGTGTAATAGCTTCATGTCATGTGTCTGTGTGCCCATGTGAATGTATGGTGTGTGTATAGGCTTTTGGACACTTTAATTTCCTTCTGGATAAATAAAATCTATCTATCTATCTATCTATCTATCTATCTATCTATCTATCTATCTATCCATCTATCCATCCATCCATCCATCCATCCATCCATCCATATTTACTGTATGATGTTTCCATAGGTCATAATGAAGGAACTGAAGGGGACCAGAGAAGAGGATAAGACTCCACCAGCGTGGTTCACATCTTACATGGAGAAGGTAGGAGACTTGAGTCCAAAAAAATCAGACAGAATTTGCATTATGCCCTTTTGAGTGCTAGATTATTAACTCCCAATAAAATGTAATCTCTTAATCGGGCCAATGTTGTGTTCTTCCATTCCATGCTTCCAATACAGAATGTCACTTCTGATATATTTCAGCTTTCTGCACTTGTTAATGCTGTACATTAGTGTTTCAATGTATGTGACAAATAAACCCCTTGATCCTTGGTACATATACAGTACTCTTTACCAGAAATTGAATAATGGGTTAGGTGAAGCTTATTTTGGTCTGGCATATACTGGCTGCCACACTTGAATGCACTATATGTAGATATATTATCCATGCATCACTGGTAGTGCTGTAATGTTGTCCAACTTATTTGACAACAAGGTGGACCACCACAAGCACAGTCAACATTGATAGTTAAAAAAAAACATGTTCCGTCACTGATTCGCTTTCCTCTCCACCTTCCGACCACAGTTCAAAGACCAGGTCGTGCGTGAGGCTGTGGAGAAGATCTGCCGGGAGTTTTCTGGCCAGTGTTGCATCCATAAACCGGTAGGGGCAGAGGCCCAGGTCCCTGAGGTCAGCTCCTCCACCCTGCCCGGGGCTCCCAGTTCCGCGCCAGCCTGCAGCAGCTGCCGGGGCCAGACTGCTGGGGGAGGCTACCAGTGCAGGTAAGGGCAGACAGGTGGGGTTGGGTCAGGGTTGGGGCTGGTTGGGGGGATGGGCGAGGGTGCAGGAGGTTTCATTACCTAAAGTGAGTCAGCAATAAATATGAGTCACTGATGCACAAACACATAACCAGTTTTTAGGAAGGGAAAGACGGGAATTCATATTCAGTCTTATTTTACTGAAAAAGGCAACAAACCGTTGTTTACTTTATATATGACTCTCTGAGATGTGACTGAGAACAGGGGAGAACCAGAATCTCACATACAAATCACAAATTCATCTTCTTGTTGACTGGATCTTGTTGTTCTCACTAAGCACTAAGCCTTGAGCTCTCAAAGACTTAACTAGCATTAACCAGTTTCATGATTGGCTGATTCATACCAGGGAAGTCTTTGAGGGTTCAGGGTTTATGGTGAGGGATGACCTTAGGATCCTGCCATTATTGACATCTGCATGTCACAAGTATCAACCATCTATTGATTAACAAGCATTATAGTGGTCTATAGTGTCAACACCATTGTGAAACAAGTACAACCCTAGCCCTCTACAATTAAATGAATCTGATTCAGCTTTCAATTTTTCATTTTTCTTTTATTTGGGTGCTCCAAATAGTTTTGTCAAGGTTGTGTGCTTGACTTGCCTGGCTAAATCAAAAAAAAATTGTGAGTTGCAGATATGTCAGACCGGGACAGATAGCGATTATACTATGACAATTTAGGTGCACTGTTTAGCACAACCGGTGGCTGTGCTGAAGGAGTCCATATTAAACGATAAACAGATATATTGTCTTTGGAAGTGAATAATGAGTGAACAACTGCATTAACAGTCTTTGTTTACAATTGTTATGTGCGGTACTTTTGAAAGTTTCCAGTGTAAGTTTAACTTACTGACTACTCAGTTTGCTACATGTCTTTGTGTTAGAACCAAATTAAGCAAAAGTTGTTAAAATGTTGACCCCTCTTTCCTGTTGTAAACCAAATATTTGCATTGCTCTGTACTAGGACATCAGTAATTAAATGAGTGAGAGAGAGAGAGAGAGAGATTGTGTGGTGTGTGTGTGTGAGAAATCTCTGAGCTTAGTGACAGTGTTAGATATAAGGACCATTGCTTTGGCATGAAAAGGCAAAGAATAAAGGAGGAGATGTGGTTGGAAGATGACAGGAAATCATCAAACGATTAAAAAGCAAAATGGAAGCAGGGAAAATAAATGTAGTTGTCTGACACAAGAATGTCACATCATAAGGGGTTTAACTTCATAGCGTGCTTTGAATAGATATCACTTGGGGTAATTAACACAGACATCTCTAAAGCAAAGACTTGATTGCTTTATTTAACAACATTCATGTTTCCTTTCATGTTAAAGCCTGGTTCATTGGCAGTTAAACAAGGCAAAACTGTAAGTTACTTCTCTTTTGCCAGGAAAAAGAAACTCTCACTCTCCAAAATGGTAACTTTCCGTTTATCAGAAAAGGGGTCTTGTGTTGTTTTTGTTTTGTTTGTGGAATTGGCGTTGGTTTTAACAACGTGACCGTGTTTTGTCTTTCCCTAGTGTGTGCACTTCCTGCACCCTGTGTGAACCCTGCAGTTTCTCTCACGATCCCAGCCACAGCCTCGTCAGGGCCAGGACACCCCTCTCCATTCCAGAACACGGGTCCCCTGCTCCGGACCACAGCAGGTAATCATCAGTGCATGATCTGTCTTACTGCTTAATAGATGCTATCCAGAGTCTATTGTCTATTATGTTCTATAGAGCAGTTAGCAGTTCTATACAGCAGCCGGTTGAACTATTTAGCAATTTATGATTGGATGAGACACAGGATATCACACGATATACCATGGATGACTCTTCATAGCTAATAATCACTCCGCATTTTCCATTGAGAGAACTTCCAAGCTGTTGGATTAACTATTGCGTTGCTTGGGAACGGGAGATGCAAAACTAAGCTTAGAACTCTTTTGGGGGGCAGAGGATGAAGGAACATAAATGAAAACGGTAGAAGATACAACTTGGTTTCTTAAAGCTTTGTTTGTTGGCAATGGAACTGTATAAAAGCAATATAACACTCATGGTCGCGAGGTTGTTCATAGATTTCCTCACAGGGTGTGGTCACCTATGGCACCATACCCGTGAGGATATCCACAAACAACCTTACTCCCACTCGTGTTATGTTGCTTAACTATACTATAGCAGTTCTACAGCAAGAAGGAAATCATTTAGAATAATAAATTATATCCAGTACATTAGTCATCACACTGCCTTCACACTGATAGCATCCATGCCATTGAATGGTTATTGGTTTGGAAGTTTTAGTTTGTTGGTATTAGTATTCCATGTTTCGTTTTTTACCATTTTAATCGGTAATCATTAAATTCATGGGTGTGACTCATTTTATTAGTACTGAAATCACCAACAAACAAACAAACAAAAATAGCCAACTCTGTATGCATCAAATCTATCTGTAGATCAACCAAAACTGTACCTATTAGTGAGCTACCATCTGTGATAGACAAGAGATGATGTATCAAGCATAGATGTCATATTTTTCTCTTTTACTTTGCAACACTGATGTTAAGTTTATTCTCAACTTATAGTCTGCCTTTATGCCTTATTTATGCCTTTGGTTTACAAGGTCCTAAAGTATATCTTGTAGAATGCATTGAGTTGTCTGTCCAATGATCTCCAAGGCATTTCACTTCAGTTCTCCTGCTACATGTTTGCATCATTGCATCAATTGAAATATCAGTGCTTACTTTAAAGATTGTTTTTTTTCACCACCATCCCTACTGGGAAAACAACACGAGCTCTAACCTCAGCATACCTCAGGGCTAAATTACACCTTGTGGATATTCTTGTGACATCTGCCGTAAACAATTTGAGAAGATGTCTGTCTTTGTGCATATTGATAATTTTCCAAATGATCGATGTTGGATGTTGATTCAAATCAAATCAAATAATCTACAGAATACATAAAACACTGTATGGATCAATGAGTTATTCATTTGACTAATTAGCTCTACCCTTGCCTGTAGCATTAGCAACACAAGGTGCATTACCACCTCTCGCTTTATATCAAGGGGCTTATCGTAAGAATTGTTTGTCAATAAAAGATGCCTAAAAATTAACATGTAAAATCCATTTCAAATGGACTTTCTTCTACTCATTAAATAAGTGTAATTTTAAGTTTGACTAGATTGTGACTAAAATTCTCTTAGCAGCCCAGCCGTCCTTCACACCTCATCCACAGCACGTCTGCTCTGTGTCCCTGACATGTCTAGGTTTTACCGGCGTGGGGACCGGAGCTTCCGCAAGGCGGAAAAGCAGCGTCTGAAGGCAGAGAAGCGGCAGCTCAAGGCCGAGGTGAAGGAGATCAGGAAGCAGCTGCGGATGGAGCGGCGAGGCTTGCAGTGGAGTGCCGCTGGCGACGGCAGTTCCTCCCCAGTCCTGCTGCAGCCCAGAGCCACCCAAGTCAACAGTCCCGAGTAAGATGCTGACAATCAGGAGCTTGTTTCCCAAACATCACAGTTGCTAAATAGTTTGTAAATTCAGTGGCTGAAATTGTTCTATCCTTACAGAACTGAGACAATTATAATGAAGTGCACAGAGTGATTTTCATGAATTCGGAATTAGCATGTAGCCACTGTGTGTGCGTCTCACAGTGTGTAGGTGGTAAGATAAACAGCAAAAACTAGTTCTGCTGTAATTATGTTGTGTAAGCATGTAGCATTGTGTCATGTTTCCGTGGAGGCTGAATGAGCGATGGCTGCATTTCTGTTCAATTTCCTGTTTCTTTTTTTCTTTTTCTGGGGATGCAGGCGACCAAAGCGGCCGTGCCCTCTGGCAGTGCCCGCCATGACGGCTCTGTTCTTAGATGAGAACTTGCCGGATGGAACGCGTCTGCGCCCCGGCACCAAGTTCATTAAGTACTGGAAGATGAAGAATACCGGGAGAGTGTGCTGGAACTCCGATACAAAGGTAAGAAAGAAGTTTATATTATTTATTGTTTATTTATTCTGTTATGCACTTTTTTTGTGTACAACTGTATTTCCATGTCTGGACTTTTGTTATTAATGTGATGATGGTAAATACTGTTTATTTATTCACAGAAAGTAAATCAATCCTTATAAGACAAGTAACATATACAAGGAACATGCTTTATTTGGACTTTAAATTGGCAAGGAATAAAAATGTTTTCCCTTCATTTTCAGGTGATTGCAAACTTTGCGAATGTATTTATTTTTATCATCTAACTCTATCACTCTCTCTTCTTTTCCCTCTCTCCCTTGCTCTCTCCTCCAGCTGAAGTTCATGTGGGGGAACCTGGCGGTGGGCTCAGGGGACCGCTGGCGTGAGGTACCAGTGCCAAGGCTGCAACCGGGCCAGGTAGGCGTGGTGAGTGTGGCGCTGTGTGCCCCGGCCCTGGAGGGCTCCTATACGTCCCACTGGCGCCTGGCGCACGCCGGCGAGCAGTTTGGCCCACGCGTCTGGTGCAGCATCGTGGTGGACCCCCTCGCCCCTGCCGCCGTGTCCGTTGATGGCCTGCTCGTGTCTCCATGCGTTACCCCACAGGTGAGAAAAGTGTCACCAAAATAAGAGAACTTGCCAGGAACTTGAGCCGCCTCCCCAACAGGAAATGTTTTGGAAAATCGGGAGCTATTTAGAATCTTTTTATTCCACAGCAATTAAAGGTACTGGCCTCATTCTCTGTTTTTTGTTGTTGTTTTTTGGTCCAGTAGCCACTGTGAATGTAACTACTGGCATAATGGTTCATACATTTACTTCTGGGCTGTTAATGTGACGTTTTGACAATATAATCTGAAATGTTTGCAATGAGGCATGAAATTGATTTTTTTTTTTTGTCTATTATTAGGCCGAATGCCAATTGATTTTCTCACTCAGTTATCTCAGTATGGATGTTGCATAGGATGGCTGAATCATCTTTGGCAGACCTTACAAGTCCATTGTTAGTTTCGCCCTTGTGTTTAGTGTGTGTGAAGTAGTACTGCTGAAGTGTATGCCCACATCACTGCACATGTGGCGATGAACAGAAGGCTGATTTGGTTAAGTGAAAAGACTGAGGTTTTGGTTGTTTCTTACAAAAACAGCAGAGCTGTTCCACAGTCACCCCACAATAAGACTAATAACTCTCAATAAGACCAAATTTGGATGATTAGATGAATTAATAGATGACCCACCCACCCTTTTGCTTTCAGATTTTTTGCTAAATTTATACTCTGTATTTTACCTGTATCTTACTATTACTAGTGACACACACACACACACACAGAGTGAACTCGCACTAGCTTGGAGCACTCAGACCTCAGGGAGCACTTAAGGATAGGGTGCTTTCCAAGGGCATCTCAGCTGTGAATATGAACATAGGAAATTGATGTTCAGCCACTTCACTCGCCCAAATTTGTTTTTCCCTGGATTGATCTAGCCACCCTTGGGTTGCATGTTCAGTCCCCTAACCAGTATAGTAGGCCACAGCTTCCCCATAGGGTGTATGTATGATGCATTGTGAGCTTGCTAATGCCATGCTCTGTCCACCTCTTCATTCCTTGCAGCAGGACAAAACAGCCCCCTCTCCAGAGAAAGGAGAGAAGGGAGGTTCCGTGTCCAGGATGCTCATGTCCGTGGAACAGGACAGCGACCGGGAGTTCTACATCCCTTCAGTCGACCTGCTCACAGCTCAGGTAGAGCACACGCACACACACACACACTTCTGAATTGCTAAGTCATTTACATGTAACATCTATATATAGGCGTATTATGTGATGCAATTGTTTATTGATTGATTGATTGATTATTTTTTTTTTGTTACCACTTATGAATCATTATGAATCTATGTATATGTTCATTTTGGCTTTCTCTGGTTTTAATGCAGGACCTACTGTCTTTTGAACTTCTGGATATAAACATAGTCCAGGAACTGGAGAGCGTGCCAAACAACACTCCGGCAGGTACTGCTGACACATCTGTATTTCAGTAAAGCCTGGCCGCTCCCACCGCTTGGTTTTCTATTTATTAGTGTTTGTTCTAATGGCCCCGTATGGCTCATCATCATCATCTGGGACCTAGTATATGACAGCAAGCTCACCACAGGGTATCTGTTTTTTATCTACCCTGCCACCCTCCGCAGATATGACCCCCTGCATGTCACCACTGCCGCATGAGGGACTTCTGCAGGACAAACCCTCCCTGGCACTCATCCAGGAGGAGGCAGAGGCCCAAGGAGTGAAAAGCATTCTGGGTAAGGGCAGGATAACTACAGAGGTTGCCAAGTGGAGGACAGAGTCAATATGGTTCAATATGTTTGGGGTACCACACCAGTGTGACTGCTTTAATAAGTAAAGTAGTTGTTGTTCATTTATTAATCCTGTTTAATTCAGACATGACCACTTGAATCAAGTTATTTTTATGAATTCAGTGATGGCATTTTCATATTTTTTTGTATTAATGCATATTAGAGTCACTCTCAAAAGAATGATGAAAGCATTTGTAGCATGATTTGATTACTATACATAGAATCATTCTATGTGGGTATTTAGCATATAAGGTTTTATAACTGTTTGCATACTGTATATTAAATTGTCTATATATTAAAAGGATTTATAAGACGCATGCACTCATAATAGACTTACTCAACGTCACTTACATGATGGGTTTAATCAGACTGAAATTTAAAGGTTTTTAATTGAGTTTGATTTTACAGTTCTTAGTAATTTAATTTAATTACACAATTTACATGACAATTTTTAGCCTGAGTAAAAAATACAACTGGACTGAAATTACTTATGTGGATTTAATTAAGGGCAGCATCAACTTACTAACCCATCCTGATGTGTCTCTCGGTCTCCAGATGTGACTCAGGCCCAGGCCCAGGAGTTGAACCTGGTTCCTGCTCAGGAGGAGGGCGAGGAGGAGGACATCAGCGGGTCACAGTTTGTCTGCGAGACGGTCATCCGCTCGCTGACTCTGGAGGAGGCCCCAGACCGCAGCCGCCTCTGCTCCAGCATTCCCAGCAAATGTATGCACACACCCATGCACACCAGAGGAGGCAGATTTAAAGGGGAGCTCTGGCATGTTTCAGCCTAGATGTTGTTTTTGGAGGGCTTAAATGAGCTTCTATTTTGACTGTATAGAATATGTGCGAATCACTATTTTTTGAAGGGCTTGCGATATTAGCAGGCTAGCCCGCTCATTTCTGAGCCGATTTCTGTCACTTTTGTACTGAATGAAAGCGTTATGAAGCCCTCTAATAACAAAATCTAGTCTTAAACATGCCAGACTTCTCCTTTAAGCACTGATAGTAATGTAGATTGCATCTCGTACAGAGGACTGTGAACACACCTTTCTTGCTGATTACTTACAGTAGGGGGGATCACATTCCACAGACAGGACCTTCTTGCTGGTTTCTCGCAGTAGGGGAGATCTTTATATCATAAAGAAGAACAGGAACCACTCTCCATTTGCTGGTTACTAACAGTAGGGGGTGATGAAGTCCCATAGAGAACACTGGGAATCTTTCTCTGTTTGTTGGTTACTAACAGTAGGGGGAAATCACACTCTACAGAGAGGACTTAGAACCAGCCTCTGTTTTTTTAATGGCAAAATTTGTCATGCAAGAGCTTCCATTTTTGCAGGGTTTCCTGTTAAAACACAAAACTACTCCAAAATGAAGCGTACAAGTGATAGGACAAAAAGTGTTGTGCGAAACATGTTATCTGACTCTTTAAAGAGACTTTGCTAAGCTAAGACAGAATGTCATGACAGAAATTGTGCTTAAACACTTACCTGGTTGGGTTTGTTCTGTGCGGCTCCTGTCAGTGGTGCGTCCGGCGGTGCAGGGCTCGGCCTCCCTGGGTGACAGGAAAGTGCAGAGGGCTCCAGAAGCTGTGGTGGTCCTGCCCCGTACTACCCCCACAGTGCAAATAGAGCAGCCCACAGCAGGTGAGTAAAGAAACCTCTTGTGCACACACACTCGCACATCTCACACACACACACACGCATGCACACAGACACATACTCACACATATTTTACACACATCATATCTCGCACACACACATTGTTCTACCTAAGATTTTGAGTAATTATCTACTAACAAAATGTTACAGTCTATTTATTTAACTACTGACCGTGAAAAGTGCTTTGTTCTTCCTGCTTTGGGTTTGTTTTGGGTTAAATTGGGTAGTTGTTAACTGATTTCACAGCACTTACAAGTAGCTTCATTGTACTCGTTGATCATATTCATTTTTGTAAACATAGCAATTTGCTGTATAAGTAGATTTTGATACCTGATCAAGATGTTAGACTTAAATTTGTTTTGGTTTTAATCTATCAGTATTTATTTTGCGCAGGACCAGCTGAAGGTCAGGAGTCTGACATTGAGAGCATTGCTGTAGACCTTGGTCAGGAGGGACAGAGGGAGGAGAAGGAGGACCCCAAGAAGAAGAGTAAAGACGACGAAGAGCCCGAGGGAGGAATGGAGCTCAGAGACACCGAGGAGGGAAAGGAAACACGATCACGGACATCCTCCGCGTCGTCTGAAGACTACATCATCATTCTGCCGGACTGCTTTGACACCAGCCGGCCACTAGGGGAGTCCATGTACAGCTCGGCCCTCTCCCAGCCCGGAGACAGCCTAGAGAGCCAGGGGGACACCGGCCGGGTCACCCCCGAGGGGGAGCGCAGCGAGGCGGAGGAGGCTTCCGCTGCTGCGTGCCTCAGGACCAGCGCTACCATCAGTTCTAATGTTGGCGCCAATGCTAACGACATGTTGTGCACCTCACAGACGCTGGATACGGTTCCACTCACTCCTGTGGTGGTGACGGCTCCTCAACCCTCCATCTCAGCCAGGTAAGAGCACAGGAACTGTTGAACACAGTCAGTCACATTATTATTACCTAATATTTATACATTGCATGATATTTAGAACAGGAGTGTCAAACAAATTTTTATCAGGGGCCACTCGAACATTATGCCACCATATCTCATCTACATGCATGACCACAAACTGTTGGGTAAAAAAAAATTGTGTTTCCTTGTCAAGGTGTTATGCAAAGTTATATGCAAAGATGTTTCACCTTTCAACCAAAAGGCTTCTTATTCTGGCCTGGTGATGGGAAGACCATGGGGACATTTAATTCTGGAGTATAGGTGTAACTGTGAGCTGTAGACCACACCTCTCATCATCTAACAATGGGTCACATGAGTCACCCATTGACATAGTTAGCGCAAGTCAGTGTATGAATTGGAGTTGGTCATTCTGATCACAGGATCCACATTCATGTTTCTGACCATCACCTGCACAGTCCTATGTGTCTGTGTTCTGATCTTCCTTTCCTGTTGGCAAGCAGCTCCATGATGTGCCTCATAGTTGAGTTCAGTAGTGACATGCGGAAACGTGATCATTATTTTGCACTTTGTTAAAGCTATTTTCAAGCAGGCCACATAGCTACAATTTAATTCGGGCCACATGAAATTATATGAAGGCCTGGTTTAGAATAATTATATAACACATTCTTCTCAATTTGCTGCTGACACACTGCATTATCTGCATGTGTATTAATTACATACATGTTCTGTGTACTTATAATTACTTGTGGTGATATCTAAGGTGAGTTCTTTGCTATGGAAACAGTTTCCTTTAAATAGTCACGTGGACAAACCAAGAAAAGAGAAGTGAGGAGATGATCAGGACATGGAGCAGAAAAACAAATGTGTGCATTTCAGTATGTGCATCTCATATATTGGCTTCATATAGTCTGGCCATGACCGATAGACCGGGCTCAATCCTCAGGGCGTCTTTCAAACTGCCTCTGCACGCAATAGGATAGCACCATGACCAATCACAGCCATCTTAGTTGTTTTTTGCACCGTTGTAGCCCTGTCATGATCGTGTCTGCCCATAGTCCGCCCAACAATTCTCTAAAAAGAGCGTTGTAATTGGTCCAAAGAAAGCCTTGGTAGAAGAGCTACTGAGGCCCTATGGTGCGTGGCTAGACGTACCGGCTGAGCAAAACTATTTGCTACCGCTAGGGTACGTCCGATTTCCGATTTCTAGGGTAGGCTTTGTTGGCTTTTGGTGACTAAAGTGTTGATGTAATGGTGATGAGAGAGTGAGGCAGGTAATATAGCAATATGTGTTCTTCATACTTGTTTTTAGCCCAGAGAATCAGGACCACTGCCAGGGTGTGGATGGGAGTGAACTTCACCAGTCAACAGACCAAGAAAATGGTAAGTGTAGACACGAAAACACATACATCTGGAATAGCATAGCCCATTAATGCTTGCTACCTTGCCCTGTCTTTCTATGTTGTAGCTCCTGATGTTGTCCAGACGCAGCCTGGCAGTCCATCCGCCCCTAAGACCAGAGACTCAGAAACACAGGACCTAAGGTGGGATGGATGCATGGGTTAATTGCACTTGATGCAGAGATTTCTTATACTATTACAGTATTTTATGATGTGGCTCATTTAACTCCGGCATTTAGTCTCTCCGGATATTTCTGCTGTAATGAGTATCAGCTCATCAGTGCCTTGATCAGTGTCTTTCTATGTACTCTTCTTTCTTTCTTTCTTTCTTTCTTTCTTTCTTTCTTTCTTTCTTTCTTTCTTTCTTTCTTTCTTTCTTTCTTTCTTTCTTTCTTTCTTTCTTTCTTTCTTTCTTTCTTTCTTTCTTTCTTTCTCTCTCTCTCTCTCTTTCTCTCTCTCTCTCTCCCCCCCTTCTCTTAATCTTTCCCAGGGCATTATCTGCGGTAGCATAGAAAAAAGTGTTATGAAGGCAGTACCCCCCCAATTATTGAGCTGTAATTTGTACTCTGTCCACAGTGCCTTGATCTATGTTTCCATGTACTCTTCTTTCCTTCTCGCTCTCAGTTCCCAGGGCATTACTGGGGGGCTGGTAAAGGGGGCACTCTCAGTGGCAGCCTCTGCCTATAAAGCTCTCTTCACCGGGCAGCATGGCCCAGATCCGGTGAGTCCCCTCTTTGAGTCTGTTCTCACTAGTCATTAGAATGTGTGTTGGGTAAATTCGATTGCAAGTGGCTCATTCTAAATAAAGGTGTCAACAGTGACCAAAACGGTTTGTAATCAGATTGGCTAAACCACATGTGGAGGTGGTTTAAGACACTTGTGTCCACATGTGTTTTGTAATGTGAACTCTCAATGTGTTCTGATGTGTCTTAGACCGTGATGTAATAGACTAACAGAATAGTGTACATTGCATTGAAAATAAAGTAAATATTCTAAATTGCATAGTTATATTCTAAAGGTAAATCTGATTGCAAGTGATCGGCTGAGATGCGCATTAGAACACTGGTGTGAACGAAATGCGTCTTGGCTAACCACTTGCAATCGGATTTACCCAATCCGCATTCTAATGACTTGTGTAAACAGGCTCACTGTCTTTCTCCCCTTCTCTCTGTCACTTCAGTCCCCAAAGATATGACTTTATGTCGAGAGGGAGTTTCTCTCCTGCCCTGAGTTTTTGCAAATTACATTGAGGCAATTCTAATGGAAATTTAATTGAAAATGGAATTGAATTCAGCTTTATAGATTTTACCATGCGCCAGTGAAATGAAAACCCTACAAACTTGCTCTTCCATGATTCAAAGAATGAAAAGATGAGGAGAGGCAGTGAGTCTGTTATATAAATGATATGAACATGGTTCCTATAATTGTGCTTCCCAGAACATTTCTTTTTTCTGTCAGCTGCGTAATTGCCCCATCAAGTTAGTTCCTGTAATTTAACACACTGATCAGGACTCTGAGAATAAACTTTGCACTTAATAATGGGCCAAAGAAGACTTCTTGTGTAAAAACTATTGGTAACTAACAGTGGTATGTCCTAACATGAGTCTATTTTGAATGAAATGCTTCAAAACATTCACATCACATTACTTTAACTCTTTACTTATACTAAGAGTATAAGAAGACCAGTGGAAGTCCTGATTTGCACATTCAATATAACTCAGTCAAGCCATCTTGTTCCTTTTAGCAACTTAAAGTGTGTCAGCAGTCTCATGAGATCACATGAAACATGCTTCTTGCTTTGACTTCTTTGACTAGTCAGAATGAGAAACCATTTTGTGGCTTTGATTTGGATAAATTGGTGGTATATCAATCAGTCATTGTTTCCTCCATCTGTCCTACCATAACTCAAAGTAACATTTTTTTTCTGTGAGTTTTCTCAAATGCATTTCTCCTTTGCTTCTGTACGTCCTTCAGCCCCCTGAGGACGCTGCCACGCAGGACGCCATGATGGCCGTGCTGGTAGAGATGGGCTTCGCAGACCGACCGCTGAACCAGCGCCTGCTGCAAAAACACAATGGCAATCTGCTGGACGTGGTCAACGAGCTGGTGCAGATGTCAGACAACGACTGGTTCTCCAGCCGATACTGAGACGGCGGTGAAAGGGTCGCGTCTCACTCCCTTCTCTTCTCTCTCTCTCTCTCTCTCTCTCTCTCTCTCTCTCTCTCTCCCCCAACTCGCTAGCTCTTGGTTCCCTCTTGAGTACTTTCTTACATAAGTTCTTCTGATTTTTCATGTCTCAACACTACAGGCACTGACTATGAACTAACAAGACATTCCAGTGTAGGGACGCTAATTTGAAAACATAAACCACATGCAGACGGTCCAGTTGATAAGGATCTCTTCTTTTAGAGAGGCAATCATATCCAAAGTATGGTTTTCTTCCACACTCGGAAACCAATTCAAAAGGCAAAACATTAAGGTCGTAATCTTGTATTGAATTTTTGAAGATGGAACACAATCAAAGTTACAGGGTTGGCATGACTTAAAGTGTAAAGGCCTCAGATTATGTAACGGATAATGGGCGACAGTGTGACCAGTTTGATGGAAATAATGGCAAGGTGGCGACGAAGAACTACGTTGCACGAAGCGTGGAGCGGAGTTGCCTCTGCCGAGTCAATATATCCATCGAACTGGTCACCTTGAAGCCCGTTATTCCGCTTCTCTCCCGCTTGTATTTAGGATATAATTTTATCTATAACTTTAGATTTAAGAATCATGTGCATGAACTACAGAAAATAACCTATTAAAGCTACCGTTAAGAGGGGGAGAGTACAGCGTGACATACCGTACTACGGTTATTATGGTTACCATTTATAAGTGCGTTGGTATGGAACGGTGGTTCAAATTTTTTGGATCTACTTCAAAAGTAGCCAGTAATACAAAGTTAATTCCCACCTCATGAGCCGATCAACAAAAGAGAATCCCATTGTTATGAGAGATAATGAGAGTTAATCCACAGAAGTATTCATAATCCCATCATAGGGAAGTAAATGGGATTCAGAAACAGCAGTTAGCATACTACAATAAACTGTGTTAGGTGATGTAATATAGGGGCTTATGTCTCTCGTCAGTCAGTAGGCTACGTTATTGATTGGTAGCAGAATTACTGTAGGAAGATTGCTCTGTGAATGTCTAGGCATGAGAGCCAGTAGGTATAGTAGGTTCTCATTGCATAGCCAAACCCTTGCATACCAAAATGTCCTCTACTCACCTAATTTACTGGACAAAAAAAACATACTGGATCAAATTGCACTGTGCAGACATTTTGTCCTGCACTTGAAAGACAGATAGGATTCTTTCAAGGGGATCATGGCATTTTTTTTTTTTTTAAAGCAAATGCGTGCATGACCATCGGTATAGGAATAATATGGTGCACTATGGATGTTGTGTAATAGATATAGAGGGGATGTAAGCAGAACAGTATGTAAACAGTATGGTCTTCTCCTGCTGTCAGGATATATTGTATATCAAAGTTATGGCATTTTCAGATAACATACAGTAGTAACTTCATGCCATGACTTGGTAGCCTGCATTTCTTCATTGAAAAAAAAAAAACATTATCATCACACACATCGTCATCGCCACAGAGTGGATGCATAATCCTTATTAAGGAATACATTCTCACTAATTTATATTGTACCATTCTATTGCCTAAGACAATAACATGGGTGTCCCTTCTCAATGATATTGTACTGAAAGTGTATGTATGTATGTATGATTCGCAAATCATAAGTATGCCATTTGCACCTGTGTAACGTAAGATAATCAGTTGCTTGTTTGTGACTTGAGGGACCCAAGGCAAATAGTTTTAAAAGGCAACTCGTCTTAAAAGGAAGGTTTGTTTTAATCTTGTGTGTGTGTGTGTGTGTGTGTGTGTGTGTGTGTGTGTGTGTTCAGTGTTTGTTTTCTTAAGAGTACAGCTTATGCTCAGACCAAGGCTTTTAAGCATGCAGAGATTTATGCTGATGGTGATGTTGGTGTAGGATGTGTATGTTGAAAAACAGGGACAGAAAATATATTTGTATGTAGATATCCAAAAAATCAGGTTTTTTTTTTTTTTTTTTTTTTTTTTTTTTTACCTCAACCAAAATTTAAGTTGATAAATATCATTCCAAACTATAAGAGGTCTTTGTATATTGAAATATTGTTTTCATTTGTGTAAAAGATGGAAAGAAATCTTGATATCAAGAGGAGAACATCTGGAGGAGGACACTTTAAAGATATTTCAGCAATTGCTGGATTTAATGCTTAATTATCTTTATCATAAACTGTGTGATTCCATTTGCACTATATGTTAATAGATGATGATGGAGTCTAGTGAGGGAGAATACTGGACTAATTGGTCTTGCTTGCAGTCATGTCAAATTAAATTATTTTATTCATCCAGAATTAGAACAATTATGGGATAGATAAATGTATATCTAATATGTTGAAATGGATTGTGTATTTTTGTTTCTTTATAGCCTTATTTTGCTGTAATGTTATGACATGAAGCTACAGTAGGTCTATGAAGACAAAAAGAAGCACTTAAGAATAGTCCAGCTAAGCAGTTTTCCCCCTTTTTTACCCCAGCAGGCAATAGTCTGTGGTTATTCTAAACAAAGAGTTGAATTTCACCAAGGAGACACTTTCAGCTTGTGCAAAACCACCAGTGTAAATCAGTTTGTGCTGAAAATGGCATCCTACTGTCCTGGGATGCAACCCTGTACTATAGCCAGTTTCTAGCAGTTTTCATAACTGAACCAAATTGGAAATTGGATTGACTGGACTTTAATGAATGTAGCGGATGATGCAGTTGGAACATTGTCTGCAGGTACAGTCTCCTGGGTGAACAGATCTGGGGTGTTGTGGGCTGTATGCTTTGAAAGCTGTAATGCAGTGTTCACTAATCCATAAGTTAGAGGAGTCAGTCAGAGATGAATGCCCCTCTTTAGATAAAATATGTGAGATTTTGTGTCTCAACAAGTATGATTTCATATGGTGAAGTGTGTGTGTGTGTGTTGATAACATTGCCTCTCTAATGGTGGGTGTGGGTGTGAGGGTGGGCATCTGCTGAAAATGAGACTGTGATGAGTGTGAGTAGGAACACGTGTGTGTGTGTTTGTGTGTGCGCATTGCGTGTATTTGCGCAAGCTCTAAATGTAACTTCATAAAACAGTCATGTTATCCAGCCATGATGTGTAAATCTGTCACAAATAAACATCACAACAGTATCCTCTCATTGTTTCATCTGATAATTGGGATTTGGTGATTGTGGTGTGTGGGGGGGGGATCAGTCACATACAGGAACTATTAATGGGTGCCTCAATTATGAACACCAGAGAGGGAAGCTTAATACTATGGCACCAATGACGACTACACACACTGGCTAAAGCCAACTCTGCAAACAACCAACCAAGCACAGACAATTGATACTGACTCTCCAGAGGATGGCAGCAGAATCGTATGAGAAAGTAAAAAAGGTTTCATTTTTGCAACGTCACGACAACCAGGAAACTCAAGACGAGTCAAAACGACAGTGAGGATAACGCTACAGTCAGAGCACCTGATACAACGCTTGGGGCCTTCTTAAACCCCGTAGACAGCGTGATATGTCAGATAATGTCCATGTTTTCTTCAACATGAGATATATCTGTCATTTGCATTATATGTCATAATCAACTTGGTGAGTAAACAACTCGCACCAACATTCGCACTTACACACATTCGTAGTTGACATTGCTTGGGTTAACGTCAGGCCAGAGAAAAAAGTGAAATGAAACCGATTTTATGCAAACCAAATAAGCATCTTAAGTAGGTCTTGCGATTGATGTAGGAATCGCGCTCTTGAATAATCTGTACAGGTGCGTAAACAACTTGATTGTTCACTCGAAATCGGCAGAATGAGCGCTCTTTTCGGAAGCGCTAATTTGGGAATCCCACAGTAAATTTTGTGAACCAAGCAGTAGTCTACATTTTTGAGATGCTACAGAACAGTAGAAAGTCATGCGCCTTGTGGACAAAACCTTAGTTTTGTATGTAGCCTACACCTGAAGCGTGACAGGTAGCCTTCACGTGACGCCAGCCTTCACGAGATGTTTGAACCTTTGAACCCAAGAGTAGTGCCTCTCGTGTAGGCTACGGCATATTACCGCTGCAATGCTGTCATGTAGGCCTAATTACTGAATAAAAAGGACCAGTTATCAAGTTGTAGGACAGACTTATGATGGTGTTTTGGACTGCAGCAGCGTAACGGACTAATTGATAGACTAGTTGACGATGAACCTTGCTCCTTCGCTGTTCACTTTTTTTTATAAAAACGTTAAATTGAACCACACTGCATAGGCTCCTGTATGTCAGACCGTAGGTCTTTTGACATCTGTAATGGTTTTACTAGCTGGACATTTTTTAAAGTTGGAAACAGACCATTATGATGCATTGTAAAGTGATCAGAATGGCCTAGTAAGGCCAGAAAATTAAATATTCTCTCTCATTTTCACTATCGTCAGGGATGGGAGGCTTTTTTAGTCGTGGGCCTGAGGATGCCCAGCTCATCCTACCAAAGGACAGGCCGAGACCAGAGAGAAGATCGGTCGGCGCTGCTGAGGATTCAGTGGACTGCCCCACCTGTCAGGGCACAGGGCGCATCCCAAGAGGTGTGTAGGCCTGCAGGATATTTATGTACACATGTGTGGATGAGAGTTTGAGCAAGAGATGCCATAGACCTCTGGGGTTAGTCCATGACAAAAGTCATAATCAAATACTGACATTTTTTAATTATTTTCAGTTCTGAAACTATGATAAATTTACCTGATTATTCATTGACCTTAGAGGCAATGCTTCATTATTTTTACTTTTGGACAATTCTACAGTTAATTGTCACATCTAAAACGGCAATAAAATGGCATGGTATTTTGTATGATGTGAATGCTTACATAAAATTTGAGCATATGCTGTTTTTTGCTATAAAAGTAGTTCAGTTCGCTGTAAAAGTAGTACAGTTTGCTCTTTGTCACATGCAAAATGTGGATGGACCCTTTAATATTCAAGCAGCATTTATAAAACACATCCATGCGTTTATTGGTCATTTGTTTCCAAACTGACCTGCACACTTTTGTGAATATTTTGTAATCAATGAAAGACAAAATTGGAATCTTGTTTGTATTATGTCCAGGGCAAGAGAACAAATTGGTAGCAGTGATCCCATGCACAGACCAGAGACTCAAGCCAAGACGCACGTGAGTGAATATTAGTGTGTGTGTGTGTGTGTGTGTGCATCCTTCAGTACTGTGTGTTTTCTTGGGTGGTTTCTATGTGTATCTAACCAACGGAGTAAACCAATCCAATCTCTTGGCTGTTCCTAAACAATCTCAGAGTGCTCCAGTGGATAAGACTCCCATACTTATTGTAAAACTAGCTCTTCTTAACATCAAATCACTTTCAATCAAGTTATTTTTAATCAATGATCTTATCTGCACACATAATCTTGATTTCTTGCTTCTAACTGAAACCTGGCTGGAACAAGCAAACAGTTTACTATCCTCATCGAAACTGCTCCCCCAAATTTAAATTTCATGAGTGTGACAAGAACAACTAGTGGAGGAGGGGTCGCAAAGATATTCAAAGCATCTTTTCAGTGCAAACAGATACAATTTGGTGACTTTGTATCTTTTGAGGACTTATGTGCACTCCTTAAGGGTTCTCCCAGTATCTTATTATTGCCTGTCTTCTAAAACATTCAACTAAATTTTTTCTTGAAGAGTTTGGACTGTTAACGACTATTTGTTTGGAGTTTGACTGTCTTATTATGTCTGGGGAATTCAACTTCCATGTGGATAATGCAGAAAACACCTATGCAAAGGAACTACTCACACTAATTGGCACTTTTGACCAAACACAACACATTCAGGACACACTCTCATGGTCATACTCTGGACCCTGTCATTATTGTCAGTGTCTTGTTGGCTCTACAGTTGTTAAGGACTTGGCTTTATCTGATCATTTCTGTATTTTCTTTGATGTTTGTATGCGCCCTCACATTCAGACCAAGGCTAAGACTGTAGGAAGGAGAATCATAAATTATAACACAGGTCTTCTCTTTGAGCACGCACTCTCACAGACCTTAAGTCAACCATTACAACCTGTAGATGACTTACTGACCAATTTCAATTCTAAGATGACACAAATTATGGATGATATTGCTCCATTAAAAATCAAAAGAATCACAGACAAGAAAAAAGCACCACGGAAGCAAAATCCAGTGGTTAAACTGCTAAAGAGAGTGTAGGAAGACTGAAAGAAAATGGCACCAAATCTAATTCCCACATCCATTACAAAATCCATAAAGGGATGACAGCAAGACACTGATGACAGTCTTTCTTCTCCAGCATCATTAATAGAAACATGAACAATGCTTGTGCGCCATTTTCCACTGTTGTGAAGTTAACAAATCCCACATCACAATTAGCACCTGAGCCTCTCTCAGTTGATAAATGCAGTGAGTTTGCATCTTTTTCTCAGAGGTAAAATTGATAAAATAAGACTGAATATAACTTCACAGTTGCAAATAGCTCAACACCTGGAACCAGTGTCCTCAAAGGGAGGGGAACTTCTACATCTGAACTGGATATTTTACCTACCAACTTTTTCAAATCTGTTCTACACCTTGTAGCAGCTGATGTGCTCCAGATTATAAATTTAACTTTACAGAATGGCACCCCCCCCCCCCCAAGTCCCTGAAAAAAAGCAGCCCCTACTGAAAAAGCATAACCAGGATTTTTCAGTGCTTAGCAACTACAGGCCCATATCCAATCTACCACTCATTAGGAAAATCTTTGAAAAAATTGTCTTCAATCAGTTACTGTCGCCTTGACATCAAATAACTGTTTTGATAAGTTTTAGTCAGGTTTCTGTGCCAGTCACAGCACTGAAGCAGCTCTTATTAGTTAGTAAGTTATAAATGACATACGATGACTTAATACTAATGCAGGCAAAACATCTGTACTGGTGTTATTGGACCTCAGTGCTGCTTTTGACACTACTACATCGACTTGAACGCTGGGTTGGGTCATCACAGAATTTTGTCACTTGAAAAATGTTTCCAAACTAAGAGGCCTAATGTCAAAAAAGGATTTAAAAACACTTAAACAGAAACAGAAACAGCGAACAGAAATGGAAGGCAGAACCATTAACTTAAAGTTAAAAGTGTCCTCTCACCACAAAGTCAATATACAGTATGTCTGTCGAGAGTGTTCAGACTCCTTGCATGAGTGTAGCAAAGTAAACTGAGTCTGGTTCACCAAGCTATGTGTGATTTTCTTGTAGCCATATATTTTAGCCAGCTGTGTAAGATCAGGGATTTTAACTTGATATAATATAATGATTGTGTGCTGTCTATTTTTTGTTTGCTGTATGTTTTTGTGTTTTTTTTTTATTATTTACCTTTATTCTGGTAGGACAGTGGAGAGTGATAGGGAATGAGTGGGAGAGAGAAGGGGTAGGATAGGGAAATAGGTCAGACTTTAACCTGGGTCCCCTGGTTTATGGTATAAAGCCTTAGCCCACTGAGCCATGGTGACCCTTTATGTACTGTATAAGTAAATGCTTTTTCTCAGAGTATAGGCTGTTTTTTTACACTTCTACATATCTGTTTTTATTTGTCTCCACCCCACAGAAAGCTGTACGTATGCGTGTCAGTGGGGCTGTGTCTTCTCTTCAGCAGCCTTGTCCTGTTCTTCTTGTTCCCTCGCAGTGTGACTCTCTCCGAGCTCACGGTGCAGTCAGCCTACGTGGTCTTCACACCAAGTGCCGTCAATATCACTGTGCACGTGTGTATACAGGCATAAAACATGTTTATCAAATGCAGTCTAACAGCAAATGGTCAGACCATAATAGAAATTAGATTTTTGTGGAGGAGATTTTTGTGGAGTCTTGGGGGATGGGTCACAGACCACTTGTAAGTCAGATGTTCTTCTCCAGCAGGTAGACTATACTGTCTACAATATTATCCATGCAGTTTAGTTTTTTGACATTTCTGTTTACATTACATGCACAGACTATGTAACAGTAAGAGCTTTAGATGTTCCATAGTGCAACTGTAATTGAAGGTATTTTGGAGCCCATAAGCGATGCTCCAGGACTTTAACGACTGTGTGTAGGTTATTGTTAACTAATCATTTATGTTCTAGAAGTTATTGGTAACTAATAATTTATGTTCTAGAAGCCAGAATCTTTACAATTCAGCTAATTTGCCAACAACCAGTACATTTATAGTTGAACTAGTATTGCACAACCTGAGGTCCGGTCAGACTGTTTACATATTACCATTCCATGCCTCAATCACTCATGTCATATGTCTTAATTCATCACATAATTTTGATTTTGATTTTGAGATATTATTCTCCTCTGTTCTGATGCAGAATTCATTGAACATCAGCAATGAAAACTTTGCAGTGGTGGAGGTCTCAGATCTACAAGTGCAAGTTTTCTATGTGGAAACAGTTGTGGGATCAGCAAGTGCTACCAATGTAACAACTGTCTTACCACGATCTACGAAAAAAGTAAGATGTATGTGTGTGTTTGTTTGTGTATGCATGTATCCACATGCATATGTGTACACAGCCTTAAAATAATAGTATGCAATTAGTATGAAGATAATATATTGTTTACAGTTACCATGTCCAATAAAATAGCTCTATAAAATCACTCAAAAGGTTAATCTTCAAATTTATGCTTGACTGGTCATCTACTGTACTTCAGTTAATCCCTGGAGAGACAGCAGTTTTTATCCTTTTAGTCCATGCAATGTTTCCATTAAAGATTAAGGGCTTTCCATGGAATGTGCTGACTCTTTATAACTTAGCCACTCTTCCTTCTCACAGTATCCCTTCATGGTTCTCGTCAGTCTAACCGACCAGGGGCTCTAGTAAGTTGTAAAATTGATGAAATAGATGTGACTTGTGAGATCAGGCTACTCAGGAGTCATGAAAGTTTGGGTCTTAAATTTTCTTGGATTCCTTGTGCTGTATTAAAGTCCTCTTTTATGTTAGGTAAACATACTCCCATTCCCAGTTGCTTTGGTGGTAGTAGATGGAGCATGATAACAGTTGAAGAGAATCAAGTCACAGTAAATCAGTAAAAATGTTGTCTGTTAAAACTCAAAAAGTGACTGTTAAACAGGAAATACATTTTATACTAAACATTATACTTGATTCTTTTAAAGGAGAAATCCGCTGTCAGTCAATCTAGAGCCCTGTTGTTTGAAGTCACCAAATGCTGTCAGCTGGAAAAATAACAAAAAATTTTGATGCAACATTGACAAAATAGTGAATCGGCAAGTAACACAAGTGGGGCACAGTAACTTACTTTCAGTTTAATTTTGCTATGTCCCATTCAGTTAACATTAGTTATTGGTTCATTATTCGAATTTGAATTCGAAATCAAATTTTCTGGTTCATTTTTAAACAGCAACAGCAATCAGTGACCTTGAACAACAGGGTTATTGACAGATTCATTGTTCATTGTTATTGAATGCTGAGAGCAGAGATGATCAAGGAAAAATGTCATTGCATATGCAGTCTTTCCTGTTATATTTATGATGTTGTGCTGTTTTAGGGAGGGTCACTGGGAGATCTAGAAATGAGAGCTTTTCACTTTTAAAGTTTGATACATTCTGTTGTCTGTCACCACTAGTAATTACTGCAGATCACTGACATCGAAGATTCACGTCCTATTTCTAAAAATTCAGTAAGTAACATGGTATGGGTGTGTCTACAATGTCCTAATGCATATTATTCAGAAAACCTATAGGAATATGTGCATTTTCTTTAGTATATCATGTAATTAGATGTAATAGCAGCAAGTTATATTTTGAAGTGATCCACAACTAAGTCATCATTGCGCCTTTTGCGCTATGGACCTTACTGAACCTGTTTACCTTTGTTCATTTTCAGGGTGTCCATGACTGTATACTACCTGGCCCACTATGAGCAGCTTTCCTTAAACACATTTGAGTATTTAGACTGTGGAGCCAATAGCACCACACCCCATGTCTTTAACCCCAGCCAGTGAAGAACGGGCAGCTAACTCACAAGCTGGTTGAACTCTGGGAATCTGCAACGATTGATTTGAACAATGCCTTCACGTATAGATAAAACTTAAGTATACACATTTCAGTTATTGCTGTTGTTTGCACTGTAGCCTACAGAAGGAAATATTCTGTTGCCAAGTGGCAGTTAGTCATGTGACTTGCCTTATTAAATTTGTACTTGATTACTTTATTGGCACTATAAATAGGAAGTGGAGATAATTTCCTTGTGGCTCTCACAGCTTCGCTTTGTATTTTTTTAAAGCTTGCTTTCACACACGTCAGAGCTAGCTGCCATGAATGAAGTACTGTGCTCTTTGTGACCACAAGTTTTCAGTGTTTGTGTCTTCGTAGTCAGACGAAATAAAGATGTCCTCTTACGTGGTGTGTAACTGGTCTGGACTGTTAAATAACATAACACTCCACACAGAGATGTTCTTCATTTCCTCTCAAATGAAACCTGTAGTCAATACTTTGGACTCCTCGGATGTATCTTACAATTTGTGATGCTTATTTAGCACCTCCAGATCTCATGTTAATAGTACCCTGGAGGGGGCGCTGTGGTGCAGTTGGTTGAGTTGGTCTAGGGCACTTGGTTCAATTCTGACCCGAGGTCATCTGACCCTTGCCATGTCTCCCTCACATTAATTTCCTGTCACGCTCGATACTAATCTGTCTGATTTAAGGTGAAAAAGCCCAAAATCTAAACTTAAAAAATAGTGACCTGATCAGGAAAATCAAAAAACTAGTCTATACCCTTCGTGCTGCAATTATACAGATATTTTGCTTGTAACTGCAAAATTTGGTCTAACTCCAAACTCATCCAGTCGATATCATCAGGCTGCCAATACAAAGTTTGAACCCATTGTCATATGCAAATGGACCTAGAATGTTCAGAACTCTGAATTCTTTATTTTGCTGCAGAAATGCTTCTTTCACCATTGTGTGTGTGCCTTTCAATAATAAGCCACTGCTTGATAGAAAACCTATCTGCAGTATCTTTGTTACATCAGGGCCTACTTCTTAGTCCTTCGCTCAGGGCTGTCCATGTTATTTTTAGAATCGGGCCGAGTTTTCCTTTCTTCCTTGTGCTCCTACAGTCTCTTCATGTTAAAACAGTCTTAGCCGTGGTTTCTCTGAGATCCCCTTAGTCATTCTCATTTCTCCGTGCCAAGACAAAGTGGTTCAGCCACAGCCTACAACCATGTGTGTCATCACATTACACAAAACAAAAGACATTTTGTTTGCTTCATAGGGGCCCAGTGAAGTCATTTGGTTCTGCTATGCCCACAAATCACAGATTATATTAAAAAATGAGATCCCAGAACCCATGATACTAAAGAGACTAATTTTCTCTGACCAAATATTCAGGCATATACTGTCATGAACATCACATGATATACTGTTGTTAAGTTGGATTGCATGACTGCTGAAATGAATGTGTAATATCGAGATCCTACGTGAATATTTCAGTGGATCACATTCAAGTCCCTCACACTGTAATTATATTCAGTCAACAGAGATTCAACAGACAACACCAGTACCCTGGCATCATGGGTTTAACAGATTCTTTAATAGTGGCTGAACATGCATGAAATGTGATACTGTTACAACTCCTATTGGCCCAGAACACAGCTGGTTTGACCAGGATAGGACAGAATACTGGTGTAGAGGTCTTTGCATGCCAGATGTTCTCACCACTGCTGGGTGTACTGCACAGACTGACCAATTACAGACAGAAAAGAAGACATTTTTCATTAAAGATATGATAGAATATGATATTTGATATGAGACAAATTTTGTGTTCAAATATCCACAATGGTTCTCTAGAGTTATTCTCTAGAGTCTCCACCCATAGATCCAGGGATAAGCAAAGCTAAAACTGTGTGCAGACAGCCCTGGCATCAGACGTCTGATAGTGTCGGACTCATCAATGAGTGTCTATAAGCCAAATTTGAGCGGTTTGTGAAGCTTGGACATCATTGAAAGACGTTTGCCAGCTTGATTACGCAATTAATACAAATCTTTCTATAGCATTCAGTGAATATACCCTGACTAGTTCCTCACCCCTAAACTACACTGATCAAACAATTGCCTTTTTAAAACCAGCCATGGGTCTGTGATTTGAAAACAAAGTAAGGGCAGCCTGTCCACCAAGCAATAGGTTAACAAAACAATGGATGGAGTTTCTAACACTGAAGGAAAAGGGTGAACTACCTCTGGTGTGTTATATACGCTACATTATAAAAATAATGACATTCAGCTTTTCTTACCCCGTCAGTGTGTTAATTCATGTTCACATGAGCGTGAAAGAAACGCTTTCACTTACATTGTATCTGTTTTGAAGTTTCGCGCTGTATTGAATTGCATTCAGAGAGGAACGTTTGCAGTTGATGCACAGGTTCTCTCCTGTAATTGTTACATACAAGATCAATGTATGCCTTGACAAGAACACTTAAAGCAACACTACACAACAATTTGTCTCTTTTAAGGTATGCTGCTATCAGCCAACCAAGTTTGGTCTGATCTTCACAATCTTTCACTGCATGTTATGATCATATGAAAGGCAGATAAACACACCTTGCTATCCAGAATTTGTGTTATGCAGATCTGTATCCTGGACTCAAACACATTGAATAATAAATGAAAACTCAGCAAGGCAGTGATGACTATATTGTCAAATCAGACTGGTTAGTACATGCAGTGTAACAAGCTTATCACACTCCCAGTGGTTCTGCTGGTGTTGCATTGCATGCTATTGATTTAGCATGCTGTTTAGGTATTATGTATGCAAACTCACACAGCAAAACTGTTCCATCATTAAGTAACAGTTCCTATTACACCGTCTCTGGTAATAGTAAATTTAAAAAAAACTGACAGAGCACAGACATAAGCAAATGAAAGCATTTCAACCAAGTTTTCTGAGCTTAAGTGCGTAGGTACTCTATGTGACACACAATCTAGCTGTGTCAGAAGCTGAGACAGAACCCTAGCTGGACTGTAGTGTGTGTACCTGACTTTGTACACATTTAGATATGACACACTGCAAGGTAAATAAATGCATACACACATACATACATACACACATACATAAGAGCTCACATGCCAGGTTAGTATTTCATCACACACAAACCTCAGGGCTCCAATCAGAGCCAGAGGCAGTTTGCTAGTGGTAGTGTTTGAGCACCCGAGCCAAAACAGTACGGGGGGAGGCGGGGTGGCATAGGCATTGAATGTGGTCCTTGTGAATAATTCAGATCCCTCCTGTCTTGTGTGAGAACAACAGAGCATGACTGACTGTCAGATACACTTAATGGCCTACGGGGGGGAAGAGGGATGCGTGAGAAGCTGGACCCACAGATGACAGCAAGTGCAGTAGCAAAATGCTGTGTAGCCTCAAGTTCCTCCCCTGCTTTTAGTGACCTTATGGAGACCTTATGGGGAGTTTTATTTCTGCGCAAGAAAATGAGGTTACTGCAAACAGGGAAAGACCTGCCTTAGTGAATGTACAGCACTGCGCAAGAGCAATGCTATTGCAGATACAGTGGAAAAATTAAAACTTGGTTTTGTACTGGTGGATTTGTACTGCACACTAAAAACTAGATGTCCAGGAACAGAGAGAAGGTCTCTCAATTCATGAATGTAATATTTACACCCATTATATCCAGCCTGTAAGGGTATTATTAGCTAGGTGTCTGAATGCATATTACCACCATGTGATGCTCTCAGAATGTCTAATGATGTGATAGGGTAGTTGACCTGGCAATTGACTGCTGTTAATGGCCTTGACCACTGAACTGACTTGTAATGGAAGATAAGCAGGACATTAGGGGTCAGTCTTTCCTTTGTTCCATGGATTAACAGTCAAATAGGGATTAGAGGACTCTGCAGAGACCATATTTACATTGAGTTTCAATGAGCTGTGAAGTGAACCTCTTTTTTCTCTCCATGAAACCGAGCCAGTGGCATATCTTTGCGGGTTCTGCTTCATTGTTTTTGTCCATTTTTACTGTACTCGGATCTTTAATTATAAGACCAGATACAGGGCGTGTATGAGGCATGTGTGTGCTCTCATGGCTATCTGCATATGAGGTAACTTTAACTATACAAAAAGAATTATTCAGATGAACTTGTATAGCTAAAGTATGGGATCTCTGACAAGTAAGATTTATGTACATTTTTCAGTTTTGTAAAAACTGAAGTTTCTAGTGACTTTCTGTCTAGAGGAGAGTACTGCACTGCAGGAGAGTGACGTGGAATGCTTGCATACCTGGCTGCACAGGTGTGTTTGTCAGAGGCTCTGATGGGGCTTCTGGGTTTGTCTGCAGGGGGTTGTTTTCAATCTGTAGACAGGGGCAAGGAGAGTGAGACAAGCTTGGGCGTATTCCTGGAAGCGTGTTTTGTTAGTCCACAAGACAGTTAACGAGCTGTGCTTGAAGCAATCCAGTAACCAAAATAAAACTTCAGTGCCACAAAAAAACAGCTCTTCCCATGCATACGCTTAAAAAAGAAGCACTTTGTGACATGAATGCATGCAGTTCACTGAGAGCACAGAGCAGGAGTGGGATCTGTTGTGAACTTTCGGTGAACTGCTCTGGTCCAGATAGAGTACTGTGTTTGATAATGCATGATAACACAGCCTGCTTGTTCAAAGCCCAGATTCACAGATGTTTACTCTTGGTCATGTGCACACAAGCATGCACCATATGTGTTGTCTTTAGATCCAACAGTTTGCATTTTTTTCCACTACAAAATGGTCTGTTTTGGTCAGACATTCCCTGGTCCAAACTAACCAACAGCACAATGGACTTACATAGTCGCTCACATTCATGTTGTTTTATTGCACCTGCTCTGCAAATTAGAGGTAACACAGATGAATAATTATGGATTCAGCAATATGTAAAAAGGGTAAATACTGGTTCCATTTTATCTCTTGGTGTCCTTTGCTTTCAAATGTATGTGATCTGTGCAAGTTACTTTAAATGTCTGAGTGTCTTCTACAACAACAAAAAGGCCTTCATGCGACATCAGCAACACATCTCAGATTGGCAAGTCACTTGTGCCGTTTGCATGAGCAGACATGTCCATCCTGACTCCATGCTTCAGTGACAACAATGTGTCAACAGTGGGACTGGGAGACGGGAGACGAGTGACGAGCCGCTATAGGCGGGTGGGTTCCACTGCTCCTCATTTTCACCTGCTCCCGCCCACACAATGGCCCCTAGTTCCAGTAGAAGCGTGTGAAGCCAGACAGAATGGCACAGAATCCAAGTGCTAAGGACCCCGCCACCCTCGTCTAATGACCTGGCTACTGTTGGAGAGAAACTAATTCACAGGTGCTAATTGCACACAGGTTTCTGTGTGGTAATCTGCAATAGGTACTGTGTTTGGTAAACATCCTTATTCACCTCTTTTTTTAAGGTGTGCTGTATAAGTTAAGTTGGTATATTATGTATTATAACTCTTGTGAAACAAATTTCCCCTCAGGGTTAATGAAGATCACGTTGAGCAACTGTTATTTATACTTTCTCAATTTAGACCTACCATATATATCTTTTTATTGTATAATGGTGAGGTATTTACTTGTCTTTCATTCACGCTTACTTGTATTCATGCCCCATTCTCACTAGTTTGGTCTACCTCTCATGACCTTCATAGCCTGTACAAACAAAGGTAATTTTATTCACTTAATTTTAATTAAATATCTTCAAATTAATCTAATAACAGGCCAATAATGGCATTTGAAAGGACTGTGCAGTGATGTTGAACAGACCCAGGAAATGTTAATGAAGTGGTCACTCAAGTTTCACCTCCGGTGTTGATCAATTATGGAACAGGCTCCGCTCACCTGCTTGGAGCGAGACAAGCGCCGATCCAGCATGCTCTGTCGGCGACGTGCCTCCCAGTGCATTGCGGACATCTTACACCCTGCCCAATAATAAGAGCTGTCACCAAAACTAGGTACGGCCACAGGGGAGGTAACCTGATAGAGAAATCTCCAGTAGGCTACCTTGAAAGCACGCAATCAGATTAATAATATCAGATCTGGTATCATGCCCTTTGAGCTGCACTTATGTTAAGCAAGTTGACAAACTGAGATTTTTGTGAGAAGTTTTAAAAATGTCATTCCGAACATGATTTAGTCCTATATGCTAGGTTTTTGTATGTTCTCAGTCTCTGAGCTACACACCAACCTAATTGTTGAGCTTTTGATGAAAAAAAGCCTATCTACATTGTTTTCTCAATTCACATGTGTGTAAGGAGAGTAAAAGGTCTCTGTGTGTATGTGTAAGGTGTGCAAAAAATAAAGAAAATGCAGTAATACTTGCTACGATTCCAGTATTCATAAAGCATTCTAAAAGCATTCATGAAGATTTATAATGCATTCATAAAGCCATATAACTAATGCCAATAGTGTTATAATACTTTATGAATACTGGGTTCATAGAAAGTGTTACCGAAAATACTTAGACGAATACAACAGAACAATGGCACTTACAGGTTTTGATGACCGTGATCTGGGCAGTGTAACACGATGTGTCCCAAGTTGGCGATCGGACAGAACCCGCGAGAACTCAGCTGTTTCGGAGCGGATGACCGCGCCATTCAGTTACTTAGCAACACAACGCATGGGGTCGACTGGTGAGTCAACGTCAAAACAAAGATCATTAAATCTGAATCCTGGCTGGGGACATTAGCCTACTTTTTGCAGGATGAGGGTATAAGCGGGCTGTAATGTAGATAACATTGCGTTGTTCCCAAGCACTTCAGTTCACCAAGAACACTGCTGAAACGTGGTTACTTTATCAATTCACATCTACACCTAGAACTATGTAACCTACAGAGCAGGCAAAGATTCAAGTTTATGAGTTTATGGATTTTGTGCACATGGTGGTGATGCTCTGTTCTGATATTGCGTCCATTAGTTTTTTACAAAAGCGCTTGGGGGCGCACATATACCTTTCCAACAGAATCCAAAAAGAACACATGCTTTCATTTTGGAATGCAGAGCAACTTAAAAGTTGAAGTCTTGGACAAAATGCTGGAAAGGTTGTATGGTAGGCCTAAAGGTGAACAATTTCAGACCTTTGTATAGCCAAAGTACTGATTTGTTAACAATGATGCGCGCATGAATGTGTCCATTCTAGAGGTTGGTGACGAGACCAGTCATTCACCCTCGTTCACCCTTAGCAAGTGCATCTGATTGTGCTATTTTCATCTGGTGCTGTTTTGCATCTCAAAGTGTCCTGTCTATAGCGGTAACTTTATAGTCACTGCCAGATTCCCAGACAGAGATAGGACTTGTTTCACAACATGCTGCCATTACGCGAGAGGCCTGGAGAATTCAGGGTCACAATCTCCCATACAGGTTCCACCGATCAGAATCCATCTCTCAAACGCAAAGCACATCTCTCCTTGAACCTAATGGACACGGAACAGAGAACAAGCACTCTGCGTTCCACATCCGATGTCAGATCTTGACAATAGGGAATTCTTAATGGAATGGCAAAAGTCACCTGTTCGGGGAATACAAATGGAAATAATTGATGTAAATCACATTTGTCAAAACTAATTACTCTACTCACAGATTGGTCCTTGACCTGACATGTATATAATAATCTACTCCAGCTTGAAATCATATATTTTTGTTAATTAGCCTACATCTGGAGTATGTAATTTCGATTATGCATAGGCCATATAAAATAGGCTATTCACTCCAAATGCACATAATGCAATATTCATTCATTCATATTTTAGATTGCTACATTGAATCGTGCCGATATAGCCTAGTTCTCACTGACAATGACAATAGCGTACGTTTTAAACATTTTATTAACATTAAAATTTTAAACATGATATGAATTGAGAATATGATATAGGCCTATGAATAGATAGCCTTGATTAGTGTAAGCATTTGTGAAACTTGGGAGAGTCTTGTTGAAGAAAATGCGTCCGCCCCCTTTAAGAATCCAAGAGGCGCGGTCATCATTGTTTTTACAGCATGGGTCAACACGTCACGGGATGGGGGTTGTGCTGAGGTGCCTATCTTGTTTCGGCGCACCCTTTGTGCTCCTTAATTACCGCCGACAGAGAAGAGGTCACTCTATCAAGCAGCAGGCGACGTGACGGCGGAGCAGTGAAACTTTGCAGAAAGGTAACCTCGTTTGCCTTTTGCACGATTAGAACAGTTATATGTATGGTTTAGTCTCCGGTTAGTTCTGTTTAATTTGATATAAACTAGATATCTGCGATGTCAGCGCTTTTTATTTAATCTGCAGAGGCAGGATAGGAGATTGTGTTAGGACACTCAGTGGAGCGCACCGTGATTTTACAGTTACAATTGAGTTTTGTTGCCGCTCCTGTTTTAAAGACGACGTTTTTTTCTTTTTACTTTATCTTACTTTTATCTTTCATGTGAAAGTAGTCATTTTGAGCGGGTTATCTATTTTGTGACTACTTGATTGCATTTTATGACTTGGGGGAAGGGAGGCTGATGAAAAGCGATGACGTCGACCAGTTTTGTTTGTGTTTAGGGTCATTGATCTGAATTGTAAAATCAATGCACCGAGATTCTATTTTTTCACAACAAATCTTGAGTAGAAAGGCTGGCAGCTATTTTTTAAAGCCAGTTATTTACTTAAAAACTGTACTTATGTCAGTGAAAGTTTGGAAACTTGCTTGCTTGAACATTTTGACTTAAAATTAACAACGAATTTAATTGCTTCACAGATATCAACACCAAGCACGGGATTTAAAGACTGTTCTTCAACCAGTCAGTCAGAATGGGGAATCAACTGACCGAAATGTCTTCCAACACACCCGTATTACCAAACCTCCAGCCATTACACGTTGTGGTGCTTGGCCTTGATTCAGCAGGAAAGACCTCCTTGCTTTACCGTCTCAAACTGCATGAGTTTGTGGAGACCATCCCAACCAAAGGATTCAACATGGAGCGCATCAAAGTGCCAGTGGCACCTGGCAGCTCCCGGACCATGACCTTCCAGGCGTGGGACGTCGGTGGACAAGAGAAACTCCGACCACTCTGGAAATCGTACACTCGTCGGACTGACGGCCTGGTATTCGTGGTGGACTCTAGTGAAAATGAACGTCTGGATGAGGCCAAAGCAGAGCTCCAAAGGGTGTGCCGAGCACCAGAGAACCAGGGGTGCCTGTCCTGGTCCTGGCCAACAAGCAGGACCTTCCGCAGGCCATGAGCGAGCTGGAGGTGGAGAAATCCCTGGGTCTGCACGAGCTGAGCAACGCCACACCGCACCACACTCAGGGCTGCAGTGCAGTAGATGGCCAGGGTCTCCAGACAGGCCTGGAGAGACTCTATGAGATGATTCTCAAGAGGAAGAAAACCAACAGGAACAGCAGGAAGAGGAGGTGACCTGGTTCACTTTCCTACTCTCCCTCCCCCTGGGAGAAGTCATCAGACATCACGCAATCGCAGTACAGGAGAGAAAGCCCCCCTCCGCTTTGAGCTTCAAGTTAGTCGACGTGGCTCGGATTCAAGGGTGAATCCAGCTGATGCCAAAGATTGTGAAATGGTCGCAGATATGTTTGCTTTGGTGTGGAGACTGGATCTCCACAAGACATACTGAACTGCCAAGGTCTGTACCAGAGGCTTGCCAGACCATGGGTGACTGTCCTTCAGCTGAACCAGTCAGTCAGTTGATCATGTTGCCAAAGCCGTTGCGAAGTACAAAGTACTTTTTTTTTCTTAGTGTTTCACTGCACTGTAATTGACTGGCTTGTGGTGTGGTCTTGGCTTGGCGTGTAAAAGAACAGGAAAATGATAGGTTCCACTATTGTAATGGGAGAGGAACACTAGTCCAGGATTTGAAGCCAAGACCTAAGATTGAACTGTTACATTATGAAGATGTGAACTTCAGTATTTGAGCTGTGCTCGAGTGTTCTTGATTTTTTTTTTTTTTTAATTGAGGACAAATTTATGTACCTGTGTGTTTTTTACTGTGTCTTTTCAGAGTCAAATAAATTATTGAAGATTTTTAAACACTCCTTATTGGTGATCTAGTGTATTATTGGTTATGTAGTATTTCCTTTTTTATTTAGAAGAGTTATCAGATTGTGGGACTTGATGTCAAGCATGGTTGAATGAATTTAAAATATGTCACATAGTACCAGAGGCTAAATATGCACCCACCCCAAACAAAAATGCTATTCAGACTTACACGATGTGTGGTTACTAGTATTACCTGTTCTCCTACTGGTTTTCATGTTGGGTGAGAATCTCCTTAGCTTACGCAATTCAGGCTCACTTAGTTTATTTATGACCTCTCTGTGAAATTTCACCACATGGGCAGAAAAGTGTCAGTACAACTTTACACCTGTCAAGACAACTGAAAACAAGCTCTTGTTTTGTTTTCTTCCTTTGACCTTGTAGACTTGTGAGGAATGGGTTTGTCTGGAACCCTGGTGTCAGTCCTCAAGTGTGTGTTCTGCGTTCTGTGCCTCTGTCCTTTGTCCACATGTTCAATTCACAGAGAACACTTGTAGACAAACAGCAAGTGAACAGCACCAATATACTACAGACTAACTGTAGAGACCTCAGGCACTCGCTTTGTTATGTCTTGGGATTATGTCTGAGGTTCTTGACACAGGCAACCGTACCTGTTTGCAGAGGCTTTGTTTACTTTTTCTTTTTCATAACACAGCAAGTTATTTCTTCTCTGGAAGATAGAGGAGGAATGTGTTTTGAAAACAGATTCCTGAGAACACGGAAAACATTCTGGTTTGTGCAAAGTCTACAAATGGACTAGTTTACAAAGAGATATTATGTTTCAGTTTAACAGTAACTTACAAGAAAACTGGTTTTGATTTAGTGCTTAAAAACAGGTCTTGATTTAGTAGGCCTGTGAGGAATGTGGTACCTAGTGTGGTCATATGAATGGATTTAATCTCATATCTCAAGAATTTTTTCCCTCACTAGCAGTAATTTGAAGAATGTGGCCACACCAGTCTGAAGGCACAGGGCACTGGATTTACGGCTTCAGCCCAGAGGAGCCGATAACTGGGTGAGCCATCTTGTCTTTTAAGGTCTTAATCTCTAACAGCTGGTCAACAGACCAGTGCTTAAATAAACACCACATCCACTACCATTTTGGTATACCTACAGAGAGAGAAAAAACATTAAACTTACTCTGCAAGATGCAATACTTTAGCTCTGTCAGGTTTATCCTTACATCACACTTACATTATTAAAGATTTGAGAATCACATCTCAGAGTCCTAGTAACAAAGGAATTTCGATGTGAAACAACTATAGCTACAAATAGTTAGCAATATCAAGCTTTCTGTATGTCACAGTTTTTATTACTGTAACGTCATGGAGTTTGCCAGTGTCCCAGACCACTGAACAAAGGCACACGTAGCCTTGGAAATGAAGCTGCTATCAAAACTATTTGTCCATACAGTGCAGAAATAAGTAGCAAATGGTTGCATAGTGTTGCAGTAAGGATCCCTCTTAGCAGGAGGTACTGTGATACACATTACTGTACATGAGTTCACATAAAAGACAAAAACAGCTTTTCTCCCAAACCACTCCCAGCTTTTCCTTCTAACCAGTAGAGCTAGCAGGTCATTGCCCAAGGCTGGGCAGTCAGCTCTGGGCCAGTGTGCTCAGCAGTGCCTTCATCATGGCTGTTGCGTGGGCAGATGGGTGCCATGTGTTTTTACTGTAAATTGCCACCCGCAGGAGGGGAGATTACCTAACTGTTCCAGTGGGATGAGTGCGGGGGAGGGGAGGAGAGGTGACGGTCAGGGAAGCACTCTGGGCCATGGAGGAGGTGACAGAACTAGTGGTGGGTTGAACTGTCTCTCATAGGGGCAGAGGGAGGACAGGAGGACAGTGTGACCAAGGAGTTGTGGGGCAAATAGGTCAATTTCTCTTACTTCTGGCTCACATCATCCAAGCAAAAGATGTATTATAATTATGTCTTAAATAAACAGTGTGTAAACATAAAAGGGAGCTTATGGACTCAGAAGAACAATGGCAGAGCTGGATTTGTACAAAGGGCAAGCAGTTCAGAATGGCATTTATATTCAACCACCAGAACAAAAATATTTTTTGCATCTAAAATAGCCTCTAAAATGATATTTCCATCTTGAAAACATTGTAATTATGAAGTTAAGAAGCTGCATTGCAGACAAATAGTCACTTTGCTGAAAAATTGAACTCTAGTTGCTAACCACTCATAACAGACCCTCTCTTTGTTTAAAAAAAGAGTGGGCAACAAACTGCCATGACCTGAGTTGACTGGTGGCAAAGCTCATTGTCAAGAGGGTGGGGCCTGTGGACCAGAGGGCTAAACATTTAAACGCTCAGCTGGAGAGCAGCTGTTCAGCCCCTGCTGCAGGGTATTTCACACTATACCTCTTGCTCTCTCTCGCTCCTGCTCTCTCACACACATGTGCACACACACATACACACACATACATACACACACACGCAAGCACACACACATACACTCACACACACACATCTATACATACACACGTACACACACACACACACGTACACACGTACACACACACACATACACATACACATACACTCACACATCCATACACAGACATCACAGAGCACAACACCAGGATGAATCACAAGCCTTCCTGGAGGAACCGAGGGAAACATCCATCCATTCCTATCCAGACAGAGTGATGGGACGGAGAGAGATAGCGAGAGCGAGAGACAGAGAGAGAGAGAGAGAGGGGTGTGCGTGCAAGGGTGGGCATGTTCCTCTTAGCAGTTGTCTCTTTCCTGGTCTCCGGCTGGTGTTGTCTGTGGGTGCTGGCGTGACGTCAGGGCACATTTGAGTCATTAAACACCACAGCTGCTTCATTTGTTCTCTGTCTCTTCTTGAAAGGCCTCTGGCATCAGAGTAAATGCAGCTTTTGCATGTGTTTGTGTGTGTGTGTGTGTGTGTGTGTGTGTGTGTGTGTGTGTGTGTGTGTATGTACTGTCCATAGTCTGTATTGTTTGTTTGTGAGTGTGAGTGTGAGTGTGATTGTGTGTTTGCATGAACATGTCTGCCTGTGTAAATGGATACCCTTCTTGAGTTGCACATGTACAGTGTCAGCCTAGCAATTACCAGGTTTGTCATGTCAAAATAAGAACACTTGGCGAGTAATACCATAAGGAAAGGAACAATGTCGTTTGTGTGTGTGTGTGCGTGCCAGTGCGTGTGTGTGTGTGTGTGTGTGGGTAGATGCTGGTGTATGCCGAACTTTGTGGGTTTGCACTGTCTCTCACAGGTGAGGCACACAAAGCGGGTTGTGATAAGAAGTTGGAGGAGGAGCTGGGAGAGAAGACAGGACAGCGGACAGCTATTACTGTAAGCCAAGATAGGAATGGGGAGAGGGAGAGGGAGGCTCAAGGGTAAAGTGTGGCATGAGCCAAGACAGACAACTGGATACCCACCCCCCCAACACTCCCACCAAGTGTCACAAAGCCACTGTTGTACAGGGCTGCCAAGTCCATCATACTTTATGTGTGTGTGTGTGTGTGTGTGTCTGTCTGTGTGAGTGTGTGCAAGTGAGCATGTGTGCTCATTGGTTATGTGTGTATGCACAAGCAAACATGTATGCTTGTTGGTTGTGTGTGTGTTTGTGTGTGTGTGTGCTTGTCATGTGTAATCATGTATGTGTGCTTGTCAAGTCCATCATACTTTATGTGTGTGTGTCTTTGTCTGTGTGTGTGTGAGTCTCTGTGTGTGTGTGTGTGTTCAAGTATGTTGATTATGTGTGTGTGTGTGTGTGTGCGCATGCATGCGAAGCAAACATGTGTGCTTGTTGATTATGTGTGTATGTGAGAGAGCAAGAGAGACAAGGAAGAAATGGTGAAGACAGAGGAGGTGATAAACAGAGAAACAGACAAACACAGGTGAGAGGAAGAGTGAGCAAAACAGTGAGAGAAAAAAAAAACTACAAACCAGCAGGCAAGCACAGACTGATACTCATACTGAGACAAAGGTGGTGAGGAGGGTAGTGGTGGGGAGGCTGGTGATGGAGGTGAAGGGGTTTTAAGGAGACAATGAAAAACTAGCCGAGATAAAAAAAGAAAACCAGGAAAGAAAAAAACACTTGGCTGAGATGGACGGGCAGATATGGAACCAGTCTTCCAGAGAGAGGAGAGAGATAGGAAGGTCCATGGCACGAGGAAACTCTGTGAGTCAGTGTTGTTTACTGGAGAAGTGTGTGAGTGAGTGAGGCGGGGAGCGTGCCTATACTGGCCCGCCATAGGGACATACACAGACACACACACACACACACACACACACACACACACACACACACACACACAGCGCAGCACAAAAACACTAATGCTCTGCAGGACATAATTATTTCACCACTGAGCAGATCAAATATGGCCTCTGCTGCAAACAGCACAGGGACAATTATACAGCTCTCTGTGTTTTGGAGATATCAAGAGTCCTGCAAATCCTGTTTATCTGGGATATAGACTACAGTGTGTTCACTGTATAGGGTAATTACATAGCCATTCATTGTATCATATTATAATATTTATAATGCACTCGCTGTAATTATGTGGAAATAAGCAAATACAGCTGCTCTATGATCAGTTTGTTCACATGAATGAATAACTATATTTAGGCTTTTCTCCAAGATAAATCTGAGGGGCTGGCAGAACAACCACAATTGCTATGTTGGTGGGATTTGATTTTATAAATCCCTCATTCCCAGATGGTAGTCTTCTTAATCTGGAGAGAACTAATTTGGTTAATTAATCTAAAGTGTAATCCAAAAAAAGTACAGTTGGGATTGTCATCAACCAACTCCTGATACTCTCTCTAAAGTGAGCTTGAACGGACTGTAAGGGGCTGTCCAATTACTGATGAAAGTACACTATCTTTACTCTTGACCTTTGCGTTATTAGCAGAAGAGAGTCCAGATAATCTCAGCCGTGGGGAGTATTTTTTTTTAAGGGTTGGGAAAAATATCAGTTATACTGGGGTGACATGGAAAAAGAGAGAATCACACTTTCAGTCTCTAATCCAAAAGTGGAATTTCATACAATAAATTGTAATAAGTATGTGAGTGAGTATTAATTTATATGCAGTGACTACTGAGTCAATGGTACAAGTAGTAGAAGTATAAACTGCACAACCTGCACAGTCCAGCCCTGCACAGGCCCGGGCTCAAACCTGCGACTCAGCAGCACCATGGACTGGGACTCCAGCATGCAAACAAGTGAGCTAAAACCCTAGGGTGCTAGTTTCACTCACTAGCATGTCTGTTAAGTGTCGGGAGGGAAATCTACTAGCTAGTATTGCACAGCTATCGACTAGCTGGCCACCATTACAGTAGCATGAGTATGTAGTGATTGAACTATAGGCCCTGGCTAAAAAGTCTTTTTGACCCAGCATTGTTTTAAAGTACGCTATTAAAGTACGTACAGTTGAATCCTTGAGAGGACTCTTGGAATGTCCCCTCTTCTATTCCAGCGTGTTTTCTGTTTGCTTGTGGCATCCAAGGTTAATTTAATTGGATTTTAGCCTATAATATATCTTAAGAAGGCCTTGCAGCTATGTGTCTGTAAAAGGACTGATAAGCAAGCAAGTTGAGAGTGGATTGAAACCAATGCCTCAGTACTCAGCGCAGACTTCCCACACCAAGATTGGGGTATAATGAGAGGAGAGATTACAGACACAGGCCGTCCCCGCTCAAAGACACCAAACCCATAGGAACACACACATTCACAAGGCCACGGTCGTTAAGCTGAGAGAGAAAGTGATGAAAAAAGTACCAACCATTGGGCAACTGCTGATAAAAATAGCTAGAGCGACTGCGAGGGCACATCACATCCGTCTGGATTCTGCTTGGAGGTATAGCGGAACGCAATCGTGCGAGAAATGTTGCTATGGGCTATGTGCGACCACCTGCAGTTTCTGTTATTTCCGTCACTTGCAACACTGAGATGAGTAATGCATTTTTCTGGAAAATTTAGCATAGGTCAAATTCTTCTGAAACAAAGTTTGATCAGCTTGTCTTCACAAAAATAAAACTAAATGCCTTTTTCCTTGTTTATTAGCGGGATACCTGTTATTCTGTACTGTAGAAATAAAGGTCTGATGCCTTTCAGTAGGCTACTTGTTCCAGACAGCTATGAAAATTCTTGAATCTATTTTTTGTTGACACTTTATTTGGAGGAATAATTATGAACAAAACAAAATCATTTCCTTCCTTCCCTCCTTCCATAAAAAAACAAACATGCAGTACACTTTCTGAAATCGAGGATTCTAATCCTGTCTAGGAAGACATCTGGCTGAAGTCTGGCTTCAAAAAGTGCTTGGATGATACTAACTAGTATAATTCCTTAGTTAGGTAGATCAGTTGTGTTAACTGCACATAGGCTTTTACTTCGAGAAGCTAGACTTTTACACCTCTGATACTAGTGCATCACTTTCTATAAGGGTTTAGATTAAAAAAGACAAGAAAAAGCTGGTCTGCATCTGCATCTGAGTGGAGAAGTGTCCAGAGGAGCAGAGGGGATACCTTCCATGGAAGCAGCGCTGAAAACAACAACAGTGAGTCAGCTTTGCCTGGTGCTGCCATCAAGGGATTGGAGAGGGGAGGAGGAGATGAAGCTCCTCTTCTCTCATGGTCCCTTCAGCGTATGAACAAACACACAGCAGGAAGACCTGCCTTTTACCTCTGAGCTGTTGGTAAAAACAGAGCAGGAGAGAATGAAAAGAAAGTGACAAGAAATGCTGGTCTGAGAGTGTAGAAGAGCAGAGAGGCAGAGGTGACACTAGTGTCAAGGGTGAGGTGTCAGGTGAAGAAGAAAATGAAGAAAAACATGAGGCTGGCAACATGAACACAGACTGAGTCAGAGACAGGAATGTAGTGGGCAGTGAGATACGTGCTGAAAAACAAATCTGTGGATATTGCTGACATCATGCACATACAAACTTCAATACTGAAATCACCCTAGAGTGAAGAATGTTTCACAACACTAAGAACAAATTCAATCAAGTGCAGAATTCACTCGATTTAACTCGACCGTCACTGAAAGATATATTTAAAGGCGTTTACATGCGTAAGCCCATTTATAAAATAGGAAACATGTTTTCAGTGAAAATTTAGGGTTGGGTACCATTTACAAAACCACTTAATGATATGTGTAGCTCCTTGATTGTCAGACTGTTCTCCTCCACATTGGAAGATGACAAAATAAGTATGCAGCGTGTCCACAGCCTACAGCCAATTCTGTGCAATTAAAATGAATAGATGCTACATGATGACATCGTTTACTTCCTTCAGCTTCATTTGAGGGGTTTGCAAGGATGGGCTCAGGATCTCCTTGTATGGCATTCTGTGTGTGTAGAAGGAATGTCCATTCAATATTTAATCGCCTAAAGTTGGTCTTGCCACTCAGTTTATAAAGCAGTTGATTTAACGTGTACACACTTTTGACTTACTTGAGACATACTGGTCATCTATTCATACCGAGGTTGAAAAACAATGAAAACTGTGGTCTTAATCATTGGCAATTCAATAGCAATGCACCAATGGGGTGTTAGGTCGCCAAGGGGTTCACCCAACGTTGTAACGCCACCTTGTGTCTGCAATGGAGTATTACGTATTGTTCTGTTTGTCGACATGGTGACAATGAGTATTCATTTTCTTGTATAGGCCCACGGCCACACACAAGGTAGGCTAGATTATTGGATCTTTTCCCGAACTTCATCTGAAACTACTGGCTTATCCGAGCTCTTTGTGTCCACACCAGCTAGAGTAGGCTAAGCCTATTGACACAAATGACTGCAAATTGCATTGTCTGCCTTGGATTTAGCCAATCGAAAGACAATGTGAGATTTACAACCGATGAATAATGTTGTAACCTATTCTTGGACATGATAATTATGATTATGATGACCGTTATATGGCCCATGCTGAGACTGTTGCATGTTGTTTGCATCAGTCAGTCCACTGCAGCGACCTCAATGACAGTGTGAGCCATACAGAACACGCGCTGGCTCTAAAGTTATCAGACGGGAAATCCCTCTCAGTGCGAAATTAAAGGTCCTGGTCCAGCTCTCGATTATAGGGGTGTGACCGTAGGGACACCCCCGACGGCGTTTTATTAAAGCCCAGAACACTATAAGAACATAATGGGGACTGCGCAGGAAGACGAGCTCATGGCAATGGAGAACATCTTCGGGCCGGAAGAGTTTCGCCGCAGCGAAACTTCTTTAGGTGGAGTGATGCAAGTGTCTCCGCAGCTTCCACATGATTTCAAAGCCATTAAAAAAGGTGGGTGACTGTTTAACATAGGGATATATCCTACACTGTGTTGAGGAAATGAACCATCACAGGCTAATTTCAAATCGTATTCGTAGTAATACGTTATCACAAAACGATTTCAGAATACGCCTTTCAGAATAGGCCTGTGTACACTTAATGTGTCTTTCCTCAGGTGAAATAAAGAAGGAATATGACGTTAAATTCCTGCCGCCTCTGATAGTGGATTTCGAGCTTCCTTCGTCATACCCAAGTCATTCTTCGCCTACATTTAGATTGAGTTCCCAATGGCTCCGCCATAATCAGGTGTGTGATGTGTTCTTTATGGCCAAAACACTGCTCAAAGGTCGCATTTCACAGAGGGTTTTTTTTGTTTGTTTGTTTGGGATAGGTCCTTAGTGATTAGTGTATTAGTGATGCCACATATGTTGATTTCCCCTGACGCAGATCAGATGGCATGCAATCTTGGAAGATATAATGCCATAGGCTAATGCATAATGAGAATACATTCAATGGTCAGTTTGAGAAAGAAAAAGCAAAGCACATCACTGCTGGTCCCCAAAGAGTGCCTAAGTGTGGTGCTTTTCTTTGTCAAGGTGTCTGTCAGGGTGTGCAGCCCCCCACCCCCTTCCCCCAAGTGTCATGATTCACTTATCACTTGTCATCAAAAGTCAAATAACATAGTTGGATATGTCACAGCTTTCTAAGGTATGCAGGCATCTGGATGAGATGTGGCAGGATAGTGGAGGAGAGCCTGTGCTCTTCTCATGGTTCCAGTTCCTTAGAGAGGACCTCCTGGACTTCCTGTCCATCAGCTCACCCTGGGAGATTCCATGCATGGAGGAGCCAGGGCTTGGTGCTTCACTTCAGGAAACAGACTCCAGGGACCCACGGGGCACTACCCCTGCCAGCACTGACACAGATCTTCTGCAGTGGCTTCTAGATCACGACCAAAAGATGCAGCAGAAGGTCTTTGAGGGACAAAGTTATGACTGTGGGATTTGCTTCTCTGCAAAGTCTGGTTTAGACTGCCACAGGTTCAAGGGCTGTGAGCATGTCTTCTGCAAGGACTGCATCTCTAACGTTTTCAGAATTGCCATTGAGGAGGGAAGGGTGCTCCGGTTCAGCTGTCCAGACACCGATTGTAACTCTGTGGCCACTCACTCAGAGGTCAGCCCTATGGAGTTTGTTTTCTGCTTTGTATTACCAATTGTAACATCTTAGCTTGAGATTACTCAATTAATGTGAATGTCAAAGTAATATTAAAATAAGCATATCTTGCAAAAGTTGAATTGTAAACACTCCTTACTCTCACTCAATTCAGTTCATATATGTAAAGTGCTTAATAGACTTAATAGACCTTAATAGACTAGGTAAATGGAACAAGGATGTCAGTTCAAAAACATGCGTGACTGAAAATACTTTTTTGTGCAGTTATATCTTTGGACAAAACCATATTAGAGACACTAAGAGCATGTATCCATGCAACAAAGGCCTGTTGTCAGTTCTGTAACTAACAACATTCCTCTCTCTTCAGGTGAAGGCTCTGGTGGGTGAGGAGCTGTTCGGGCGGTACGACCAGCTGCTGCTTCAGAAGACGCTGGACTGCATGGCTGACGTGGTGTATTGCCCTCGCCCCAACTGCAGCTCTCCAGTGGTCCAGGAGCCAGAGGAGTCCTGGGCTTTCTGTCCATCCTGTGCCTTTGCTTTCTGTACCAAATGTCACAATGGGTTTCATGGGGTGAACGCATGTCCTAAGGACACCAAAAGGAACATAGAGTCAGACAGTGCAGAAGCCTTGTCAGCATCCAGCTCTGAATATGCACCACTGCCAAAGGCTATAGGTAAACATATGGAAAAGCTGTGTCCTTGTGTCCTTGTGTCCTTTTATCCTTGTCTCCTAGTTTGCAAGTGCACGCCAAGGGAAGTTTGTTGTTTTTGTTGTTTTGTTTGTCCACAGTGTGGTTGGACCTCCTCTACAGACTACAACTGTACAGTGGTAAATGGTTAAACATTCACTATCTTTTTGTGTAAGTGCTAAAAATGTATAGACCTGCATTTTCACAGTATTCAGATCTATTGCACAATGGGGTTCCTTCCTGTGTGGGAATATGAGTTACATCTTAACTATTCCCGCATTAAGAGACAAGATCTGGATTCATGATTTCTTTGATATAGATTTAATAGAGGGCAGATTTTCTCCAGACTTTTTGCATCGTTAAAATTCACAAAACTGTCCTTTCTGTGACTCACAGTACAGTTACTTGAAGACTTGTCATTTTACATGGTGGACATTAAAGCTTGGATATGCAGGGGAAATGGAAAAATTAGGTTAGATGGATGGTTAGAACAGGCACTACATAGGATGGCCAATTTCAACATTTTGTGTGTCTTGTGCTGAATTTCATTTCCTTGTGCCTAGTTACTTGAAGGACGACTAGAGAAAACATACCTAGGCCTGCATCAGGCCCAGTATGTGTGCAAAATACTGTGTAAAGGGGAGAGACTTCTCAGTTGGACATGATCACACCACACACATAAACACACACACACACACATACGTCTGTGGAGGTTTCAGGCTAATTGTCCAATTTAGTCCTCACCTAGTGTGCTCTCTTAGTTTTTTTTTTGTTGTTGTTTTTTAACCACCATCTACAACCGCTGCTGGTGCTGGTGGACCAACTGTTTGGTCTACAGCACAGCAAGATGGACAACTGCCACAGCATAGATCACAGCACAGTAGGAAACAGCTGATCTCTACTGGAGAGGAAGGCACTGCTCCATGGAAAGGCTCAGCTATGCACGCGTGTGCGCACACACACACACACACAGTCAGTCAGCATTGTTGAAGTGGTGGGACTGACAGCACAACACTGCCTTATTTTTATCTGTAAGCACAGAGTGTGTATATTTTCAGTGCATTTTTCCTTCATTACATTACTTGAGCACTCTCAGCTTATCATAGCACAAGTGAAGGAGAACCTGGTGCGCCAAATGCTTTGTGAAATGTGATACTGAGTGGAAGCACTAGGTGGCGCTAGCCTGGCTAGGAGGAAACGATAAGGCATAGAATAAATGTATTCATTATTTTATGGTGGTTCATTATTTTATGGTCTATACCTAAGAAGCAAATCATACTTTATGTTGAGGCTGACTGGGAAAGACTGACAGATTTAAGTGATTTTCCAAGGACTTTTACGGTAATGTGATGTGTTACACACTGCTCTGTCTTCTTTAAAGAAACTCTTTTTCTCATTTGCAGAGGGGATGCGAGTGCTGTGGGAAGACTATGAAAAGGGCTCATCACAGAGAAGGAAACTTCTGCTTCAGCGCTACGGAAAGAAGCTGTTCTTTGGAAGCATGGGCGATGCTCTGAGTGGTGACTGGATAGAGACAAACACTAGAGAGTGTCCCCAATGCAGCGTCAAAATACACGTAAGTATAGAGTTGTTATAGTGTGCACACCGGACTGACTTCAGAGAACTGACTACAATACTGACTGTCAACTATTACCGGTGGGTCTGGTCACAGAAGACTTGGTCTGCTGATATTTGCAAAGCAAATATGGGCCAGCTGCTCCTCTTGCATCAGGGCAGAGCCCTGGTTTCTCCTGAATAGTGTCCTTGAGCAGGACACGGAACCCCAAACTGCTCCCGGTGAATAGGTCTTCACCTTGCATGGGAGCCTCTGGTGTGTGTGTGTGTGTGTGTGTGCACGCGTGTGAGAATAGGTGAATGAGAGGCATGAAACTGTAAAGCGCTTTAATTGCTTGAAGGAGTGCAAAAGCATATACTGTAAATCCATTACAGTCCATTTACAACATAACTATGTTAATGGTCAGTGCTACACAGTTCCTAAGGAGTTTGAGAGACCATGTTTGCTCAGTGGCAACTAACAGATACTAAATAGAGTCTACAGGTATTTGTGATCTATGCTGATAGGCCAAAAGGACAGGTATCCACATTGTACAACAGTGACATGGTTAACCTGTATTTTGATCACTGACCCTATTCTGTTTTTTTTTTACATGTCTCTGTAGAAAATAAGTGGCTGTAACATAATGCGATGTACGCGCTGTTTGGCAAACTTCTGCTGGAGATGCTTTAAGGTACTACAACTCAGTGACCATCTGCACAGATGCTGAGACTGAATAGCAAAGGGGAATATCACAGACAAGAGATTGAGAGACAACTGGAACTCACCATGAAGCTGAAATATTTATTTTTATTTTATTTAGCTGTCTCTGTATCTGTTTATGAAATTGTTTTATTTGGTTTACTGCTACCAGGGTTTCTTGGAGGAAGATACTGTTTGTTGCATTTCAATAGGATCTTTTTGGTAAAACGAGGAAAATATACATGTAACAAGCAATGTGTAATAATGCGCAAAATACTATGCTAAATAAATAAATAAATAATTCTTACATGAATAAGGTAACATTACTGTAATGTACATCTTGTGCATGTTCAGTTCATGTAATTCACCTGGCCTCACACACTTCCCCTCTCTCCATCACGCACGCGCGCGCACACACATACACACACACACACTTTGCATTTTTGAGGAGCCAAAACACAATCATTTTCAGTGTATAGACTGCATGAATATGAGTGTACTTGTAGATATACCATACCTTCACCCTTTGGAGTTATTCGGTTTTATCTATCTATCAGACACACAGCTGATAGGATCCCATTGATGATGACAAAACACACACACTTTAAGTGTGTGTTGGTGAACTTAATATATCTGAGGGCCAAGTATAATTTATTTATTTATTCTTTATTGACGAGTTAAAGGAAAAACAAGTGAGTAGAGATGAGGAGAAAATATTAGGTTTGTCTTTCAAAAACAACAACAACAACAACAACTCAAGGGCAGACCTGCTGTCACATTTTAGCTTTCAAAGAAAATAGTGGAATAGAAGGCAATAAATACTGGTATGAGACGATAGCAAGTTATGAAGGGGATGGTGACAGGGTGATGGGTCAGGTCTTAGAAGAGGAAGCCAATAAAAAACTGAGCTTGCAGGGCAAGACAAACACCGATTGAATCAGGAAGGTTACTGAGACAGCTGTGATGAAACAAAACACTGAACATCACTGATTGTATCGCTCAATACACAAACATTGTGAACATTATGAACATCATATATTGCTAGACTGAATTACAGTGTATTTCACCTATGTAAAATAATCTGGTAGAATAAAAAGTAGAGGGTTGACAAGCAGCTCACTTGCATTTGACGTCGTTTAGCCAAAATATTGTGATATAAGGGGAACGTTTTTAGCACAAAAAAAAATCCAAACACAGTGTTGTGTATCAACAAAACCACTTAATGATATGTCTACTTCTTGATGCTCACACTGTTTTCCTCTTTTTTGAATGAAGATGACTTGGAGTGCGTCCCACTCTGTGCAATTAAAATAAATGGCAGTTGCTGTGGCATGATAACATCCGTTGCCTTTTTTAAGTCCACTATTTTTAACGGAATCTCTTTGCATGGCAATATGTTTGCAGAATGAACAAGGAAACATGAAAAAAGAAACAATATATTTACTAAATTTTAACCTCACAAGTGAAAAAAACAGAGTAGTCTACATTTCACTGCAGAGAGTACAATTTGAGAGTACAATGGAAACTGCAAGGGAAGAAGAGCTGCTGGCGATGGAAAACATTTTTGGACCGGAACAGTTTGGCCGAAACGAAACCTCATCAGGTGGAAAGATGTTAGTGTGTTCTCAGCTTCCGCATGAGTTCAGTCATCAGAAAGGGTATGCAAGCTATAGATGTTGTCTGACAATGTCATAAACTCTAAAGACCTACTCTTGTTCATTTCAAATAGCCTGCTATGGATTTATTTAACAGGTGAGAGAAACGGAGGAATCGTTTTAAAACTCCTGCCGCCTCTAGTTGTGGATTTCAAAGTGCCAGTGATTCTTCGCCAACTTTTAGATTATGTTGCCAATGGCTCCGCCATGATGAGGTGTGTCATGTGTGGTGTTTGTTGTTACCGCTGCAGACAAGGTCATCCAGTAAAAAGTTCATGTTGGTCAAGTTGTAGTAGGTCACACACAGGCACTTCCCTTGGCACGGGTAGCCTACATCAGGTGTGGCTAAACTTTTCTGTTTGCGGGCCACATACTGAAAAATCTAAGCTGCAAAGGGCCGGTGCAAACTTAAGAGCGCCAGTTTCAACCAGTTACAAGTAAAATCTACTTGAATTCTCTTCTGAAGCCCTATGTCACCCGACGACCACTACGCTCCTCTAAGGAACGTTTTCTAGCACGGCCAACACCTTGTGCAGGTCGGTCCAGACTCTTCTCATATCTGGTTCCGCGCTGGTGGAATGACCTCCCAAGTGCTACCAGATCAACTGATACCCTCTCCACCTTCAAGAAACTCGTGAAGACTAAGCTCTTCCAAGAATATCTCCTGGCGTAAACTTTGAGAATGCACTTAATAATTTAATTTCTCTACATTGTGTTACACTATTGCACTTTCAACTTAAAACAGCGCAGATTCTATGTTAGCAATATGCACTCCTTGTTAGTTCATTGTGTTGTAGCTTGAATGTTATCCTCTTTTGTAAGTCGCTTTGGATAAAAGCGTCTGCTAAATGCCTAAATGTAAATGTAAATGTAAAAAAGCGACTGCATGAAAAATTCCATGCCTTCTAAAACATTAAAGATGATGCTATAGTGCTTAATGATACTATCGACAAAGATGGCACACTAATTTAGATGGGCAAATGATCTTTCTAATGGAAAATGGGCTTGTAGATAAATGTAACAACTGGCCACATTACATGTTATTTCTGGATGATGGCGGGTCGCATGGAGGAGAGCAACAGGCCGCAATTGACCCCCAGGCCGTGGTTTGGCCACCCCTTGCTACAATATCACCAAGTTTAGATTTAAATAAGCTGACACATATAATAAAAACAATGTTTATTTATTTTATACACCTTGACACATGTTTTTAGATTAACTCTAATACTTTTACCTCTAATTTACCCTGGGTATGTCACAGCTTTCTAAGGTATGCAGGCATCTGGATGATATGTGGCAGGATAGTAGAGGAGAGCCTGTGCTCTTCTCCTGGTTTCAGTTCCTTAGAGAGGACCTCCTGGACTTCCTGTCCATCAGCTCACCCTGGGAGATTCCATGCATAGAAAAGCCAGGGCTTGGTGCTTCACTTCAGGAAACAGACTCCAGGGACCCACGGGGCACTACCCCTGCCAGCACTGACACAGATCTTCTGCAGTTGTATCTAGATCACGACCAAAAGATGCAGCAGAAGGACTGTGAGGGACAAAGTCTTGACTGTGGGATTTGCCTCTGGTTCAGACTGCCACAGGTTCAAGGATTGTGAGCATGTCTTCTGCAAGGACTGTATCTTTAGCATTTTCAAGATTGCTATTGAGGAGGGAAGGGTGCTCCGGTCCAGCTGTCCAGACACTGATTGTAGCTGTATGGCCACTCACTCAGAGGTCAGCTCCATGTGGTCTGTTATGTGTATTTCTTCACTGAGGAAGTGTCTCTGATGGAGGATGCTCTCTGATCAAACCCCAGCAAAAGTTTATAACTATATTTGTACGATTACATTCAGTAATTGTTTTACAAAAGATTTTTACATATTACCAAAAAAATAGGATACGCTTTGACCTGTTGCTTTTTTGTTATGACACACCAGTTTAATTACAGCTTAACATAATAATAATAATAATTATTAAACTATTTATTTTTATTCAGTTGGATAAAAAATAAATCCAGATTGGTCCAGATATGCCTTTTGTGCTGTTTTACCAACAACAGAATATGTTGTATCCCTGCACTGAAACACTGTTCTCAGTTCTGTAACTAACAACACTCTCTTCAGGTGAAAGCTTAGGTGGGTGAGGGTACGACCAGTTGCTGCTTCAGAAGACGCTGGACTGCATGGCTGACGTGGTGTATTGCCCTCGCCCCAACTGCAGCTCTCCAGTGATCCAGGAGCCAGAGGAGAGGAAGTTGGCATCTTCTAACCTGTCTGCTGAATATTTACCACTCACAAAGACTGAAGGTAAACACCATGAAACAGTTTACTCTTTGGCATGCTAGTGCCAAAGTAAGTAGTCACTCCTGGGGCTTAACTGGGACCCTCGACTGTAGTCTACAGTTATAAATAGTCAAAATGTTAGTTTGTAAACAGTGAAACATTGAGTTCAGCCTGGCTTCTGTCAAAGCCCGCTTGAGATTTACTCGGTCCAACAGGGTAGAAATTGGGATCAAGTCAATGTAGGTAGGGTAAACAAACTTCGGCTGTCTGCTCTCCTTTTTGAATGCCAACTTTACAGCTATTTCTGAAGACCGACGAAGACATCTTCAGGCCTACATTCTGCATAAAAGAATAAAACTTACCAAACTGAAGATCATCTTTGATTACACCATATAGTTCTATTACCAGTTAGTGATTGTGAAGCACTGTGAATGACAATATATTTCACAAGTTTTTGTTTTTTGTTTGTTTTGTTTTGTTTACAAGTGCATCTTGTTACTATACCCAGCTGCATTGTTTTTTCAGCATTTCTTCTGTTTAATGTTAGTACTGTGCTCTAGCATTTGAGCACTGGAATTATGGCATGAAGCTGAATATGAAGGAAGGTATATTTATTACCACACTTGGTCTACAAACCATCTTCAGGTTCATATCTGCCCCTTGTGGGAAAGAGAGAATCTGAATAGAGGCTGTAGATTGAAAGACTGTTATCATCCTAGCAGCAGTATTTTTGTGTTCAGTGATAACACAGAGCTAGCGGATTATGACCAGATGTTTCCTGAAAAAAACTGTCTTGTGTTAGAAATCTTACAAATAACACAGTTAAAAAAATGAGAGGCCTTGAAAGTTAAATTGTGTCACAAATATTTTGTATAATTTGCATATCCTATAGTTTGCATATCCTTTAAAATTAGTTTAGCCTACAGATGTTCTGTCCTGATACTTTTTACACAATAATACTGTTCATAATACATAATACTATTTCCTATTGTGGCACCATACCGTAATTATTAATATAAGTGAATTTTTGACACCCTTCCAGCATCTAATTTTTTTAAAGTGGCATCTGCAGTACTACCCTTGTGCGGGAGCTATGAAGTGCAGCAGTGACATAGTATATCCGTTAATCCATGCAGTCGCAGATGCAGCACTAATCTGGGTTAGGAATACTCCACAACCTGCATTAATTGCTTCTGTTAACACAGATCTCTCTATCCTAGAAATCTAAACATATCCTAATGGTAGCAAATGGTTTGCTATGCAGGTACGTCTAGAAACTAACCATAGGGCTTCAGAAGCTGTTCTCCCAAAGTTAGTTGGACCAATCAGCCATACAGCTCGACAATGCCACACAGAGGTGTGAGATAGACTGGTCTACTTGATTCTACACTGTACAGTGACCCTATTTCCTATGCCTGGGCCTCATCTAGTCAACTTTTTACTTTTCTTTCTATCACCCTACCCAAGACTGGACTGGACTATTGCTGGACTCTTACTGGGCTATCCCATTGCACAGACATGTTGTTGAAGGATACCAGAATTTCCTACAGACTTTCCTACTTTCCTACTTACTCTCATGGTGTTTAACTGATTGTTATGCAAGGGATAATGTATTGTCCGGTCATTTTGAGGAGGAAATATTTTCCTATAATGACCGGCGGACAATACATCATCCTGTTTATAATACAACATTTCATGGCTTCCGCGGATAAACAAATAGTTCACAACGCACCTTGAACTTGAAACATTCTTTAGAACACAGCTGATCTCCTTTCACTTTCAACAAAATTCCATTGTGATAAGTAAATGACCTCTACTCGCGGAATGATATGCAGATGTTAATCTAAAGCAAAAAACGCATTGCCATTGACAGTGGTCATTATACTTTCACAGCGGTGATTACACAGAAATAACCGACCTCCGAACATTGGGAAGGTCCATTCATTGTGAACAGAACCTCCTGCAGTTTTCTGGAGAGCTGTATAATAATGTCTTGTAAGTTATTTATGGTAATGATTCTTCTTCTAATATTGATGCTGTGGATGGTGGTAACAGTTTATTTCACTAGGTGGTAATTTATTAGAATTTTTTATACAGCTTGAGAACTTTTAGCCATCTGCACACTCTTGTTTGGGCCGCTCCATGAGTATTCCTAAACTTATCCCAATTGACAGGCTCTCAGGGTGAGTTATCACATAACAATAACATGGTAAAGCTATAATCTTATTATTTTTTTAAAGGTGCCCTGCCATACATCTGTAGGGGATATTTTAATTGTTCTCTGCGGTCTCCAAAGATGGTATGTAACATTAGTTGGGCTGAAAATGGAGAAGACCTTAATAGGGTCCTCTGTAATCTATTCAAATAGGCCTTGGGTAAAGCGCCTGGTTGGAATATAAAATTTTTGAATAAGCTGAGGAAGAAATGATACACACATCCACTGCTTGGAGATTGGTAAGCTTATAAGGGTTTCATACAAGCCAACATAACCACACAACTGCTTTGTTATCGTTATCGTTACTGTTACAACCACAGGTGAATCTTTACAAAGTCTGTTGTATTCGCCAAAACTGACATATCATTCTTTTTGAAATGCATTGGAAACAGAAATAAGAATAGACTTCTCTAAAAAGTAACTGCAGCCGTTTGTCCCTTAGCTCCTGTAATTTAAGTTTAAAACTAAAATCTTCATTTCACAGATATTCAATGATTTGGCATAGTTAGGATTCTGTGGGACGGGCACTAATCACATACAGGAGAACATGGATTATGCAATAATTCATTGCTATCTGCCAATGTCTTAGAGACAGGAGGGATAACGTAACACAGACAAACTCTTTGTATTGGCCAGATTTCTCTGTTTAGTTCTTTTCATTGGCTTTTGCAGACAGCGAGGATAGTGTTACATTTTCACATGCACCATAAAACACACACTCATATAGATCTATCATATTTCTAAAACAAAAGGTAGAAATGGTTTAAGGAATATTTTGGCATTAATTGTGATAGGATAGTGCAGAGAGTGAGAAGTGAGAGAGATAAATGGGTTGGGCTCTGGACATGACCGCAGGTTGAACTCAAAGCTCAGTCTCCATGGGCACCTGCATGTTTATGGTTTAGACACTGTAACCATCTGCGCCACAGGACTACCCAACCCCATAAATCAGACATGTTTTTTTACTTTTCTGTATACAAAACAGAAGGTTGCAAAATGCTCCAATATGCATAATGCTCCAGGTGCTTACTTAAGCATATAATATGTCATGATAAAGCTGTATCATTCAGACGGTTACTGTCAAACTTTTTGTTATTGCTGTTTTTCCCCAGAAAACAGAAGGCTGCAACCACATGACGTGCTCAACCTGTCTCACTCAGTTCTGCTGACATTGCCTCAAGATACTGTCTGAAAACAGCCCTTACGAACGTTTCCACGGAGACTGCTATTCGTAATTTGACCGACTGACCCAGAGACCCCAGAGTGAGAGGAGGGAGCAGGGCCTGAGGCCTTAAATATCATCTGTCACAGTGTCTAAAATGGGTGCTATATGGACAATGTCTGTACATTACTTTAAAGGTCTGTTAAAGTATAGGATGGGGGAGGGGGGAGGGAGTTGTGGCACAAGCACCTACAGCATCTGCACCATAAATGGGCCAAGTGCTCACAGGGTAGTGTGGTAATTGTTGTAATTTCCTGATCCTTTAGTTCCAAAGAATCCTGCTAATAGAGACAAAATACACTGAGGTATGACAAAGATATAAAAGATGTAACCAAAGATGCTTATTCTATCGGATTCTATCGGATATTCTCCAGGATTTACAGTAAATACAGTTAGGAGTGCCCTTGTTTTCTCTGAAACAATTCACCTCATGCTTGATTAACTGGTGTATTTCAGGACCTAGGGCATTTAGGTTACTACAGCTGAGAAAACGATTCCATAAGTTTTATGGTTAAAATGTAGGACTGCACTTTGCAAATCATCAAAACAATTCAATCTGAGAGGTGGATTATTATTTATTTGTACATAGCTGAAATTGAATTTATTTTCTCGAAATCTAGTCTAATGAAACATGTATAGAATGCTATAAACAATGTATGAAATGATTTATGTACATTACATTAAAGTGCGTGTATAATAAAGCGTGTAGGCCTATAGCCTACAGTTTTAAACCTGGTTTCTCCTTATTTACTCAAATCATTTCGTTATTTAATGTTACATAAACCCATGTCCTTATCACTACTCCCTATGGCGTAAAATTTATGTCTCTCTCTCTTTCTCTCCACACATTCACGCGCACGGAGCGTACCGCCCCCCATCCCTCTCCCTGGATCCCATGCAGAGGCGCAGATCCGCCACGAGTCCCCACCCTCGCGGGCTTGCCGAAAGCAACACAAGATAACTATCACCAAGCCCATAATAATCACCTGGAAGAGTGCATCCTTACCGCAGCGGATCGTGTCTCGAGATAGTAAGCCTATCGTCGTCTCTGTCCCTCGCTATCTGTTTGAGATCCTGCCCACTTTTTGCTTCGGGAACGGGTCAGATCCGATGTGATACCTTGAGATATATCTCGGATCCGCGTGAATGACAGTTTCTCTTTTAATCGTTTTACAGTTCGGTTATCCAAATGGCAGAGCACGGCTCTGGGAGGAGAGGAAGCTCTCCGGGTCGCTACCTTGTGGTGGCATCTTGCTAAAGTTTTGAAGATCATTACCTGCCATCATCAAGCCTCATGGAACCCCGAAGCGTATGAAGACAAGAAGTAGCTGCTCCCAATTTCATCAGCTGTAAAAATGACGCCCGTAATATGCGAAGGTAGGTCACGGCATTAATTAGAGCTTTTGATAACACCATCTCAAGATCAAACAACCCGCTGCCTTACCAAGAGGAAGAAATGGTTGTGCTTAAAATAATCAGGCACTGAAGTGGAAGTCTAGGTGATGTGCTTTTGCTTCCCGGTCGTATGGATCATTAAGGTAAACATAAATGTTCCATGATGCTGAAGTGTGAATATGAACAGGGGGAAATAAAGCAGGTGCGTATGTTTGAGCGCCCGTGCCTGCGTCTCGTATGTGTGTGTGCGTGTGTGGTGGCAGGTGTTGGCAGGCTGTAGTTATTTTTTATTTGTTTATTATTATTTTTGTTTTTATTAACGATGTTGTCTAATTTTCGAGCTGTGAACTTTGTTCAAGTGATTTATTTCACTTTGACATCGGGTCAGAGGTGCACATGTATGAAGCCTCTGCAAATAACCCATCTGTGGTGATTTGGCGTTTGAAGTTATTTCGACTAGAAAGGCGAACTTCACACGGGTAGCCTACCACGTCGTCAAGCTTTTGGAAAATGTCTGATTGGCACGATGTCAAGGAATCAGCCACACCTGAATGCATGTACAGCTGGGAGGATGAGATTCGGGGCTGTGTGGGTTTGCCAGTTAGACTCATGACTCATGATTGGTCGCAAGCCCGTGTCAGGTGGGCCACGATTAGGAGCACATTATAGAGCTGGACACATTTTATTCAGTGACTTTCAGTTGTTATCAAACACTTATGACTCACTGCCCCTCACATCAACTACCTCTGCATAAAGCACTGAAGCAGTCTCGTCTTTCCTTTCTCTGCTCCCATTTCACCAATTCACATAAAATTCATTTATTTCAATGGTGCTCAGTTGTTTTAAAAAACACAAAAATACACATCAGATTTAGTCATCAAGGCAGTGTCATCTTTCATATTGCTTAGAAACAATGTCGTCTCATCTTGCGGCTGGTAACAGATTGAGGATATCTGATGCCAAGTCGAGAGAGCACCTTAAAAAGCTCTCATATCTCGAAACTGAAAAGATGAGAGCCTTCTGTCCACCCACACATGAGCTGCAGTAGCCCACTCATACAGCATACATCGCTGTGCGTGCACACACATACGCACACACACACACACACACACACACACACACATCTCAAACCCATCTCAAACATGACTTCATTGAACTGGAATAGAATAGAGCAATCCAGAACAGACATCACTCAAACACGAACTTTCTCTGAGTCAAAGGTAAAAATATTGCAAGCACAACAGATGGACTATTACACACAAATTGCTATTTAAACATACATACAGACATGCAGTGAATACACAGAATAATGTAATTTACTGTCACAGTGTGTGTGTGTATATTGATATATATATATATATATGTATATATATATATATAATTTAAAATGAAGATTTGAAGGCAGCTACACATAATCTGTATTAGAATACCTTCAACATACAGTATTCAAATCACACTCACATTCAAATTACACACAGTGACTTGGTGTTCTTAAACTATGCAAAATGCATGCATTATTTAGTGGTTTACTTGCTGGGCACTCGCTCTGTAAACGATAGCACACTTGAACATTGTGCTTCACCACAGTCATCGGCAAACTGTTGGCTGAAGACTATGCAAAAAAAAACAGATAATACTTGGAACACACATGGCCCTGTTTTAGCACATATTATTTGCCCTGATCTGGCTCCTCTCTGGTCCTGATCCAGCACTTATCGTACTCTAATCTGGCTCTGATCTGGTCTCCCTCTAGTCCTGATTTGACTTTGATCTTTGACCTTTCTCTGACCTGGCTCTGATCTGACTCCATGATGGCACTGACCAGGCTCCTATTTGGTCTGGTCTGGCATATAAAGCTTAGTCTATTCTGGCCCTGATCTCATTCTTATCTTTCCCTGATCTGGTCCACATCTTGTGGATCCACATCAGGTCAGTCAAGGCCCAGCGCAGCTGTGTGCAAGGAACAGGCTGGCCCAGCTAAGCTCCACCTGTGCTGACAGCAGGTAAAGAATAGGAAGGACACCTGTGCTAACTGAATTGGTAAGACAAAACACAGGAATGAACAGACAAGACTGACTAAGATGGTAAATGCACTGCATTTATATAGCGTTTTTATACTCCTACAAGCACTCAAAGAGCTTTACAATGTATGCCTCACATTCACCCATTCACACACCGGTGGCAGAGGCTGCCATGCAAGGTACCAATCTGCTAACCGGGAGCAATTTGGGGTTCAGTGTCTTGTTCAAGGACACTTCAGTGGGGTCAGGCAGAGCGTGCTCCAACCCTACCACCTGTGCCACCTGTGCCACCATCGCCGCAAGACCGTGAAGAGCCTTAATTGTCTTGCCAGATTGTAACAGAAGTGAGAGAGAGAGAGAGAGAATCGAGTCTGAACTATCACTTGGAGAGCACAGACCTCCGTCAAGGTAATATAGGGTCACCGACTCAATATAAATTCCAGATGGTGTTACGGATCACCACCAAAATTTAATCATCTGTTCCTTGTCCTAATACCCACATTGTTGAAATATTTCATCCAGTACTCATGCAGTATTTTTTTAGTTACCTTGCTCACAGACAAAGGCAGCGAAAACACAACTCCTTGGCGGAGGTAATAACTAACAGTAAACCTAGCCAAGTACCTGCTACTGGAAATACATCTTACAATTCATAGTTCAAAGTGAAGAATTTAAGGAGTTATGGACAGACAGAGTGAGATGGAGGGAGAAGAGAAAATGATTCCTTCCCACCTTTCACTGGATGGAGGATATTCTTGCGCCATTGTTGTGATGGAGTGTCCTCCGCTGGGAGTAATGCGGCTGTGATGTGAACAGAGGGCCACCAGTGCATCTCAACAGCTGTCACAAGCGTGGCCTAGCGCACTGTACCATACGCCAGGGCCAAGGCCTCAGGGTAGCAGCATTTGTCACATTCAGCTGTGGTTCACTTACGGGGCTCAAGAGAGCCAAGCTGCCTGAATTCCACCCCGAGTCTGCTTTTAACATGTTAGCAGAGGCAGTGAGGTTGATGGTTGATGTAAGAGATGAAGAGGCAACTTGATCAGCTTATATACGATCAGCTCTTCCCAATATGGTCTCTGGATTTACATCGGGCCTGATGAACTGGTATGGTGCCTTCATCACCCCTCCAGGTTGGGCTGCTATCTATAATTCTCTACTCGCGACATAATATCAAAGATATTATATAAGGAGATATAATAGCAAAGTTATATTGCATTCAACTTGAGTGGGAGCAGTCATTGTGGGGGTTAGGTACCTTGCTACCTTGCCAAGAGCTCATTGGCACCGCAGTTGTGGATGTTGGCATAGGAGAGTGATGTTCACTTTCAGTCACTTTCCCTGATCACATTTTTCCTATTGGCCTTCGATTAAACCGGTCACTCTTCGCTTGCATATCTGTCTCTAACCAATTGTCTGACCCAACAATTACAGTAATAGGAGCATGCTATATAATCAGGGCTCAAATTTTGCACCAGCTACTGGGCAAATGCTGGTGAATTTTGTAGGTGGCTGGTAGATTTAAGACAGAAAAAACAAACAATTTACTAATGAATGGCTGGTGAATTTCACCCACATGTCTGCCAGTGGGTGGTAGGTATTCGGATTTCAAGAAAGATTTTGACCCTTATATGCTATTAATATGTTTGTTACCTGCCAAGGACTACAAGGACTACAGATGAAATAATAGTTATTTTACTAATTCTGCCATATTTACATGGGTGTATTTTATACAACAATGTTTATAAATATGCATGGTCCCTACTAAATAAACCAATAAATATGTAAATAAAAATATGTGTCACTGGGCATTCCTTCAAAATAGCTGGCAGTAAGCACAGAAGAAGGTGATTTGTTTTCATTTCACTCTCTTATACTTTGCTGGCCTGTGTAATAGCTTGATGATGGGTTTATCAACTCATACATGAAGACAGCGACTGTTTTCTTAACATACTAGATACACCCTGCATCAAGCCGGATCAGAGATTGGCCTCTCTAACTCAGCTGCTGTTGATGTACATATATACATAAGCCCAGAAGCTACTGAAGCGTTCTTCGCACCTGCTGTACATTTTTTAATTCATGAATGAAAAAAAAAATAGAAATAAGACATATGATATTATGGAGTGGTGTTTGTTTTCTGCTGCTCTGCAGTGGATACTCCATGCGGTTGCCCTTGGGCTTGTTGGGATATTGCTGTTGACTCATTTCCCCTGTCTCAGTAGTCATCTATTTTAGAGAGGAGCTGGGAAACACGTATCTTTAGAAGTGGAGGAGCTACAGTGGGCGTTGGATAAACAAGTGGCGGTTAACTCACCTCAGTCCAAATGTTTTCTTCAGTCTTTTTCTGTTGTTTAAAAGAACACAATAATAACTTGAACTCAGCGACTCAACTGAAGAGCTCAATTGTATTCAATTCAGTTATATTTATACAGCGCCATTTACAGTAGAATTGTCTCTTTGTGCTTCACAGACATTAATAAGGGGCACCCAAGAGCAACAGGGACAAGGAAAAACTCCCCTGTTCATGGTTTTGGCTGAGAATCACAATAATTCCAAACATTGTGCCACAACATTATTTGGGAGTCAACAAGGTGGCTGTCTAAACTTCTGGAAGGACAGCATAGTAGCAGCCAGACATAATGTTAAAGTCTGGGAGTGAGATCGATCATTGGGTGGGTCTATTTTGACAAGTGCCATTGTGAGAACGGGGCTGGTCACAGGGCCTCTAGGAATTGTATTTGGCAGTCAAATTCTAATTCCAAAATGCTAGTCTCTCTTGTTTCCGGGAAGACCTCTCAGTCATGTAGATTTAATCAATGGCCAGTCTGTCAAAGTCTACAAGCTAAACTTTCAATCTACGATTAGCATTTTGTTCCAACTTTGATTACTTGTATAGGAAATGACTGAGCAGCTGAGAACCTCCTCCTGCACAGTGCTGACTTGTCATACTTCAAAGAAACAATCAATTCAAAAACGGTGGGGAACATCAATATGTATGATGCAAACTCTTCACGGCTCATAACAAATATGTCTGTATTTTTCTCAAGGCACTAGAGAAATTGTCTACAAATATCCTGCTGTTCCTCGCCTCCTTCCCAAACATATCACCCAGAAATGTCTTTACAACTCTCCAAGGACTGTCCAACATGTCCAGACAGATGAGTACCACATAAAAATGCTCTAGTTTATGTTCTGTTTTAATGGTCGACTCATCTTTGTTTACTGCTAAAAGACATTCCTTTACTCTATTTTTAACTCTAGTTTAGTGTTCTGTCAAGATTCTGTCAAGATTATCATCTATATAGTCATTGTGCTGCATACATTGTGCAGTGTTTTGTAATGTATTTAAGGTTTTGGACATTAGAGTTACATTCTGGCATGCTGTGTGTAAATAAGGCATAATAGATACATAATTTTTGGTGTCGGGGTGATCCTGTATGAAAAGAAAATATAAGCTTTGTAGAAATGCATTCATTGACTGCATATAGTTAAAAACAGCAAGAAATATGTCAGCTGTATGGCTACAACAGACCGATGGTGTGGTAATTGTGCTTTTAGAGTTTTGAAAATGAGGCTAAAGGTCTGACAAAAGCTTGTTAGCGTGTTGGCATGTAGAATATGGATTTGTCTGTCTTCACTACGCATTACAGTAATACAGTAACGTTATAAAACATAATCAGGAATTCTAATTGTATTTCTTTGAAAATGTTTTCCTGGTGTCTTACATCTGAAACACTGACATAAATTGCTTCCATTTGGTTTGTCTGTCCCATTAGAGTTATGTTTTTGAAAAATTTTGTACGATTAGAAAACCTCTCTGAACAGTGCGTCAGAAGGTTTTCGTCTAACATTATGATAACTTCTGGAAAACGTTATATAATGTGGTGAAAATGTTCTGTTCAGTTGGCTGGGACATTGGCTTTACTTGCACTGACAAATCGCTGTCCACAGACTCTGTGTATGACAGTGACGGTGGCGGTGGCAGCAACATCTGTATTTCATGACGCCACCTTTTAGCCGGGGAGTTTATAAATCTCCGAGCCAATTGGCTGTGCTGATAAGACAGTGTGATGAGACGCTATTAGTTTTGCGGTTGGACAGATTAGGATAAACTGGACACACTAGGATAGACTGGACACACTCTCGCCCACTGAGTGGACCCTTTTATCTCTCCATAGGCGGGGTTTAATGGATTAACACTCTAGAAAGAATTGTGAGAGTGTGTATGTGCCAGTCACTGACGCTGGATTGGATGTGGACTGTGTGTGTGTGTGTGTGTGTGTGTGTGTGTGTGCGTGTGTCTGTGTGTGGCTAGTTATTGACACTGGACTGGATCAGGATTGTGTGAATGTGTGTCTAAGTTTACAGGCATGTGTGTGTACATTCTGGTACTGGCCTAGTTGTGATTTCTGTGAATGTGTGTTTGAGTTTACAAGTCTGTGTGTGTGTGTGTGTGTGTGTGTGTGTGTGTACTTTAATTATAACATATAGCTGACAATGTATTGTCTTTATGGATCACTGGGGAAATAGCATCTTCAGCTCATCCTCCTCTCTCTCGCTGTCCCGGATATTCACTTCTCAATTCTCCTCACACCTCTAGTCCCACCCCCACCCCCACCCCCCCCCCACCCCCACCCTCATTCCCATTCCCATCTCTCTCGAGTCAAAGCGATTCAGAGCGCACACAGAGTTCACCTCTCCATAGTCTGGGGACTGTTAGCCGCATCAGTGTGCAGATTGAAGCCTGCTGTTTCACTGCCAGCCTCGCCAATATCCTAATGCCAGAAAGACTGCTCAACAGACATCGGAGAGCTGCTGTTCGATCATTTAGCTCTCAATAAAACCACTTGTCCCTCACCCTCGCTTCGGCAGAGTGGAGCAGTGTTAATCTTCATGCTAAATAGCCTCGCAACAACACGTTACCCTTTCAAGGAAAGAAAAAGTTGTGTAGACTAGAGGGAAAAAACAGGTTAAAAAAAGATTTTCTTTTAATTATCAGCTGGATAACATCAATTTGAGAAAATGTTTGCAATGAACAGATTTTCAGATCTTGCGAGCAAATAACAAGGCACACGCCCCATGGGAGGCTGAAAAGATATTCAGTGAAACAAACTGGGAGAATATCATTTAAAGTAAATAAGGTGTGTTAATGAAGAGAGATAGCCCGGTCACCCTAATTATTTGTAATCTGAGATCTTACCTGTGCAGCTGCTGCTGTTGTGTGCCTCACATATTTTTACTTATTTATTCAATGCTTAATTGACAAATTACAACCAATCCATTATTAATTTGTCACCTGCTGTAGCGGCGGCAGTTTCGACATTCTGCAGGAGAACAGATTGCATCCCTGCTGTTCATTTAAATGACAGCACGCCAAACCACACCGACAGGATTAGTCTCTACCAACACACACAACATGACTCACAAAATGGCTCGTAGAACCAATGGTAGGTATTGAGCCGACTGTCAGTGGATCAGGTGCTTTACACAGTTGTGTGTCATTGGTGAGATGCATAAAATAACATCACTTTTGTGGTTTTCGTTTTGTTGATTTCCCACAAGCACCTGTCCTCAGAGCTCATGGACATCATGCCCTCATATGCATAATTCATGTTGCACTGACGGGTATGTGTTTGACCTATACATTTCACATGGAAAATGAATAATTAGCCATAATAATTGCACTCAGCATTGCTTTCTTCTTGTATACATTACATAACATTTCATTGACAGTGAACAATGAAAGCACTTTAGAGAAACTAGGGCCTATAAACTATTTTACTGATTTAGATATTTATTGTATTGCAATAGACATGCAGTTCACCACAAAGATGATTGTGTACAGCTGCTATTTTCTTATTATTTAGGTTGTTGTTGTTGTTGTTCTTCTTCTTCTTCTTCTTAGATTATTAAGCTTTGAAAACCTCCTTCACAAATAGCAGTAGGCCATTTGACTTTCACATTCAGAATGTAAATGGTACATCATCACATGCACAGCAGTTTGTGGGAAATCATAATGCTGGCAATCTTGACTTTCTCCTCAGTGGGGAAAACACTCCTCAAGCGAATTTCTTCTCTGATACAATCTGCATCATCCCTCCCCTTCACACCCCATCCTCCCATCCCTCCCGAGCATCTCATCTCATTCGCAAGCAAACGGTTTTTGTTTTTTTGTTGTTTTTTTTTTTACTTTAGCAGTTTTTGTTTTCCCTCTTGCTCCCTCCCTCCCTCTCTCTCTCTCTCTCTCTCTCTCTCTTTCCTTATTCCATACATTCTTCTGAGTCGCAGCACAAAAAGTGGAACAGGCCCAGGCAGCTTTAACAATCGCCATAGCAAACAAAACTAAATAATTTCTTTCCTCCCTTGTTGGCATATCTCTTGGTCTTCACAACACCTCAGCCTGCCTTAATAGAGACACTAAGAGAGGTAGAGAGCGCGTGTGTGTGTGTGTGTGTGTGTGTGTGTGTGTGTGTGTGTGTGAGAGAGAGAGATTTGAAGATTTCGTGAGGCGAAGATAAGGCAGGGGACAGGAAAGCCTGGAGATTGCTGGGATGACAGTGAAAGCCCAGAGCAAGAGCTAGGAGGGTCCTACCAAAGATCACTGAATATTGACCAAGATAGATCAACATAATACGTTTCAATCGAAACAAACATGAATAGTTCAAGTCTGCGTAAGTGGGAGTGTAAGATAACGTCAAAATATAAACTTTTCAGCAGATACAGTATCAGCTCATGAGGGTTCGACTCTGGTCTACACACAGGGGGGCTTTCCCTCGTCCCCCTTACGAAAACAGAACATGGAACTTAAAGAACGTTTGTGCCTCTTGCTCCGCATTTACCCTCTCTGGTCCTCTGGTGTCAGATCAGTCATGGAATTCGAACAAATGCCACTATCTGCAGGGGGATACAAAGAGCAAGGGAAGGCCCAATAGAATATTTATGGCTTGTTGCTCCGTGTGGTGAACATGACCCTCATTGGCCCTGAACAAATGCAGTGACTTTCCATGGGCACTCCTGGATGACTGCGGAGGCACCTTCATGCTGCTTCACTGTGCTCTGTAATGCTTTATGCTGCTATTTTATCTGCTTCCTCAGCTCTGGCCATTACACTGGACTGGTGAGCTGACCCTTTGTGTCTGAGCTTTTAATGGGGAGAGCGGGAGTGTGTGTGTGTGTGTGTGTGTGAGAGAGAGAGTGTGTGTGTGTGTGTGTGTGTGAGAGAGAGAGAGAGAATGACTGGCCTCCAAATGCTCAGAGCTGAGATGGAGGTTGTGTTGTGAGTGGAAAGGAGAGAGCTCACCATTCTGTGTATGTGCAAATGACAGGAGTGTGTGTGTGTGTGTTTGTGTGTGTGTGTGTGTGGGTGTTGGTGCGTGTGTGTGTGTATGGGGGGGGGGGGTAGGGGGTGACAGAAAGAGGGAGAGAATACACCATGGGGAGCACACAACATATTCTTTGCAGCGTGAGTTAGAGTTTGAATCAAACACTCCTGGCTGTTGAGTGTTCTTTTCAATTCTTTACGTCTGATGTCGGGATATTTTTTTCTTCCTTTTGATTTGCTCAATTTAATTAATTTGGTTGTTCCTAGTACAGTGGAGGGTGGTTTTAACATCTATGCAGTTTTTCATTGTCTCATCAGAGCACGAAACTTCAGAGAGTGTGCATCGGAAAAACAAAAAAAAACCGTCTCCTTATTTTCAGTTCTTAACCACGGTCTTTATCAAGCACTTGCCACGAGGGTGTTAGGAGCCCTAAAAGGATCAAATCTCACTTTGAAGCCATAGTTTCTCTTTAGGTCTAAGGATGAGAGGTGCACACACACACACACAATTCAGAGCACTCAAAGCTGGTCTGAATAGATCCATTTGTCTGTCTATCTTCCTGTCCTCTGTCTTATTGTGTCTATCTGCCAAATTAACACAGGTGTTAATAGAGACTAATACATTACACTAATTGTTTCTGCTTTCTCTTTCAGTTCAGGGCTAAATTGTGTTTTTATGGAGAGTAATTATGTCGAGTAACATTTCCCTCAATACAATATATTTTTCAAGGCTTAATTGGTGTCCTCAGTGACAAAAGGGATTCATAATTCATTCAAATGGAGCTCTGTCAGGATGCTGTGTGAAATGGGTACTGTGAGGAGGAGACGCACTAGAAAGTGGAGGAGACTTGTAATGGTGAAGCGCCTCTTCTTCTTCTTCTTCTTCTTCTTTTTTCTGGTGGCGGACAAGTAGGAGGGAAGGAGCGGGATAATGTAAACAGTTCCTCCATTGTTTTTGTGGCTTAGAAATTGCAGGTGTGAATTATGCAAGGGTGGAGGAAGTCGGAGCCAAGCTTGACGCAGACCGCACGGAGCAGGGTGGCATGAGATAGAGAGGGGGATTGAGAGAGGGAGAGAGAGAGAGAGGAAAAAAATAGAGAGAGAGAACAGAACCGTGAGAGGCAGACTTGAAATACCCCGCGGAAATCCATCTGGCATCCAGCCTCGTAGCACAGTAAAAACCGGCATTCGCTCCCCCTCCCAACACAAATATGACAAGGAATCAGCCCACTCAGCGTTTGAAGAACAGTAAAAGGCCTTATACCAAAAAAAAAAAACAACAAATAGAAAATAATGCATTGCACGCCTGCACATTCCCATTGCTTTTACAATGCATGGGTCTTGACAGGTTGCGTGAGTCCCCACTCCATGCTTCATTTCCTGTGTCTCGGTTGCCTGTTAAACACACCTTAAACGCCATCTGACAGTCCTGTTGAGCCAGGAGGGACCCCAGGCAGACTCGACTCGTCCTTTTCCGCTCCATGCCACGCGCTGCCCTTCACGGCTGATCAAGGATCGGATGCCACGCTCGACCTGAACAATCAGGGCCTCTCTGTGCCTTGGCGTGGCAGCGTGGAAGTGGGCGTACAAACGGCGTGACAAAGCCTATCAATAGACTTTGCATTTTGCATTCAGACTGTTGGCAAGTGCCATTGTCATAACAAACAGGTGAGGCAGAACACAGAACTGGCTGCCGATACAGGTGCTTACAAGGTTTGTGTGCGCAACAGGATATCTTCTCTGTGAACACTAGAAGGAAATGACTAACTTCAACACCTCCCTCTTTTGTTCCTACACTTGGAATAAATAGTTCCTTTATTTGCCCATAGTCTTAGGCCCTGTTTGTATCTAGATATATAAACAGATATTTTTTTTATCCGTTTATTTTTTTAATTGTGTTTACACGTATCCAGTGGAATACAGATAATACAATGTTTTGAAAAATCTCCACTTTGGAAGCTGTTTTAAAAATATCCGTTTGAGGTGGCTAAAACTATGTTTACAAGAGGCTGAATTTTATAAAAAATCTAGATACGCGTAAACAGGGTCTTAAAAAAGTGAGAACTGGACCAGGACAATGCATGCAAAGTGGTTCTTTTATGATGTCACAATGCCAATAAAAATGCCATGCATGCCATGCCATACCATGCATTTTTATAATGTAAATTACTATGTATGTATTCAGCTATACAGGTTACAGGTTAATATATACAACATATAAATGTATAAAATAAATAAATAAATACTATACATGCTCACGATCAGAGACATCCTGTTTATCAACACCGATATGCCTACCAAACTCTTAGCAGCCATTATAGCACTAGTGAAATAAAACTATCCTCAAGGTTGATTTTTTTAAAAATCTAGCCAAGGTTGCTGTAGAGATGACAAATAAAGAATCTTTCTACAAACTGAGAAACTGAAGCAGTTCAGTGGGGGCAGACCAAGTACACCTCAGACTTGTATCTGGCTGCTTGGAGTGGTGTTTTGAGAATGGTATGTTGGACCGTATCCATGTCCATTCGTTTAAAATGTGAAGGTTTTTTACTACTCTCTTACAGTAACAGTCAGTCGCAGAGTTTGTTCAGATGGTGTTTCTCTCTCTCTCTGGCTCTCTCTTTCTCTCTCTCCTGTATCAGAAGTCAAGTAGTGTCAGGATCCATTTCTGTCTATTACTGTCCCTTTCCCGTGTCTGCTCCCAGTCACAGCCCGTGCCCTTCAGCTTGCTGTCAGGCTAACCTGGAATCAAACACGCTATCTCTTGACAGATGCCTTTTTCCCAGGGATCTTTGTTGTCGGTCCTAAAGCCCTCCCGCTGGTGAGTTAGCGTGTGCTGGATGCAGACTTGCATGAAGCTACCCTCTTGTGATAACAGCCGATGAGGAAAAGAGACTCTGCTGTAGCACGACTGCTGTGTGACATGTCGGAAAAGCATTCATGCAAGAATAGGTGCAGTATGTGACCATTCCTTTCAGAGGCTGGAGGGGGAAAAGATCTCTCTCTAAGGGTAAAATTCCTTGCCCATGTCTAACAGATGGTCTATGGCACATTCCCTAAAAAGGAATAATTAAAAATGCCCCCCCCCCCCCCAAATAAATAAATAAATATAAATAATCAACTTACGTGGAGGGTGCATTGCTGCAGAATATTGACAGTCATCATTCTGATCGAGACTCAAAAGTCACCAGCCGGTTAGAGGCTCTGTTATATTTCGGGGTCATTGTGGGCCTGCTCAGTTTGACTTGTTCAGTGACATATTTTAATTTGGATTACCACTTGATGTTAATTCTTTGTTTGGAGTTTGGAGGGATGTTACGCCACAGTGGCTTCGCTGCAGATTTCAGTGGCGGGCGACATGTCACTTGCTCAGCAGGTCAATAAACCCAGGCAGCATACTAATGTACCGAGAGCAGCAGACCAGGTAGGAGAGAAACTGATGAGTGACAAGCTGTATTGGGAGTGCTGGCTCTCACCAGCCTTTGTAGCTTGTGATTTCCTCTCCGCTCTCACTTTCTCCCTCCCTCTCTCCTTCCCTCCCTCCCTCCCTTCCTTCCTCCCCCTCTCTTTCTCTCCTCTCTCCCTCCTTCTCTCTTTCACTCTCTCTTTTACTCACTAACACAAACACACTGATTTTCAGCAGTGCAATCGACAGCTGCCAAAGCCTCCTTTATCAGTGGTGTGTCATTATGGTCAGCTTTTAGCCTTTTTTTTCCTCCTGGATTGAGTGTAATAAAAATCTACATTTCCCATCCCCTGCATCTTCTGCATTATTCACTGGCCAGATAAAGAAGCTTAAAAGGAATGCAGGAAATAGACAGCTGGTTTCGGCAACGGACGAGCGAGCAAGCGAGCGAGTGAGGAAACAAGCGAGCCGCAGAGAGGGTGCCGAGACTCTGGACATGCCCACGGAATGTAGAAAAAGTCTTGGGGATCAATAAAAGGGCCTTGACCAAGAAGGCTCTTATCGGGACGATTAGCTTGCCTGAGTAGCCTGTGGTCTGGAACGTGGGTCGGCTGGGAACGTGTCGGATGTTTTCTCTCAGGCCACTATGGCTTATCATGGCAGTTAATGTGGAAGGGCTGTCTTCACACCGGGGGCTTAGTGTGCCCAGGCATGCCCCATGGGTAGCAGGTCTTAAATAATGCAATGTGTTTCAACCCCCCCACCACAACCACCTCCACCACACACACACACACATCCAACCTCTCTCTCTCTCTCTCTGTCTCTCTCTCTTTCTCTCTCTCTCTCCACTCCTGCCTGCCTGCCAAAAGCCTCTTACAGGAGTCAAACCAGGGTATTCCATCCTGGATGGCTTTGCAAGGACCTGGGCAGAAGGAGAAATCGTTTCTGTGTCTCACAAAGTAGAACTCCATAGGGGAAAGAAAATAGTCTTTCCCTCCCGAAAGCATCTGCCCATTTTCAAACACAAGGAGTGAGGAAATAACAGAAAGTTGGCAGATGTAGGCATGGCAATGTGGCTAATACGACAACAATCCAACAACCCACATTTTCTTATAAAGATTTATTTATGTCTTTTCTTGCCTTTATTCTCAGGACAGTGGAGAGGAGAGACAGGAAACATGTGTGACGGAGAGATGGTTAATCCACCCCAAATGTCTCTTAGGGAGAACCAGCAGTTTGATTATTATGGCTTAGGCGGAGATCCTTTGGCATAGACTGCAGGTGATAATGAATGAAACTTCGTCCCAAGATGAAACGTGCAAGATAGTATTGAAAAGGGTGAGACTTCTATATGAACAATTAAAAGGTGGTGAAGACCACAAATTTTGTGTTTGTTCACTGCAAGAGCATTACTTCTGGCTAAAATGGTAAATATGTGATTAAATAGTTGAGGTGTTCATTGTATCAGCAAACTCAGATTTATTTACTGTGGGAACCCTTACATTGAGCTCTAAAAGCTGTTTTTGGGGAACAAATCTTAAGAATTCTGCAAGAAAAAACACAAGGGATACTTTGGTAGGGGTAATTTCTCAGAAACATCATCTTTTGCCGGGGGTTATTGCACACTGTATCAAAATAATAACTCATTGTTCATTAGCTCGCTAATAAAGACTGGGGTAATTAGAATAGATCCCTCACTCCCGTGTGAATACCGTATTTGATTTCAATCACAGAGCGCAGCGATCTGGAAAGACAGTGGAGAGTGCAAAAACTTTTCACAGCTACTTTCTTCCTCTATGGGGAAATAAATGTGTTTAAAACCATACTGCATTGTAAAGTCACTGCTGCAAGTCACTGTAGTCTCTGCACGCTATCTGGGCAGGTCTGCCTCACCGTCTGCTGGTCTATCTTCCCCCATTTATCTGGGCCATTCAGGAATAGGCAATAAAGGTCAGGGATTGGGATTTTAAAAATAGAACCCTTAGTTACCCTATTGTCCTCCTCTTCGGGTTCTGGATGTGAAAGCAGCCCTGTTCTCACTCTGGCAAGGAGGAGGAAAGCACCGTTTTAGTAAGAGTTTACGGTACAAACACACACGCGCACACACACACACACTGCTGCACTGTCAGTCAGGCATATGGGGGAAAATCCCAGTGGGCTGCTGCATCTGCAGGCTGGTGAGCCATCAGAGCAAAATGTACATTAAGTTTTCACTAGCCCTGTAAGACACATTATGGGCCCTCATTGCTGGGCAGTTTTAGCAGGCAGGTCCTGAACTAAACTGAACTGAACTGAATTTCTATCCTAGTGCACCATTGAAAACACACATTGAAGTTTGTTAGGGAGATGTATATGTTTTTGTTTGTTGTATTTAGCAGACACTTTTATCTAACAATATATGTGTAAGGCCCTGTAACCAAGGGCTGGAAGTGTGGTCGAGAGGCAGATAGAGTTTAGATAGCAACGAGTTTCGAATGAGGTTTCAATTGACATTTACGACAGAGTATAGGCTATAAGATAAGCTTCTAACCCAACTGTTACTTAGGTGCATGCAGCGATAGGGTCCCGAGAACGTTGACCTTTGTTTGAATGTGGCGCTTCTTTTAGCTGCGTCATACCTAGCGCGGAGCATTTTAAAGACCATGACAGTTAAGTTTTGCACTTCTTTAATGGACTAACATGTCGAACTAAGTGCACACACTGTTAACTAAGTTTGCGAAGTCGCTGTGGAAGAAAGTCTCGCTCTAAAAAGGCTCTTGTCATCTGGACTGCTACACGGAGAAAGCCTCCTCAGCCATCGTCAGCTTGAGCTGAAACCGCTATCCTGGACTGTCGTGAGTAGCTGATTAAAAGCTCAACTGTATCCTCGTCATCTACCACCTTAGCAGTGTGAGTGAGTGAACATTCATTTTTTTTGTCTTGAGTTGGATTTTGCTGCTCATCGGAGGCCGCGTTGTGGATTTTTGTTGTTGTGGTTTCTCATGTGCACCAACGAAACGGGCCCCGAAGAGATCATGCCTATGTCATACAAGTTGATATTGAAGGACACAGTAGACTATGCAATGTAAGCCTACTCTCACCAGTTTCATGTGTATGGTAAAGTGGGAGCTATCTTTCCCTTCATGATCTCCTTTTCCATATGGGTCACTGAGTATTTGGTTGCTAGGTTTTGTGCATCTTTTATGTTCTTTATAGTGTCAAAGGTGACAGTCATTTAAAAAGAGTTTATTTCATTTCCTTAGTACACATTTTCATACATTCTACAGACACATACATACGCAAGTTTCAGTTTATTAAGTATTTCAGTTAATTCTGGGTGAACACAAGGTAAAATAAATAGTACTTCGTGGTTATATTTCATCACATGAGGGTCATTGCATTTATTGTCATTATGTGTAATTTCTGAGGATTTACATGGTGTATATCAGGGTTGCTGGTACAGTATTTCTTCAGTGGAGGCACCGCACAGTTATTCATTTAAACCATAGACCTGCTATTCTAGGTTTAAAAGCAAATTCTCTAACAGTGAATGGTAGATAGGAAAACCAGTAAATTCACCACTAGAATAAATAAATCAACCACTGGAAACCCAGGATCCTGTTAGTCAAGACAATAGAAAGGGGTTACATATAAACTAACAAGATATAAACACTGCATTGATAAATAAAAAAGTTAGTTAGATAGATAAAGCCCATTACAATATAAAGCACACCGGTAATCATAACCCCCCCCAAAAATGTTAATAAACACAAAAAACAAAAACAGTGTATGAACATGTGGCAATGATGATTAATTGTAGAACTCAAACACTAAAGTGAGATGGACTGTATTGAATGCATCCATAATGAATGGCTTGCCGTGTCTCTCTCTCTCTCTTTCTCTCTCTTTCTCTCTCTCTCTCTCTCTCTCTTCCTCTTTCTCTTTTGCAGTCAGTGGCTCCATGCTCCTGTTCTTCTGGCTGTGGTCGGGTGGGGCTGCGGTGGAGGGCTGCCCAGCCAAGTGCAGCTGCTTCCGGGAACCTCGCCTCACTATGGCCTGCCAGCAAAGGGGTCTGGCTGCCGTCCCCGCCGAGATCCCCAGCCACGTCCAGCGCATCTTCCTCCAGATCAACAAACTGACGGAGATACGCTCCACCGCCTTCAGCCTGTGTCGGAACCTCACCGTCCTCTGGATCTATTCCAACAACCTGCGGCACATTGAGGCAGGGGCCTTCTATGGCCTGGAGCGTCTGGAGCAGCTGGACATCGGAGATAATGGTGACCTAAGGAGCATCAGCTCCACGGCGTTCAGCGGCCTGTCTCGGCTGCAGACCTTGCACATGCACCGCTGCGGGCTGTCGGAGCTGCCCTATGGCATTTTCATGGGTCTTTCCTCCCTTCAGTACCTTTACCTTCAGGATAACAACCTCTTGGCTATCCACGATGACACCTTCCTGGACCTGGCCAACTTAGTCGTGTTGCACCTACACAACAACAAAATCAAGACGGTGACGGACCACATGTTTCGCGGGCTGCTGAGCCTGGACAGCCTGCTCTTGCACCAGAACCGAGTGAGTGTGGTGCACAGACGGGCCTTCCATGATCTGCGCAGGCTCACCACACTCTTCCTGTTCAATAACAATCTTACAGCGCTGAGCGGAGAGACGATGGAACCATTCGCGTCTCTCAGCTACTTGCGCCTCAACGGGAATCAGTGGGTCTGTGACTGCCGGGCCAGAACACTTTGGGACTGGTTTAAGAGCTTCAAGGGTTCCAGCTCGGAGCTTGAGTGCCACGTTCCAGAGCGCCTTTTCGGAAAGACCTGAAAAGGCTAAAAAGTACCGACCTGGAGGGCTGCTACGACAGCCACAGACACACATGGACTAGCTTGCTGAATAGCAGGAACAGTCGGTACGGGAAGCTCTTCAGCACAGAGAGCCCGCTGGGGGCAGTGATTCCTAGGTGCTGCCTCACAAACTCAGACAAGTCTTCAATCCTCTCCGACAAGGGGCTTCCAGACCTTTCCTCTTTCAACAGCCAACAGATCACAAAGAACCCCCTGAAGGAAAAAGAGAACATATCAAAAACCAAGGGTGTGGAATCAAAGAATGACACTCACAGACTAAACACAGGCAATTCATCTGGGACACTGAATCACCCCCAGGGCAAACACAAGCATAACTTGACTGAGGACCAGAGGTCTTCGGATAACCCACTGCAGAAAAAATGTTCACAGAACACGGGCGGCCATTGTGTTATAGACAGTGGATCAAGCATCAGTAGTGCTGACATTATGCTGCTTCTAATACTCTGGCTATTATGGTCAGTGTGATAATGTATTTGGAGATCACACACAATCTGTCATAAAGAGAGCCAGAGACAGAGAGAAAGGAAAGGAGAGAGAGTGACAGAGAAAGAGAGAGAGAGAGACAGGGGGCACTTTTACATGGAAAGAGCTGAGTGTTGATGTTTTTATCTGCAGTGTTTTCATCAGTAGCACTTTAGTTGAGGTTGTCAACACAAGAGTGACATGAGCCTGTCATAAACATGAAATGGCATGCCATGAACATTAATGGCATTTTTGAATTGTTCACGACTGTTGTTATTAAGTGTAATTAAGTTATTGTAATGTAAAGTTAACACTGAGGTGCAGACATTGCAAAAACGAATGACACTGAATGAAAACAGTAATAGACATTAAAGAGGTGTCATGTCGTGTTTATGACAGGCTCATGCCACTCTTATGTCGACAACCTCAAGTAAAGTGTAACCGTTTCATCTGCTGTAGTGTACATACATTCAGTGGTTTAGTGCTATATCAATTTTTTCCTCTCCTCTAACACACCAAGGGGAAAAGTCCAGGACTTAAGCCTAATCTGCCGTGCCAACATCTCCTATTCCTCATAGGTCACCTCAAAGGCATACGATACACCCTGATGACTGGGAGTGTTATGATTATCTTCTTGGTTGCCCCAAAGATCAGATTATGGCTATGATTTACAAAACCCTTTATTCTCTATGTAAATGTTCTGCCAAGGTAAAACCAGTTACATAAATCCTGACTCTGCACATGGAGATTGTCTTGCACCAATAAGTAAGATGTGTTTAGTGTTGGTTTTGCATGGGATGAACATGTTCTGAACCTTACAAAAGCCTTAAGTAAATCAGGGCCATTATAGTCAAAAGTGTTAAGCCGTATATACAACTGGACTTCTTTTTGGAGCTTGAAGGCGTTTAACCTTTCATCCAAAAGGCTTCTTCAGTTCTGGCGTGGTGATGGAGAGCCTGGAGATATATATCTGGACTGTGACTGGAGCTGTGAGAAGTAGATCACACCCCTCGTCATGTAACAATGGGTCACATGAGTCATCCATAGATACAGACGGTAAGTCTGCTTAATGAACCCAAAATGCGAAGGCTGTTAGCATGTGGGGAAATCGAGGATAAGTAGGTGGTCGATTTAGCATGCAAGTGAGTGGAGAAACACTGCTGCAGGTAGAGAACATTGCTTAACCATAATAGATTGCGAAGTAAAACAGTAAAACACATGAGATGATTTGTCTGATGATGATGATGACCTGTTTGCTTGCTTGGAAAATGGACTAATATCAATTTCTCATGGTTTGTTAATTCTAGCCTGATTGAATGAAAATAGCGAGTTAGCAAGCTGACGGAGCTAACAGTTATCAACCAAAATTGTCCTCAATGTCGCGTTTGGAGGTGTATTAAGTTGACAGTACATATAGGACAATTTGAAATTTGGAAGCATTGCCCTCAGAAATGGGTAAAACTCTTAATTGTGTTAGGTGTAACTTAGCAGGGTACCTAACTGACTTGCAACCAAAATAAACTTGTTTTCCCCCACGGTACACACAAGGAGCTTTTTTTGTGGGGCTAACAGGGTGTTAACAAGACTTGCCATCTGTATCTATGTCATAATGACTTCCCTCCAATTCCCACATTGACTTATGCTAATTATGTTAATGAGTGACTCGTGACCGATTGTCACACAATAAGGGATGTGGTCTACAGCTCACAGCTCTACACAGTCCAGAGATATATCTCATGATTCTCTATCATTAGGCCAGAACTGAGGAAGCCTTTTGGATGATAGGTGAGAATCCAGTTGCATACAACTTAACACTTTTGACTACCATGACCTGAATGAATGAGAATTTTCACAGTCAGTATAGTTTTATGTATTTTTTTTACCATTTCAGAGTTTATTTTATTGACACATGTACATACTTATGCGACTGTTTTATTACTTATTGTTAAATTTCTGGTGTAACATCACATTGTGGTATGGGTTAAAAATGTAATCACCTGTGTACATGTTATTTTCCCCTCATTCTACCTGTACATAAAATAAATGTAAAAGTACAATAAATACATTTTCTTTTCTAAAAAATCATGGATATGAGCACTGGTATTTTAAAATGCTATTTTATTGAGCTTCAAAAGAAAATGTAAGGGTCACATGCCAGGGTGCACCATTTTAATCTTACACTCACATGATAAATATTACACACATATTTGACTGCGCTGCATTCTATCCGTTGTGCACTGTTGAGCGCATACTCCTCTATACACCAGCAAACCAGCAGTGAAGCTGCCACTCGGTCACCTTGTAAATCCTTTCAGACAATTGGGGAATGTGTTGCAGTCTGTGCAACTTTGAAACTATTGATTAAATATAGTTACTATATGCATATGGACCGACACATGCAATATTACATGGGCCGGTTAATAAGTCCATACAGAGAGCTGGATGCATATTTGTTTCACTGACACATCATTTCTGTAGCCTGCTGTGGGCGCCAGCAGTTGTGCAAGAGGGCCATCTAGTGGAGAGAATGTGGAGTGCATCCACCAGCATGCAGTTTTGGTTTCATGGTTTAGTTCTGTATTTCACTTATCACATACATGTATACAAACGCTTATACATATGCACATACATAACAAGAATGTACTCAGGGTATTCTATCATTAATAATACCTGGACACTTTTAAATATTACTATACAATATCACATATTTGGTTCTATGGATAGGCTGCTCCTTCACATATTGATGTGTGCTATGCATGTGTGTGTGTGTGCTTATGTATGTGTGTTGTGATAAGGACTGAGGGAGAGACAGCATACTTCACATAAAGATCCACCAGCCACACGAACTGGACAAGGAAATAGCCTAGTCTTTCAGTACAGTTCCAGGTTCCATGTGTTCCAGTCACACATAATGACTACATATGACTTTTTATGAAAGAAGTACTATTATGAAAATAATAAGACATGTATTCTGATTCCAATACTCTCAGTTGGTATTTGCTGATGATGTCAGGTGTTGTTTAGAGCCATCTTTAAGTTTTTCTTTCTCTCTTTATATATTCACACAATTTCTAGTGTCTGGGGAACCATGAAAAGACAAGGTCAGATCTCATGGACAGCTTTAGAAACCGTGATGGAGACCGATGGCCTTTTTAAGGAAGGGAAAAAGTGGAAAAAGGAATGATGTGGTCGACTGGGGGCGGGGTTTTCTGTGGTCCATGATTCAACATGGTTCTCCATGGTCCATGATTCAACATGGTTCTCCATGGTCCATGATTTAACATGGTTCTCCATGATTCAACATGGTTCTCCATGGTCCATGATTCAACATGGTTCTCCGTGGTCCATGATTCAACATGGTACTCCATGGTCCATGCTTCACAATTCTGCCAAATTTCATGAAAATTGAGATGGTATAATTGTTGCATGATCCTGATAACAGACAAATGTAGTGAGGGAGAAAAGGGTGTGTGTGTGTGGGGGGGGGGGGGGGTCTTCTTTGATTGGACAGGATAGTAGAGAACAACAGGAAAACCTGGGAAAGAGAGACAGGGAAGGGTTGGGTTAAGACCCCCAGTTCCAAAGTTCCAAGACTTGTGGAATGTAAGGGATAATGGCCACCGAGCGCTGTTATTCAGAATTAAGGAACGAGTTGAAGGCAAAGAACTTCACAATGCAGTACCAACTGATTCCATTTTTGCTGACAAGTTCAACTGCCATTTATTCTTTGCTATGGTTGTTATGTTCACCATTTAAAAGTGCACTGAACGGTGATTAGACTTTGTTACCAGATCTACTTCATAAGTGTGCATTATACAAACACCCTTCCAGCCAATCAGAAATCAGCATTCCATTAAGGTGATAAGGATGCTTAGCCAACTGTGCCTCTGCACCCCTGAGAAATGAAAGCATGATGACAATCTCCCTATATGTGACACACATCACAACACTGTGTGAGAGAGCAGCGAGTGATCATCAGATAACCACTACTTGCTATTTGCATGCAATTTCACCTGGTAAATCGATTTGCATTTTAACGCCTCATCATGATCATAACCCATGAGGGCTTTGTCTACTGTGTACATATAGCAGGGTGGATGTGTGTAGTGCTTTGATAAGAGTCCAGCATGGTTACTGCTGTAAATGACATCACATAGGGAAGAAGGCAATCAAAGATCAGACAGGTGAAATAATGATAAATGAATGCAGCATACACAGCATACATAGAGAGGCAGGAATCCAACAAAAGAAATGCGCTTTCCTTTACTTAAGCATGCCTCCAGCCATTACTAATTCAACATGTTGGCTTATGGGGTTACTGTTTTTAATTAAAAAAAAAAAAAAACACTTCCACATATCTGGTTCTGCTATCCCCAAAGGACTGACCAAGAATTAAATGCCAGGTAGGCATCTGTAGTCTATGGTTGCAATTATAATGCTGTATGTTTGTAAGATCAATACTGTTTCATTTAGAAAAATACACAATATAATAGACAATTAGATCATTTTAAATAGCCTCACATGTGAGAATCTCTCTCCCATAGAGTCTCGTCTTCACCATAAGCATTTTCAAGCAGGCTCTGGCATCTGGCAAGTGAACGATAAGGACCAGAAACAGCTCAACTTAATGTGGCAGAAAGCCACGCAGTATCACATTTCTGATGGAGCAGTTGCTGCCCAGAAGAATGACAAACACTTGGGATATACTGTAGAGTCCACTGTTGTTCTCCTTCTTATTGTAATTATAGACAAATATCTCATTCATTTTTCCCAGTAAGAGATGAAGATGACAGAGCTTTTCCATTTCAATCTGAAACTTCTAGTGAACAAAGAGAATTGTGAACTCAAATGGAAGCATTCCGCCACTGGCAGTCAAGACATAAAGATGTCTACATTGCTAGGACAGAGGCTGGGATTGGAGTAATCCTAAAAAAACGGAAAGAAAGGAGTACGGAAATTCTGGAAAATAATCCCACACAGTGTCAGGTTCTCACTCTGACACATGACACGTGCACTTGTACACTAAAGTCACAAATGTGTTATCACAAAAAAAAATGTCTGACGCGTAAATACAACATACACAGTGATGAGTTCATTCAGTGCAGCCACGTGGTAAAGATCATTCTGGACACAGATTTTGCCCACATTTAAAATTAGGGTTCTGAGATTTCATGTCACAAATTCAGTGTATAATAAATGGCCTCACACTTCATACAAAACACAAAGCAAAGTTTGTTTGATTGTTTTTCTCTAAAAAAAATACAGAATAGTCTGATTGGCTTAGAGGCTTGGATGAATTAGCATATAGGCTTCCTTGAATTGAAAAAGTTCCACACAGCCATCATGGAACATGTCAAATGTAACAAAGCCTAATGTAGTTAGTTTTGGCTTAAAATGTTAAAATGTTTGGCTTTAAATGTTTCTAAACAACACTGGAAACAAAGTACAGTTGAATGATGGTTAAGCAAAACAGCTAAGGGAATGAACTGAACAAGGTATTGTAACGAAAAGGGTCCTATAGGAATCCTATAAGATCTAATATAAGTAATATTAGAATATATCTCTGTATATCTATATCTATATATATAAGAATATATCTTATCTCCTATAAGGTATGTACAATACTTCTATGATACCTCTATGGTGTTTAATAGTACCGCTATCATCCCTGTATAATACTTATATTTCCTTCCTACAGTGTTCCTGTAGTACCATATTATAGGGCTATAGTGAAACGTCCTAAAATACTATAAGATTCTATAGTATCTGTAGTATTCATATAAGATTTCTATAATAAAATGTCCTAAAATACTATAATATTCTATAGTATCTGTAGTATTCATATAAGATTTCTATAAGAAAATGTCCCAAAATACTATAAGATTCTTATAGTACTCTAAAGTACTTTTTCCTAAGGAAAAAGTAATAGAATAGGAATTCTACAGATGCTATAGAATCTTATAGTATTTTGGGACATTTTCCTAGCAATATAAGATGGTACTACTCTTATAGGCTACTCTTTATGTAGTTTTTTTGTCATCACCAAATCTTACACCTCCTTGTGAGTTATTTTTGCATTGACTCAAGATAACGGATGTGAATAAGCCTGAATTTCCTTGAATATAAATTAGGACTACAGCGAATGTCTCTTAACAGATGCTGCCCTTCTGTTGTTACCAGAACAGCTCAGGGAGGAAACACACTTCCTTGATTGGTTAGAAGCAAGGGCTCAGTGTTTTTGTGCATCGTTTCAGTAAATATACAAACTTTACAGTTGAGTCCTGATGCTTGTTTCTCCGACCAATCAGGAACCAATCAGCACAAACCTGCCTATCGTGTCCTATGGATCAAACGTTCTGAAAGCTGATGCTGTCAGCATCCACCTGGATGGTGAGACCACTCTCAATATAAAATAGACCATAACAGATGCCCTAGAATGCCTTTTTTGTGTTCATTTTCTGCTCAGCTTTTCATATACCTCCACAGTCCACACACTCACCTTCATGCAAAAACCGTATTCAATATATCATGGAACAACAAAAGACACCTCTCCCTGTGCTCAAATACAGTCTGCTGTCATATACAGTAATTTCCCAAATATAAGCAGCACCATGTATAATCAGGTCAGTGTTTTATGCAAACTAAAAAAAACAAAACCATCTACTGACGTCACCCTTGTATTAACCTCACCCATGTATTTACTAATCATTACCTATTGAATCACATATTGAATCAGATCAGATCACGTAGAATGATGAAAAGAAGTGCAATTCTGTATATAGCCCACACCCATGTATTAATCTCATAGATGCAACAAAATCTATCTATTTACCTTGGTAAATCTGGAAATTACGGTAATTAAATTCTGCCTAAGAACAATGTCCTGTTACTTAAAACTGTAATTCACATTTCTGTGTTTCATTATTTCAAACCCAGCAGTTTGGCCAGAAGTTGATCATTTGGTAATCTGGGACACAATAAGTGAATTGAAAGCATTGTGCTAGTTAGCAGGGTTGCCTACATTTGATAAAGTGGGACAGCAAGAAAATAAATAAAAAAGATAATTATTTTTAAAAAGCCTGACCTAACACAATGTTTCAACACTTCAATACATATAGGCCTATAGTGTTGTTGAACATATCTCAGACATGCAGGACTAACAATGCAGAACATTGTTTTATTAATGTCAGAGTTTAGTTTACACTCTTGACATTAGTCTGATCAGAATGCCGCATATGCTACTCCTCGGGGGAGCTTGTGCTTACATTTACATTACATTTACATTTAGGCATTTAGCAGACGCTTTTATCCAAAGCGACTTACAAAAGAGGATAATCATCTTTGCTATCTTTTTCAATCACTCCCAATTTCATTTAGGCCTAAGTCAATTACATCCATGAACTTAAATGTCTTGTCTGTTAGGCCTATGCATATGAAAGCCAAAGTGTAGACTTCTACATTAGGCCTACCTAATGTCCAAGATTTCACAATCTCCAGTTACCGCCATTATTAATATTATTATTATTATCATAACTTTAAAAATAACAACTTGCCCCAATATGACAACTTGTCATATTCCAGCGTGTATGAATGAATTGCATGAAACCGACTGAAACCGAAACCGACAACAAGACAAGCCTGCAAAATATCTTTAATCATCCGTAGGCCTACTGAATTTGGCAGTGTGTCGATTAGCTCCATGCTTGTCCTCGAGGCTTCCTCACTAAAACAGCTACGTAGCTAGAATGTTCCGGTGTCCCGAAGTCCGAATGGACGATGCAAGCACAGCCAGAATCCATTTATTGAGCAGGTCACGAGCATTCACTCGTGTGTCTGTTGATAAGATGTGTTGAATGCATTACGTAGGCTATAGTATCATAACACAATTATATACAATATTATTTAAAATCGGACGCGTTTACATAAAACGCTTTAAACATTTAAAAGGATTAAATGTCTATCGCTCTTGCTTCGATTCATGATGTCTGGCGCGGTGGCCAAGTGGTAAGGCGTCGGTCTCGTAAACCGAAGATCGCGGGTTCGAACCCCGTCCGTGCCTCTGTGATTCAATCCATTTACTTTTGCTAGGTGGAATTGAACGCCACACTCACAAAGAATTAAAAACAGTGACAAAAAGGAGTTGTGCTGTGTTCAGTACGCAATGGTAGCACAGCAGAAGTATGACAGAGCCAGCGTGTTGGTGTCCCCAAATCACGTGATGTAGGCAACACTGTTTGGTGTACATTACAATGCCAACGGCACATTTTCAATAAGAAATTTTACCTATGGATCCCTGTCACAGCAGCCAATTTAAGAGAACACAGCGAGCACAGACGTAAATTATAATGAGATCTATTCTGGTCTGATTCTGCTACTGTGCAGTCTTCTTCAGTAGCTTATCCTTACATTTCAATATTTAAGTAAGCCTATAAGGCAGCAGGTTACTGTAATATTTCATGTTCAGTTGGGCCTATATTACATTCCTGCTATAAAGTGAAGCAAAATTATTATGCCTACAGAATTTTCCGGTCCAAAATATCAGGCTACCTTTCGGGTAGGCCCACTAAGAAGTGGAGTAAAATTACAATTACTAATGCAATTACTGCAATTACTAATTTACTAGTATGCCTGTTTAAAATGCTGCTCAGAAAACGTCCGTTTTTGGTATTCAAAATAAGCTACAGCTGCTATTTTATTTCAGTGTAGCCTACTGTGCGTGCATGTAAATATTAGTATAGGGCTATGAGATAGCGCGGCAGCTTAGTGATGACCACACGATGTCGCTATAAACAACATCAACAACAAAAATGCAGTTGATGTTGAAAACTAACTATTCGGTTGACAATGACACCATAAAATGTTTTTAGGCTACAGACGTCAACGTAGGTTACATTTTACACATTGCAAATTTGCAGATAAATTATTCTACCATACGAATATTCTTCAAAATTAAGATGCCTTTCGAGGAGAACGAGTAGCCTATTTCTTAGGCCCGGAGTCTCCACGTGGGTCTTTTCCAGAGTCGCCTGTTACCTAGGTTATGTGAGCTAAAACGTAAGCTATTAATTAGGTTATAGCCTACCCTTAGGTGGAATTGTGGAATGTCCGCGTCCAGGAGCAATGCTGTGAAGTGGCCTATTTCTTTATCATAATAAGTTGGTGAAGTGTATTTGTGCGCGCGCGCGTGATTTGGGGCTTGGGGAGGGGGAGGTGAGGTGGGGTGGTTGGAAAGAGAGGTGCGTCGGACATAACACTCAGGATTTCGTTGCCTACGCTGTCCTTTTTAGGGAGTGTCGACTCGCCTAGCCCATTGCTGTTCACCCAAACATGAGATCAATGTCGTCTCCTGCTGCAAAACGCGGTTACGCACTCACTCTGGGGACGCAGAGCACCAGTATGGAGCTGCTCACAAGCGTGATATACTTTCCAGTTGTTGAATCCTATGACGGACTGCAACAGTAAACTTTGGGAGTTATCCAGTGCTTATATTATGTTTCAGGCGATTTCAGGATATATTGCATCTTATAGTTTGTATTTTCTTATGTGGAGAAAAACGAGTTGTTCGAAGGACAGACTAAGGACAATGATGAATTATGAAGTAGCATGTGTGCGTAACATTGGAAATAGTTATCATCGTGGGATTCAAAGCGCATCGCACAGTGGTGTACTGGAAGGCAGGTTGTTAGCCTGTTATTTTTATTTGGACGTCAACTTAAGTGATCACATTTTTGTACTACCTGCACTGGAGATCGGTAAGGTAAGGAGAAAGGTAAATAGATTTTAAGTTTTCGACGTGAAACCTTTTCATCCCACACGCTGTAAACTTCAAATAGATATTTTAGTGCGTCAGAAGTTATGGTGAAGTCTATTATAAATTAACAAAAGAATGTCAAAACCATTATAGCTAGGGCTCTATTGAAGGAAATCATGCCGGGAAAATGAGGCTGAAGTGTACAACTCTGAGACAAAACTCTGACTTAATCAGTTCACGTGTTCCTGTTTGTGGGCTACTAGACTCACCATTACAAACATTTTGATGCTTATTGATCTGCTGTGGAAATTGTCCATTTCTCAGTTAGAATGGAACGATTATAAAAAGCAGTGAATCAGGAGTTGGGTCTTTGTGGGCAAAGTGAGTTGTTCAGCATCTCTCAACTGGCCTACAAAGTCCCAGTCTCTGGTTCATACGATCTACTTTCTTGGTTTTGTTTTTCCAACGCGGTGATTTGTAAATTTGGACCTATAGGTTTATTCTGATGTTGTCTTCAAAATCATGCTGTCTTTTGGAGAACTGTGTTGAGGGCAGCAACCAACACGGTTTATCTGTTGATGTTTTTAATTAATTGTTTTTATTTGTTGTAGGCCCATTTTGGTGTCCTTTCTTTCTTTCTTTTTTCTTTCTTTCTTTCTTTCTGTTAAAAGACAACAGTCCATGGGAATCAACTTAATCTGAACACCTTTAATACGCCATAATCACAGAGGTTCCAGGTTTTATGTTATGTTTTGTTTGATTCAGGTGTTGTATTAGTGGAACTAAACTGAGGGCCCTGGTAAGTTGAGGCATTACAATGTATTTGTGTAATTTTTGTTATAAATGTTAAAGAATTTATTCTCTGATGAGACAGTGTTGGCATTTCTTGCTGGAGGTATGCTTTATAGATTTTAACCAAATCGCACCCGTCCATTACGTGCGTTACATTGAAAGTTGTCTATAAGATGTTAAACGTTTTTTTTTTAATGTTAATAGGAAAAAAGACTCATGTAGGGCCTGCTGACTCATTAAGAGGCATTTGCTATATTTAAGGAAAAACCTTACAAACTACTAAGGGGGGAGGGGGGGGGGCTGTGCCACCTGCAGTTATGAACCTATCAGGGGTTCTGTTTGGACTAAAACCGTAGATGAGCATATTGTTCATGCTGTGGGGCTTCTGAGACGGAGACCAGTTGCTCTTATTGGACTTGTGAGATAGAGCAGTGCTTGGGTTTGCCTGCCAAAGAGTCTCTCAACAGCATTCAGCATCGTCTAGTCAGGTCCATCAACTGTGTAACTGATGGACTGAATGCCTTGGCACCAGGCGTTTCCTACAATAACCTACCTCTGTACTCCTGGTGTGGCAACAGTGGGAAATTTCAGTTTGTAAAGACTGAATGATAAGCACAGCCCCTGTGTGCCTCTTTGGTCTCTGCGGGGGCTCCCGCTAGACGGACTGGCATTGATCGATTAGAGCTCAAATATTCTAGTCAGCCTTCTCTCACTGTCAGAAGTCTACCGACTGCTGAGTGATTTGCGAGTTCATACCGAAGTCACCTTCGCTGCGGCGCAGGAAAGCCTCCATTCGTAGAGAGGAGCATGCTGAACTCGTTCACCCCTTCCCAAAAGCACCAACAGGCAGCCCCCACACTCTCTTCCCCAAGCCCTTTTTTATACGAGTAAATTTATAAACGGCTGGCATGCCGCTTTGGAGAAGGGATTGAGAGAAATCCCCCCCACTCTCTCCTCTCAATTTAAACTTGGTCTGGTTCTTAGATGAGTAACAATGCTGACTTCCCTTGTAACTGCAGTAGTAGCAACAGTAGTAAGCTAATAGTAGTAGAAATAGTGGCAGTTGTAGCAGTTGCAAAAGAGGTCCTTTGCACTCTCCTGCCATCTTGTCTAGCACTCTTCTTGTTAGTTCGACATTTTAGGTTATTTGTTTTTCAGCATGACGTGTTTGTTGGTCTGTTTTCTACTAATAGTAGTTTGTTGGAACTTGGGATGTTGTAGCATAGAACAAGGCAACATTTATTAAATTCTGGAATGGCTTGGTGGAGGTCTATGCTCTCTGACGACTGGCTTTCTTTTTTGTTTTTCATTTTTATTTGCCTAATTCTCTTCTTCAGCCAACTCATACACATCTCCTCTGCTTGCTCACTGTGAACCCCTCTTCATCCCCTTTGTCTTTTTTTTCACTCACTCACCTTCTTCCTGCCCATTTCCCTCTTGTCTCCTCCTGTCTTCAGTTCCCAGTGTCAACCTCCCTCAATCCTCCTCTTATTATAGCACGTTCTCCATGGTTCCTCCTCTCCAGTCTGGTCTCTACTCATGTCCTTTCCTCCTTTTATGTCCTCTCTTTCTGTGCTGCACATTCTCTTTATCACCCATATGTCCTCTTTTCAATTGATTCTCTCAATCATTACCTCTCTTCTTTTAGCTTCTCTTAACATCACTCCCATCCAATCAGACATGTTACTCTTCTCTTGCCCTCTCCTCTTTTCCTCTAATTGCATCTCTTCTCTTCTCTTATTTCTTTCTCTTCTCTTTCTCATTTTTTACCCTTCTCCTTTGCGTTACTCCTGTCTCCTCTTTTCTTGTTGGTCCCTCACCTTTCCTAATCTCCCCTTCTCCTCCCCTCCTCCTTCTCCTCCTCCTCCTTCTCTTATCTTCTCTCCCTGGTCAAGCCTGTCTGCACCCCGTGGCCAGTGAAGATGGCGTGGGTAAAAAAAAAAAAAAAAAGCAAGCTTGTAAGCTCCACTGGAACACAAGTGTGGAAAGAGGAGCCAAAAGGCAGCAAGAAAAATGAGGGACTTTTAGGGGCAGCTGTGTTTTATCAACTCAGTCATAATGCCCCTGAAAATCCTTATTGCTCTTGCAATGTTCAGCAGATTTTTTGTGCATTTCATTGTTTTTGCATGGGGGGGCTGGGGAGGGCTGGGTATGTTTAAATTCAGAGGCACAATTCAGCTCACGTAGACATGTGTTTGCCTTCAGACAGAGACAAAGGTTTGTTCAACTCAAAATGCAACTGTATCAATCTATTCAATGGAGTGAAATGGAGTTTTTTGATTTCGAGTGTTTTTGTTTAAGGTTGTGTTCCTCGTAAAGTCATGCACTTATGTTTTCTTAACATTCAGGTAATTGTCTGAAATTGCAGTTTTTTAAAATGCACCCTAGGATATAAAGGGTCTTCTGAGCGGAGCAGACTCAGTTTAGAGAAGCAGGCTGCATTTTTTAGCAGTGCTTCTGTGGTTTTTGATATTCATCTGTGGCTGACCTTCTGTTGTCGTGTTCTCCGAATAAGATACTCTTAAGTGGTGAATTAAATTTTCAGAGCGGAATTTCAGGCTTCACATCTGGTTTGTCACGGATGTGCCGACACAAAGCAGTATACTGTTTCAGCAGAACTCTTTAAAGAATAAATACCAAGTCCCCACTACCACCAACAACGCATACCACAAACACACACACACACACACACACACACACACACACAGAGCACCTCCACCAGCTCTTACACTGGCTGCTGGTCAACTATCTGAGTGCTTTGTGTGACTCAGTGCATCATAGTTTAAAACAGGAGAGGGCAGAGTGCAGGCCAGGCTAGGGGTCTCACAAGGGGGGACAGAACAGTCACAACCCGAGGGCTTAGCTCTCAAACTCTGCTTTTCTCTTCGGTCTGTCATAAGCATAATACACGCACAGTTGCACACACACACACAAATTCAGGCACAGTCTGATACACACAAACACATACACACACATAGATACAAACACATGCATAAACACACACATAAACACACACACACATGCATGTAGATATTGTATATCTATCATACTGATTATAAGCACTCAAACACTCCCTCTCTCACCCTGTCTGAAACACATGTAAGCACACACACACACACATGCACACGTACATACTCGCACACAAGCACATAAAAGCTAAAAACGATTAGTGTTTAGCAGACACTTTTATCCAAAGTGACATAGACTCGCAGTAACAGGGATGAAACCTGTTCATTATACTGTTATTTCACACAGCCACGCTAACAAATACCTCCTCTGCGTCACACACCTGTAACAATGCAGACACGCAGAGGCAGGCTACCACTCCTGCTGCTAGGGATGGCGATTGTGTCCTTCAGCCCTATACCCTATGCCCTATACCTCCAATAGCTTTCATCTATATGGGACAGTGGTGGCGTAGTGGTTAAGGAACCTGGCTAGCGAGCTAGTAGACTGGAAATTGTGGGTTTTAATCCCAGATGCCACTGTTGTGCCCTTGAGCAAGGCACTTAACTCTAAGTTTCTCTAGGGGAAATTGGCCCTGATGTAGTTGATAAATGTAAGTTGCTTTGGATAAAAGTGTCTGCTAACTGCATAAATCTATGTGGTGGCAAATACACACACAGCTTAGCTTCACCCAGTGGCTTAAAAACTTTATTGGGTCGGGGACCCCTCATGGAGCAGTACATTTTCCAAGGACCCCTCAATATGATGCAGCCATGGCCTACTGGTTAGTGCTTTGGGCTTGTAACCAAAGGGTTGCTGGCTCAGTCTCTGACCAGTGGACCATGGCTGAGGTGCCCTTGAGCAAGGCATCAAACCCCTCACTGCCCTTAACTATGTTCAGTACAACACATCTGTACTACATCTCTCTCATGCGCAAGCCCATGTGTTTGTGCAGTACAGGGTTCACTTCCACTTCTTCTCCTCCAGAGCTTGCGTGAATCATGGGTCATAAGTGGAAAGTTTTAGGTTTTGAGAGAAAGTGACATCTCCACTGATTTCAGCAGCTCAGCTTCCTGCTGCATTAGTCATTAGAGTTCACTAGTCACAGCAAAAATCATTAGGGAGGGGTGCCATTTTAAGAAGCTGACCTGTGTGTCACTGCGTGCGGGTGGGAGAGCCATGATGGCTCCTCGTGGACCCATGTTGCAGCAACCAATTTTCCAGGAAGTAGCAAGGTAACCACAGGTGTTACTAATGACATCTTGATGACACCCAATAAAAATATGATTACACTGTTACACTGAATCAGGATATTATTGGCTGTCATTAGCACTATGCCTGTCTTGCTATTTGGGGAGTGAATGTGGAATGTCATAAGGATCCTACAAGACTACAGACTACAAGATCCTACAAGACATGTTCAAGACTAGACTAGACTAGACAAGACTAGTTCATTGTGCCTTAATGAATGCATACACACACACATACGGGCACATATATGCACATACACACACAAATACATACACAAACCTGATCCTAGCAAGGGTGCCTGAAATATCTTATGTCCCCCAAATTGCCCCCCCCCCTCCCCCACCCACTCACCCACCCACACACACACACACACACACACACACACACAACAATACCACCGCCACTACCCAAGGTCTGTCCAGCAGTCCAACCACGCAAACCTACAGAGCATTGGAGAATATCTAGGCTTGTTTCCCAAACCCACATTAAGGTATTATATTATTAGAGGCCTTCAGACCCATTGTGAGGTCCTTCTGGAGATGAAGTGTCTCTTTGAGACTCTGTGTGTGGGGACGGACGGTGGTGGCTGATGTCCGTGCTAAGCATCCAGTATGAGCTGTTGGCCTATTGCTGTAGTCCAAGGAAATGTTGGGAAGGTAATTGAAGGTTGTTAAAATTAAAAAAGAGATTCTCTGTGGGAGGATGGAGGGAAAGAAACGAGACGCCATTTTTTTTTTCCTTTTTTTTTTTACTTGTGTCTGCGGTGCATTTTTTGTGTGTGTGTGTGTTTGATTTGTATGGTTTTGTTTAATTTTGCTTTGCCTTTCAAAATCAATCAGCCAAAGTTGTATAGCAGTAGGCCAACCTAGTTCTTTTTTTTTACATTTGAAAGCATGTGATCTGGTGAGTGGCCTCATGGGTCTACTGATTCAATTTTAATGCCAATCAAGCAAATACGATTGCTAACCACAAAATCTGCTCCATTTATATCCACACAAACCCTTTATTTTTGACAGTCAACCTAATGTCTAAAGTAGTAGTTAGCTAAATGTATTCCTTTGTTTTATTGCTCAGGCCATTGTCAAGTCCCTTGATTATAGCTGGTGGTCTGCACACTAATCTTTTGTTGTCCCACCCTAAAAACAGGATTCGTAAGGGGGGGGGGCGGTCACCTAAAAATACATTTCCACCAAAAACCTGTGTCATAAAAAAAAGAAAGAAAATTATAAAGGTCCAGTGCACTGAGACGAACCACAGCTTCTGAAGCTGTGAGCTTTGAGAGTAACTGCACAGGGATCTCAGAGAAGAGCAAAATTCAATTATCCACCTATCCCCCATCAGCATCACAGGTTCATATACACAGAGTAGCTTTTGAGCTTTGCATACTGCTGAATTGGGTTCTCTACCTGTGTTGCTGCACATGCTTAGCTGTATGCCACTGTATGTCTCTCATTAAAAGACAAGTTCAGTGTACACTTAAAGCCCTGTTTCCTGATTGTTACAATGGTTAAGATTGAAATGTTCACGAATGCCTCTGTTCTCAGGTGAGTTTCAGGTTTGTGCAAATGAAAGTTTAGTGCATTTTAGGAACGATTACACGACTGCATCTGTGCAGCCATTGGTGGGTGGTGCTATTGCAACCACCAAAAAGTTTTAGACCAGAGGCACTCGTCAAAATTAAAATCTTAACCACTGTACAAACTTGTTTTTGAGGTCTGCTACACACATGTGCACACAGACACAAGCACACACACACACACGCGCATGCACTTGCTCAATGCACACACACACATGCTCAGCACACTTAACATCTAAACATCCAATTATGCACACGTGCTTCAACACCTGTAGGGATTCTCACTATTGCAATGCAGTGGACCAACACAGGCAACATACACTCACACAGTCAGTAGTGGTTGGCTCCACTAGCTGACAGAGGGAGTGGAGAGAGATATATTCACTTGGACCTGGGAAATACAATGGGAAAAGCCAGGGTTGCCAGTATAGACACATACAGTGTGTACATGTACAGAGCAGAGCCACCAAGCGCAAGTGAAAACTGTTACCCTCATTAAAAATGTCCATTACATCTGGTCTGATCATTTGGCCTCTGACATTTCTACAAAAATGAATAATGACTCCTTTATATTCGCAGTAGTGCATGTCTACTCATCCAGCCCCATAGCCCTTTTAGGAAGCTGACATTTGTAGTAATGTGATTTTGTATGATGGACTCCTCTAGAGTGAGTGTGGGATTAGTATGGAAAAGGGGTCGAGTTGCTGTGTGTGTGTGTGTGTGTGTGTGTGTGTGTGTGTGTGTGTGTGTGTGTAAGTTGATGATGATTCATCATTGTAGCCACAGTTGTGGTGTAAAGGGTAGTTGCCTCGGTATGGTGCTTCTGTTACAGAAACAACCTACTATTTGAGGAGGAGAACATAGATCATAGCTATAATAAGTGTGCTAATTAATGGCTGCTTGTCTTGCTCTCCAGAATGTGGCCTCTTGCCCTCACAATATAGTGGATAATTCTAGAAAAAAAAACAATTTACATGGACAATTCTTTGGAAAAAAAGCACATACAAAATTGAACGCTATTAATGATAATGCTATATGATATTTCTGGCCAATTAGTGATTGCCTCATGAAGTCAGATGGATTTATCAATGTGATTTTTTTTGACATTCTGTTTAACCACACAGTTGGACCACAGTTTTCCCTTTAGAAAGGGGATGGACCTGAGGCACAACACAAGACCTGTATGAAACCCAAAGAAAGGTTGCTATTGGAAACCCAATTACCTACGTGGCATAAGGAAGGTGCTTGATATTCAGCACTCACTCTCCATCTCATTGGTTGGATGATTCCGAGGATAAATCTCCCAGACTTCTGGTGGAGTGGAGCCCAAACCAAACAAGATACTTTTTCCAGTTTCCTTCTTGGTGTCATTAAGTGTCATTTTCAGTCCATGTCCCCCACAAAGTGTAACAGCAGTGGAACAAGCAAGTCAGTATTTAAACAACAGGCTTCAATTTAGGCTTTCAGCAGCGAGACAGACGAAGACAGTATTAGCACTGCTATTGAAAAGATAGCGCTGTAAACAATCCTAATATTCCTAATTCTCCTCAGCCTGGTGGGGCCCCCCTGGTTGTAGGAAAAGTTCTCATGCCGAACCCAAAATATGCCTCACACAAGCCACACAGCTCAAGCCAGATCTTCCAGCAGCAGCAACAGAAACCCCCCCCCACCCCCACCCCACCCCACCCCGGTGCCTTTTGGACTCCACCAACACCAGCAATTGCAGTTTTGTTTTCTTTGAGTTGCTTATCATGGACTGTGTGTCGAAGTATGTGAGCACGTGCGTGTCTTTGTATTTGTAACTGAGTGAGAATGGCCCAGTTCATTGTGTGTGAAACAGAAAGAGCATGGCGATGAGAGAAGGAAAGTCAAAAAGTGTATGAGTGCATGTTCACGTGTGTGTGTGTGAGTGTGTGTGTGTGTAAGAGAGAGTGAATGAGTAAGGGCGAGAATATGAAGTCTGTGTAGGCTGTGTATGTGTGTCTGTCTCTGTGTGGTTGTTCTGCTTGGCTCACCGATCACATTTTTTTGACAAGGCCACAATCACCAAGTATAGTAAAATTGTTGTGTTGAGTTAAACCCTTTTCTCTCCAGAGTATATGAGAGGCATCACTTCTGAAGATTCCCCCCCCCTGCCAGACCGGACGCTTTTCAGTCAGGGTGACTCTTGTAGCAGATCAACATGGAAGCCACATGGTTGGCATATAATCTCACTGCCACTGGTGCCCTGAACATCCTATGCAGCATGCCAGGGTAAACGAGGGGGCACATTGTGCTTGAAACTGGACCAAAAACAAGACCCAGAGTTCTGACCTAGCAGGCCAAATCAGATGGCCGCGCATGAGCAGAAGTGAGGGGGAAGAAGCCAGTGGAAACAAAACCAGTTTTCTGTTGTGACCAACCGTACTGGAGCAAGTGATGGAGACGGAGATGGAGTGAGAGGGAATAAAAGAAGGGAGATGTGGAGAACAAAATGCGAGGCTGAAAGATGATGAGAGGAAAGTAACAGGAGACGGTTGTGAAGAAGGACAGCGAGAGTAGCAGAAGCACTTCTCTGATCAGAGAGAGAATGCACAGAGACAGGAAAGTGCAGCGTCTGACCTCTACTAAGCAGAGAGCAGACAAAGAGACAGAACTCCACTGCTCAAAAACACAGACAGAGAAAGCAACGTCTAGACACCACTGGGTAGAGAGAGAAGACATTCAGTAAGCGATGTCTGGACTCTTGTGGTCAAGAGATAGACAGAAAGAGAAACCTCTAGCCTCCTCTGGTCAGAAACACAAAAAGACAGAGAATGATGTCTGCACTGCTCTGGCATCCGCTTCCTAACACCATATAGTTACTAACCAGTTAGCAACTTAGTTGGTAGGCAGTGGAGAGTTAGCAACTGAGTTGGTTGGTGATGGGCAGTTAGCAACTTAGTTGGTTGGCCCATGATTGAACAATGATTTTGGGAAACAGACCCCTGGTCAAGAAGAGAAGGTTGTTTGAAACTCATAGACAGAGAGTGAGCCGTCTGGACAGCACTGGTCAGAGAGAGGACACAGAGAGACACTGAGTAAATGACGTCTGGATTCCTCTGGTCATAGTGAGGAGACATAGAGACAGCAAGAGCCACGTCTGGGCAGACCAGAGCTGCTGTTGTCACTGGAGTGTGGTGAAGGCTGCTGGCCAGATCTCCACCTCTTTCTCCACTAAACTGCACTGGATCCCTGTGCCCAGACAGACATCCAATGGAGGCAGCTAGAATGGACTGACACAAACACAGGCACAGCCAAGGCCACCGGGACACCACTGCCTTCGCTGTCTAAAGAGCCAAGAACACATCAGTATCAAACAGAAGCCTCGCTTTTTTTAAAACCCCTCTTTCTGTTTACCTTTTGGTAGTCTCTCCAAATCCTTTTCAAAGTCTCTCAGAAATTCGAACAATACTTGTTGGAAATGATTTTGTGAGGCGTTCCTCCAGTGGGAAATATCCAACCAACCATATGAATCTAAAGGGAATGGCACAAATGGACTTATGGATGCTCTCTGTTAGGGAGTAGGGGTGGTCTGTTGGCCAGGAATGTGGCATGCCATGTTGTATCAGCTCTCTGCTCTGGCATACCTCCCACAAGACAACACCGAGAGGGCTGTCAAGGCTCTGCAAGGCTCTTAAAATGGTTTATGTCTCACTGAATGTTAAACATGACAGCTCAGGCCAGCTAGACATGTCAAATAAGGTTACAACAACTGGAGGATGAATGTGGCATGAAAACATGGTGCTGGTTTTACTTTGAAACCTGCCACGATGTCAGCATGCAGGTTTGTGCAAAAAAGGAAAAAAAAACGCAGAAGTATGCTCCAATAATATTTGTAGAAATTCATTTCCTTCCTTTGCAAAATTGTTTCTGGATGAGGTCTGTTTAGTCCATCTAAAATAATTGAAGAGATGGTAGTTAAATAGTGACAGCGACAGCAAAATCAAAAAGCCTCCCCGAAAGCAGACAGGAAATGAGGTCACAGCAGCGCAGCACAGGCAGTGCGGTGGTGTTCACGTTGTGTTGTTACACTGTGTAGTGCAGCTGTCAGCCCATCCCTCAGACCATCCTTCTCCAAAGCTCCTCCGAGAGGAGTCTGCCATCACTGACAAGCGTCAGTTTAAAGCACTGCATGAGTCGACACATTAACTGCATAATCTGCTATAAATAAATTGTTTTGCTGAAGAAATTGTAGGCTCTGGTGTAGCTAGCTAACACAGAACGTTACAAACTCTGTAAATAACATTGGCCCATGGTTTTCCTTAGGTAAGATTGCTGTTATTGTATAAATGTTTATACATGATCATTTGGCCTTTGCACATGCACAATACATTAATTGTACATGTTTACACATTTAATATTAACAATATCTTATTGCTCCAGGACTTAGCTGATAATCTTTCTAAGTTCAGATCACTAAAAATGATCCTGTGTGGTTCAATTGCCTGTTTTGCTTGCACCAGCTTCTTGTTCTCTGTACGGAGACTCTGCACTCACAGCAGGGGCTGTGGCCACAGCAGCAGCACTCTGGTGACTTGAGTGAACTCTCACAGTAGCCCGCTGGCCTGCGGGTAAGTCAGGAGCGGGCAGAGGCTGGACACACCCCGTGTTGCACACTGCCACAGAAAGACCACTCAGTCCATTAACACTCGGGCTGAAACCCGAAGCCCAGAAGTATGATTGCTTGTGTGATTGTTGTGCTTTCGTTAGTGTGTTCTCGAAGCAGAGTCGGCTTTCCTGGAAGAAAGATGTGCTTGTGTGTTGGTGGATTAAATGGAGATGTGCTGCATGCCAAAAAAAACTTCAGTGGATTGCTGAACAAGAAATCTGATATAATAAAAAAATATGAACCTACACCCTCATGTGTATTTCAATTTATTAGAATTATAATTTTATTAGGATCATATTTTTTATGTCTTATTATTGTTCTTGTTCTTCTTCTTGTATGTCTTCGTTTTGTGCTGACAGACATATAATATGGGCTACTGAAAATTCAAATAATTTAATTTAATTAATTGTGACAGTTTTACAGGAATTATGTTTATTTTTTTTCTGAATGCTCCCACAGTAAGAGAGCAGTAAAAACCAATTAGTTGGATTTGATTTGAAAATTGTGGTAACACTTTCCTGTATCAAGTGTTCATAATAGCATGTAATGATTGCATTGATAAATAGTTTTGACTGGACTCATTAAGCATTATGACTTAGTAGAGAGACGTATAGTATAAGCCCTTATAACCTGGTGTATCACAATGCCTTTTAAACTTAATTTAAAATAATCATAATCAATGTTGTCGTTACAGAGGCAAAATAAACTTAATAATTAATTGTGATACGTTAGACAGAAAGAATTCATAAAATAACAAAATAACACTTTTTATTGCAGTTTTATGAATGCTCGAATGAATGAGACAGCATATCCTCTGATGATGACAACGCCCCGTCCCAACACACACACACACACATGCACAAATAAACTGTCCTCTGAAAGAAGGTTGAGAAGTGAGCAAATCCAACCGCATTTATTTTAATTCAAACTAGACACTGAAAGTGTCCATCTCATTCTCTGCAGTGCTCTGCAAACTTGTAAGATGGAATGAACCTCATGCCCCCCAATCCCCCCCACTTCACTCTCCCCTCCCCCTCCCCCCCCCCACCCCCAACACCACCTCCTCTCACACAGACTGAGGGTGTTGATTATTTTTTGGCAAATGCGTCCGCAGACTGTAACTAATTACCACGTGGCAGCGAAGCAGGCAAGGCTCAACCTCAAATAACCCAGAGAACACAACAGCACTCTTGCATGGACGCAGCCGAGCTTCCAAATAAACTCAGTGCGCGACCCACTTGTGCTGGACACACTGAGGCATGTGTGCTTCTTTTTGAACAGAGGAGGAGGGGGAGAATTTTTCTTTTCTTTTTTTTTTTCTTTTTTTGCATCTTTGTCGCCACTAAACAAATCGAGCCATTGGTGCCCAAATTTAGCCCCATTCCAGGAGCAACAACACTGACGCTATTAAACGGGGCCAATGAAAAGGCCAGTTCTCTGAGTGAGAAGCACTCTGTGTGTGTGTGTGTGTGTGTGTGAGTGTGTGTGTGTATTTGTGTTTAAGAAAAAGAGAGAGAGTAAGAGGTGGGTCGGCAATAATTTGTATACAACGAGCAAACTAGCAGTCTGGCTGTTCTGCAGGCCCTCATGTGAAGTGTGTTTATGGTGTATTTTTGGCAGGGCATCCTGAGTGGCAACTCTGCTTGCTTGGAGTTGAACACACAGCTTTCCATTTATGTTATGTGTCCTTCCTCTTCACCCACCTCACCCACCTACCTACCCAAATCGGCCACGCTGGACAGGGTCGTGACCTCAGCAAAAGGTGCTCTGACTCCCCCCCCCCCCCCCACCCCCGACTCCAAACACCCCACCCCCCATCTCCTGTTGCTATGATTTATACTCCCAAGAGCTGCGCAAAGTATTCCTAGAGCTCTCCTGCAGACTGCTGCTTGTGAACAGATTTACTGGGCTGCGTGTGTGTGTGTGTGTGTGTGTATGTGTGTTTGTCTATTTTTGTGTATTCATGTATGTGCATGCATGTTTCTATGTTTATGTGTGTGAGTATATGTGTGTATCTGCTGGTTGGGTGTGTGTGTGTGTGTTTTGTGTTTGCAAGTCTGTGCATGCATGCTTCTATATTAAGATGTGTGTACATGGTTGTAAATGTGTGCGTGTGTGTTTCAGGTCTTTTGGAGGATTTGTGATTGTGCATACGTGTGTCTTGCAAGTACATGTGTGGATATTTACTGGTTTCATATGTGTTTGTGTGTATGAGTGTTTATGACTGTGTGTGTGTGTGGTTTGCTGGTTTGTGCCTCCTCAGCACATTTCAATATCAGTCAACATTCATTTCAATTCCAGTTCCTAATAAATACCACCCATAAAAGTAGTGGAATTTGGGGGCCCATTTAATACTAAGTGTCCTTAAGCAATCTCCATTAATCTTAAATGAGCTGTTATGTAATCATCAATGTTTAAGCACTTCTTTCGGAAGTAACATATATGAAAAATCTATACCTTTCTGCAAAGTACGCAGCCATTTTAGTCTCATAAATTCTACTATGAGGCTTAATAGACTGTGGGACTGGATTTCTGCTCACATGAGAATATGAAGCATATTTATTAGTCACAAAAAGCTGATGAATGATTGGAAATATTGGGACTTGAGCCAGACACTCGTCCATATGGGTCACCAGGGCTGTGGATCAACTGTGTAGCAGGCAAGCAAGCTGGTTGGAGTGTGTGTGTGTGTGCGTGTGTGTGTGCATGTGTGTGTGTGTGTGTGTGTGTGTGCAGGTTGCTGGAGAGACCTGGCTCCAGCATAACTTAATCCATCCTGCAAGCCCAGGAGGACAGAGGATGTTTTTGATGAAGCGGGTGGCCGAATATAGTTGTGGCATTCTCAGCATCTGCCACCCCACTGCCATATACCCCAGCACTCAGGCCTGCATTAACAAGCGGGTGTTTATTACTGCGGCAGAGAGGGAGTGAGAGAGCGAGCGAGAGAGAGAGAGGTGGAACGTGAAAGAGAGAGAGAGAGAGTGTGAGAGAGATGGAAAGAAAGAGAGAGAGAGAGAGTGTATGTGTGTCAGAGAGAGAGAGAGAGACAGTGTGTGAGAGAGAGATGGAAAGTGAAAGAGAGAGAGAGAGAGAGAAAGTGTATGTATGTCAGAGAAAGAGAGAGAGAGAAAGCAAGGGAGAGGTGGAAAGTTGAGGGGACAATAAGCAGTAGAATTCTCTGCGAATGATTCCTTGGTGAAGGAGAAGTATCGCTGACGTCATGGCAACCTATCTCAGCCGCATGTGAGTGTAGTGGATTGCATCAAAAAATCATTTGGCGGAGGTGTAGGAGCTTATTTTAGCCCAAACCTCAGGTATGAAGTTACTGTGACACTGATAGGGGAAAAAGGCAGGGGCCAGAACACGCACACAACATACACACACACACACACACACACACACACACACACAACACAAACACACTCTCACACCAACCCAAACACAAACACACACATTAACAAATACACAAACTGCTCCATGGATACCCATTCACTCACACACACACGCACGCACGCACACACACACACACACACACACACACACACACACTCACGCGCACACACACACTCACACGCACACACACTCACACACACAGTGTTGCTGCATCACTCCGCCCTGAGGTAAGGAGCTATGGAAAAATCTTCCCCAAATGTCATGGGTGTGATCATCTCCCATCATAACCTCCCAAATACACCCAGATGTGTCATTTCCAAGAACGCTGCTAACTCAAACTACCTTCTTCTCCCACACCGCCCTGTCCTACGTCACACGCCCACACTCAAGTGCATTAACACTTATACACTAAACACATAGACACAATCATATCAATCAACCAACTACTCTCACATACGCACAAGTAGACAACATTAACTCACAAGTACACACCGACACGTATACTGTATGTATACGTTTACTCATATACGTATAGACATAGACAGATATATGTAGATGCACGTAGTCGATCATAGATTAGAAAACAGCGAGTTACGCATTGTAACACTTTCTTACTTCCCCCTTCTCTCTCTCTCTCTCTCTCTCTCTCTCTCTCTCGCTGTTCTGTGTGGTGTTGGTTTACCCCTGACCCACGAGATGAGGGGGTTTTATGAGGCGATGTTAACAGGATCCTGTGTCCGGGGCCCTTTTCCCCTTCGGCCCTCTCTCTCCCTCCAGGGCCCCTGAACTCAGATCGAGGTCAGAAACCAGAGATGAAGATTAGATGACCACTGCCTTCACGTGGGGGGTGGGGGGTGGGGAGGGAGCATGCTGCATGGCTCACACGCAGGAACGTATGATCAGACGCACAGAGGGACGGACGTTCCTGTGCCTTTAGCGCTCTCTTGGCCGGACAGGAATAGCCTCCGACCGACTCTTCTAGAGACGTAAATGATTGCGCTTTAAAAATACATGGCACACTTAACAGGGACTAAGACTCCCACACGTCACATAAAAATGCACACGGGGTCAACCACAGGTGGAGGCCTGTGGCTACACTGTGTTTTTTACCCACTCGGAGTCCGGCTGGAGCTTTCGCCCCATTCTTCATTTCCTCCCTGTGTGATGCCTCTCTTCCATTCATCCCTCTTGGCACTTAAAAACTGTTGCGAACAAGGAGATTTGGGGCCTGTGAACGAGGGCAGACTACAGCCTAGTAATAGACTGAAGAGCCTCATCAGTTGAGGGGATTCCCCAGACAGACTCATGGTGGGAGAGACAGGAGAATTAATCTGCTGCTACTACAGAAGAGTGGACATGACTGAACAATGGTGACAGAGTACAAATGATGTTCCCACTTGGAAAAGTAACATTCAAAAAAAGGACAAAATTTTGAAGAGGTTCCATTCTTTGATGAATCGGAGGTTGAACACTGTTTCATTAATGCTTTGTCTGTGGGGTAACACTTTATTTGAAGGCGTCTACATGAGAGTGACATAACCCTGTAATAAATATGACATGACACATATCATGAACATTAATGACACTTTTTAATGACAGTTGTCAGTAAGTGTCATTCAGTTTTCGTAATGTAAAGTTGACACTGTTTGGGGTGCAGACATTACAAAAACCGAATCAAATGAATTCGTGAGTGACACGTCTATCAGATAAATACCTTGCAAATGTCACATTGGTGAAAGTAAGCAAAAAGGTAAATAATAATAATAATAATAATAATAATAATACAAACTAGTGCTAGAGAGCACCTCTGCTAAAGTGGGTCTACTGTGATTGAGATCCACTCATTCTCAGCCTGGCCACAGTATTCCCCACTCCCCAGCAGCTGTATGTCCTAGCTCAGAGGCCTCAGAATTTATTGGACCGGGGGCCTCTCATGGAGCACAAATGTTTTTCAAGTACCTCTCCTAATCTCAACAACAATTTAACCATATAAGATTGTAGCCGTGTTTTCTTTCAGATGCTATTGAAGTCTTATTCTAAAAATATATGATGCTAATACCACTGCGGTTTTAAATAGTCATGTTATTGCATTTGGCAAAACTTGGCAGTGCAGGAGCAGTTTTAAAAGGATTGATTTTTTTTGTCAAATCTAGGCCTACTGTGTTAAAAAAGACTATTTGTTTCACCTAATTACTACTAACAAATAATAACTAATACTCATTTTGCTTGCAGTTAAAGTTAATGCTTAAGGAAAGTGTTTTGACAGATTGATGTAATGTATCATGTAGGTTAATTGTCACCAATGATATGCTGTTGTAGTAATGAGCACAATGTGACTGGCCTCTATTCTGACCTCTAGTATTTTTCTCCCCGTAAGACAAGTTTATACTTGTCTTGTAGAAAACTTTTCCATGGAACCCCTGGCAACGTGCTGTGGACCCTGTGAACTTCATGATCAATCACATTTTTTTTTATGCTTTCTCCATTTGGGTTACATGTTAATAAAACTGATGCACCACAAGCTGCGTCTCTCTCTATACTGGCATGGTTACATTTCCTGTGGAAGACCTTTTTTTGCAGGAAGGTGAGATCTGATCTTCTGACAAGGATATGCTATAAATGACAAAGTTTATTTCAGTGGGTGCTATTGGATTTTACTCAGTATTTTAGTAAGCAAGAGTGTGCCGAAGTGAAGACATTTATTACTGAGACATGAGCTCTGGTTTCTGCCAGTGTCTGGTAATCAGATTACCCATGGCCCACTTGGCCTCGTATCCAGGACAATTAAACGATCTTGAGTAAACGGGAAAATAAGGGTGCAAAACCAAGAGCCAAATATATTCACTCATTAGATTAATGTTCATCTTGATTACTAAGATCTGGCCACAAAGACCTATTAATACATTTCCCATGTCCTGCTATTCTACCTCCACATTCAAATGAATGAAAGTTACTGGTGGATATAATGACTGATTCATGTGTGATTTCCTTTGAGTGAAGAGAGTATATTGTTTGTGGTCTGTTTATCATTATTTAAGAATGACCAACTGGGTATTAATGAGGCAATTAAATATCCAAACTGAAAGAGCCACACCATTATTCTGTGTAATTACTTTTCATGTTATTTTGCTTTACCTCATTTGTATAAATGACATAATGTTAATATTTTACACTTTAGACCGTATAACTCTTTATCATTTTTTAAATGTCAACATGTCAAATGAACTGTTTTAATTTGAAAACAAACTCCACTCCACTAGCAGTGCTGCACACAGTGTGTACCCTGAAATGTGTGTACACATCCACACACCCACACACACACAAACCATATCTTCTCCACCCAACTACAGTAACACCATTACAGAAAGCCCACTGAAAATATGTATATAGTCATCTTGATATTATCACAACACACACTTCTACTGATGACTAGAAGTCAAACACTGTGCTGTAGCCTACACATGAGTCATATCAACACTGAGCCCTCTCCCTCTCTCCCTCCCTCACAAACACACACACACACACACACACACAGAGGGATGATACAGGGGAACAGAACTGCAGACAAATCGACCTGGACACCACAAGGGTATTCACACTTTAAACAAATTGCATTATGAGATTTGGATGTAGCAATTAAATGTCCACTTTCCAAACATGTTGTCATCAGAATAGGGGTGTAACAACGTACTGTCACATTGTCATAGAAAAATGGCAAAAAAAGAGTAGCAATACAAAATGACATTTCACACTTCAAAAATAACACAGTGTCTGTTGTAAGATTTATTCTTCTAAACCTAAAATACAAAAGTTCTCGTGAAAACGTTAAACTGAGCTTTGTGGCTAGGCAACTGGAAAGACACTGAGGAAAACATGTTCAACAAAAGTACATGTGATTACACAATCACAAGTACATGTGATTAAGGTCTTTCTCATTTATTTTTTGTTTCTCCTTTAATTTTCAGAAAAATATTTTGGTAAAGCACATTTAAAAGATTGCTATTTAATTTTTACATGCTTCGTAATTAAAAGTATTTCCACACATATCATTTCATGGAGAGAGTTCACCTCACCTCTTGGGAAAGGAGAAAAGTTCTGGCCGCTCTGGATCCACACACACACACACACACACACATCCACATACAGACACACACACACATACACACACACACACACACACACACACACATACACACCAACAGCAGCGGCTTGCCAGTGAGGTGAGGACTTGGGTTAGGGGAAGGGGGAGCATTTCAGAGATCGGTTTCCTCTGTGATGAAGCTGCCCTAGCCAGTCTTGAAAGATATGGCCATTACGGTTGTGTTAAGATTACGGTCTGTTGGTGATTTAAGGAAAGCCTGGGGGGACTCTCTGTGTTCCTCTAAGGGGTGTGTGTGTGTGTGTGTGTGTGTTTGTGTGTGTGCGTGGGGGAGCAGAGGGCCAAGACTCTGTGAAGATATCTCAACTGTGTAACAGAGGAAAGAATGTGTGTTTGTGTGTGCGTGTGTGTGTGTGTGCGTGTGAGAGAGAGAGAGAAAGTGAGAGTATGAGAGAGTACATGTGTATATATGTTTACTGCATGTAAGTGTACCAGTGTGTGTATGTGTGTACAAGCACCCACAACCTGCATGAAACAATCTCCTCTGGTAATGTAGAAAGGTGCCCTAAACAAACACACAGATGAGCCATCTTCCATAAACAATTGCACAGATGGACCATCTTCGGCACACACACACACCACACACACACACACACACACACACACACACAGAGAGAGAGAGAGAGAGAGAGATAAAAAGGGTTTTGGACAGAGAGCCAAGGCATGTATGATAGTGATCTACTTTCATTATTCATACACAGTTCAGACAATCTAATCCTGGTTCTTCCAGTGATTGAGGATGGGGCCTGTTGCCTAGACTCAGAGAACTCCTGTCGAGGCCTTAAACTCCAGTCTAAATCCCCAGTAGCAGCCACTCAAAGGACAGTTTAATAAAAGGCTATACTGGAGAGGAGAGATAAGCCAAAATGCTGACACTACATGCTCCCAGAATGCATTGCAAGGAAGGCGCAGGAAGGTGAGGGAAGGGTGCGTGTGTGTGTGGGTCATCCCACACACACACGCACACACACACACCCTCCAGCCCCATTACCTATATCTTTACCAGACGATTTACACCTCTCTGTCAGATAAGGTCTATTACATTCTAAAAAAAATAATGGGGTTCCTGCTACAAATCTAATCTACAAATCAAATCTACATTTTTTTGTGCTGTACATTTTATAGCCATCTCAGGACCTCCAAGTGAACCAGGATTTGTGTCAGTACTGTGATACAATCAGAGCCTCAGGTTCATTTATGAACATGTCAGATTTCCATAGTTCCCCTCCTGCTGTTGCGCAACTATATTGCGTCACCTTTGACAAACAATAAGAACACTAAAGATGTGAATGACTTGCTCCATTGTGCTGCTACTTGTCATGAGTTTTTTGTTTTTGATGTACTTTCCAAACAATTTATTGTTTCACAAAACATTTTTACTGTTGCCAGTTCTTCACGGCCCCCTTGCTCAATAATTAATCGATTCCATCTCTCCCTTGTTTGATAGTGTTTATTCTTGCATTTATTATTCCAAAGAAAACCACCCAGGAGGCTGAAGTCTCCCCAGTTCACATGCTTGTCCCAGCCAAGAGGAGACCCAAGGGCACCAAAGTGAACACAAATACAACAAACACACAAACACAACTGTTAGCGGCTGCCATGGCAACACGGAACTCCAATTAAAGCATGTATAACTTTGGGTATTAGAGGATCGCAACACAAGTCAAGGTGATGGACCGCGTGAACATTGTGTCAGAGCATCCTTTTGGAGAGACTCAGAACACCATGGGGACAAGACATCTTTCCAAGCACCAAGGGGGAGCCCAGGCACAGCAACAAAATCAACAGGTTTTGGAACTGCATGCTGTCGAATGAGTTTACAAGACAAAAGACAGAGGAGATGTGGAAACTGTCTGAAGAAGCTCCATCAGAAGAAGCTGCATCTGTTGTGAGTGGCAAAGCCTTATTCATTCTCAGTGTTGAGATAATTAGTTACAAGTCACTAGTTACTTCTTTAAATTGTAATGAAATTACTTTACTCATTACTAATTCAGGAAAGTAACTTATTACTGGTGAGTTGGCCCGTATAAACACATAAGGCCTAAGCTCTTTCATTGCACATTGGTAGAATTATATATATATATATATATATATACAGTATAAATACATATATAACCTGGTGCACCAACCACTTTCACATCGTTTCACTTTGTGCAAAGCGTCTGGAATCCCTCAGTTGGTGTCCATTTCCTGCCTCGTGGGCACATACTTTCTGCGAACCTTAAAAATGTTGCACATGCCAGAGCTCTCTGTTTGCTGATTGGCAAGCAGAAAATTTGTTGAAGGAACCCTAAGCTAATGATGAGACCCCTGACTGCGGTGTAGCAAAATGTGATATTGGCTGGAAGCACTAGGTTGCGCTAGCCTGGTTACTCTTTTTAAGCCCTTCAGTGAGACAAAGAGCAGCCATGAAGAGATAGGGATGTTTGCCCCACTTGCACGTATCTACAGTTAAATAATATTTAGTGTTCTCTTTTATGTCAACATCAAACTCTGTACAGAGAAATAGAGAGCAGATAATCAGGGAATTGTTTTCAATGTAGTGTTGAACAACAGAATAAGAAATAAGAATCTTCTGAAGAACTAATCAAGGTAATCAAAGTATGAGTGAGTTATAAGCCACAAGAGGCATCATGCCTAACAACTACCCAAAGCCATTATAAAATCTTTGTATACTATCTCCTTGAGTGGCTTATAGTTTTTTTAAAGCGGTTACTACCTGGCATGGTTTCTTCAAATAAGGGCATAACAATAGCATCAATTTATTCATAAATACCCATTCATACCCATTTTCTCTAGTCAAATAGTAATGCACAAACGCAGCCAGTGTAACCTTTGTATGGCACAGTAATATCATAGAACGAAATGCGGTCAGAGATATGAGGTTATGAGATTTTTACAATGGCGTGGAACGTGATTCAGCCAGTCACAACCAAGAGTCAGAACAATCCCATTAATCACTGTCTTCAGGACTGCGGGATGCACAGACAACCCTGCTAACCAGGAAGTACGTACTGTACACCACAGAACCCTTGCACTGTGTGCACACTTCAGGATGGTGGAGAGTCGCTAAAAACTCCTCCACTTCTTCTGAAGTTCCCAAGTCACAGAAAGATTAACCCTGGCAGCACACTACCGTCAAAAAAAAAGAAAAAAGTTTGTGCCTAATTTCCTTGCTTTCCTGAGCTGTCTGCCTCACATTACATTCCAGCAGGACAATGAAAGAGGATCTCTGTATGCCATACACAATCATGCCCAGTGGTGCAGTCCAAAGGAGCTGGTGCATGGTGGTGATGATGATGATGGATAGTATTGCCCAGTTGGGCATCGAGACACTAGCCTCCGGCCAGCAGGGGTTTTGCAGTTGGCTTTAGTTTGTGTGGGCTGTAGAATTAGGTGGTAAGACCATCTTTCCAAAGGGAGTCGTAAAAGCCCCCTGTCAAAGACACACACACACGGACACACACACATACACATACACATACACACAGACACGCACATTACTGTCGTGACAAATGTTCAGGAGCCTCTGCTAAACCAATTTTCCGATGGCCCCACACACACACACACACACACACACATACACACGCGCAGCAGAAGTTTTTGCCAGCGTCTTAAAATAGCATCGTTAGCACACCGGAGTCAGATGGTTTTGAAATACATGACAAATGCCTGGGGGGGTTTACAGTTCAAGTAGCAGGGGCCGCAAATTAAGAGGAGGTTTCGCACTCTCATGACGGCCACTCTTGCCTGAGCCCACCCAGGGGAGGACAAAGAGAAAGAGACAGTGAAAGAGTGAACAAGGGACATGAGGGTTCCACTCATGGGATGCTTGAGAGCAGGAAAACACCTGTGGTTTTCTCCATAGGAAAACACCTCAAGAGCCCTTCAGTCCTGACAGCACTGAGGGGACCCGCACAAAGAGAAGGGCCAACATGCCTCACCAAGCTAACAAACAGTGGGCATAAGTGTTATTCATGACATCCAATAAGGATCTGATTCTGCTACACTGAATCAGAATCTAAATGTCTGTCATTAATAATACCTGTGCTTACCCTGTGACTTCCTGGAAAAATGGCTGCTGTGAAATGGGCCCATAACTGGGCATTCATTAGTAGGCTTAATTAACATCTGGTTACAAGCATTGCTCTACATAAGAAGGACTACATCTGGAACCATAACTTGTTTATGTTTATGTTTGCTGGTACTAAACAGACGCTTTTATCCAAATCGACATACATAGCAGATAAGAAATTAGCAAAGAATAGGCTAAGAATAAAATAAAAATGTAACATACCTGTAATCTTAACAGTTAATCAAGAACTGAAGTACAGATGGCAGAAATTAAACAATAATAATAATGTGTAGTAATACAGACAACTGATACATGACGTAAATTACTATTGCCTGGTAGTAGTAGTAGTATTAGTGGTAGTAGTAGTAGTACAAAAATGTAAAAATATGCTGTATGCTAAAGAAATTTAAAAACTGAGAAGCAATGTTGGTGGTTGGCACCAGTCAGCATATGTAAGAAAGCCAAAGCATGGGTCTGATTCTGTCAGAAATTACCGTGTTTGGTTAAATCTACGCAGTAACTGTTGATAGAGTGCATGCTATCAATGTTTTTTAGCTTCTGGAAAAAATGGTGTGTTATTTCCTACAGTGTTTGATGATGCTATTGACAAACATCTCACACCAGTACTGAAAGTATGATGTGTGACGGATAGGCTATGTAATATTAGATTAATGTAACAATGTGCCATGTTCAATTTATTTTTTGTCTTCATGGTGGGTCACATGAAAGAGAGCAGAGGGCCGTAATTGGCCCCCGGGCCGTAGTTTGTCCACCCCTGCCTTAGTAATTCCTCTCGTGATCCTTCTTATAATCTTGTTGCGGTGTTCAGACCGTTTCCCAAAGCCATTGTTGTTTCAGAATACTGTGAAAACGCTCATAGATACCATAGTGAATCCACAGTGTTTGCATTATACAGGCATGCTAGGGAAACACACTGAAAAATAAAATAAAAAATGTTCTTGAGATCAATCATTTGTAAGTGATCAATCCATCATAACTGTGAAACTTGACCTAGGTCAGTGATAAGTGGGAATGGACACCACACCAGACATCAGTGCTACTCCCTTACACATCCAGGTCACGTCTGACATATAGTTGAATGGATGTATGCGTGTGATGTGTGATGTGTGGTGATGTGTGTCTGATGAGTATACAAAAGACTAACAGACGGTGATAAATAACTGAAAGATACAGTAGTGTGATTAAGCTGTCTGTTATTGGTCATTAAAACAGTCACTGATGATACTTGTGGTTTAGTGTTTTGACACAGCCTTGTGCTTCTGAACAAGAGCCCAATGGAAACCCTCTGGGTGGGAGTGAGCAAACATAGAACTGAAGAGGATCCTCTTAGAGTCCAAGCCATAGGCCCACCCAACCTTTCTGGGTCATAGCTGTCATCAGTTCTCATCTAGGTCATATTAACATGGACTGCAATATCTGTTTGTTTTTCTGAAAGGTGTGTCAAATATCAAATCTCAAGTCTCTCTAGTCTGGTAGAGAAGAAATTGAAAATGACTAATATACACATAACCAAAAAACAAAAGGTCATGTTCCAGATGTAGACAATATTCAGACTGTACTGACCCAAGTCCATAACTTCAGTGAGATCACAGGGCATGTATGTAAACTCTTTACAACAGATGGAAGCTGTACATAGAAACCTTGCTAGAAGTAAAGTTCTCAAACTTGAATAAAGTTCCCATGTCAAAAGTTCTGAAAGGAACTACTGCTTTAAAAAAAGACATCAATGGCAAGAAGATTGTTTGTGTGGAGGAGAATGTTGCGGAGGATATGGAGGATGAGAATCAGATTGCTCAAGGAAAAATCCTACAAAGAACCTTTCCTCAGAGGGTTCCAGAACTCTCAAGGGCTCCTCCAAACGCTCTGAGAAGCCCTGAGGAGTTCCAGAATGTTCTTCTCAAGACTGTGTTGTATTGTCTGTTGTGCGTCACGAGAAAGGGCCTGCGTGAGTGCAACCTATATGGCCCAGAGCAAGACAGCAAAGCAAGGGCACAATCACTCTCCCCCAACAGCACCCTCCCCTCTCCTCCCCTCCTCTCCTCTCACTGGTGCTCAGGAGGGTGAAGTCAGCCCAACTGGTAACTGTTTGCTCTCGCTCTCTACCCTATTTGTACTCCTTATTCTACACTTTCTCTCCAGAACAACCAGCTCTTTTTTTTCTTTTTTTTCTGTTTCCAACTGTGGCTGTGGGCTGCCAATGCCAGGTCCTGAATCTGGTTCTGTTCAGGGTTGGGGGGGAGCTAAGCGAGGCGGACCGCTGCCAAATGTCATTCCTCTCAGGCCGAGTCGGTCCGACGCAAAGGAATGCGGCCCGCCAGTGGCGGAGCCGCTCCCGCTAGCTCTCGTTAGCGGCGGTGCTCCATCTGGCTTTCCAGCCATTCCCAGTCCCAATGGGGTGGGGTGGGGTGGGGTGGGGGGGATTGAGGGAGGGGGACAGACTTAAAGAAAGAAAAAAATGGGATAGACAAATACAGGAAGACAGAATGGACAGAAATGATGAGGAGAGAGAGAGAGACAGAGGGACAAGAAAAGGCAGAGTAAAACCAAATGAATGTAAAATCAGCTTGTGGCATACAGGGAGAGAGGGAAGTGAGAAAGACAGGGAGAGAAAGAGAGAGAAGCAGAAATCCCCTACTTTGAGCTGCACACATCCATGAGTCATCAGTGGCTGGGAGAGAGAGACGGGCCTGGAGTCATGCCTGGCCAGAGCTGGAGTTCCCCTCCACTCCACTCACTCACATTCACATGTGGATTTGCTCACGCATATCAAAGAACACACTCTTTCTCTCGTACTCATGCATACACACACACACACACATAGGCCTACGCATATTAAAGGACACTCTCTCTCACACACATGTACACACACATACGCATATTAAAGAACTCACTCTCTCTCCTTCTCACACACACACACACATGGACATAAACACACAAACATATATACACACTCTCTCACACACACACACTCTCTCTCTCTCTCACACACAGTCATATATATTCACACATATACATACACACATACATACACGCGGTGGCGTAAGGTCACCCCCGCAGTCTCTGAAGCCACGAGGGGAGCCCCACAGTCCAAAGTTTTAAATGATATTGTTCTCACTATCCAAAAGTTAGCTAGTGTTGTGCTGTCTTAAGCATATAGGTGCTGTTCGGAAGCATCATTTAGTTCAAGTAGTCACGTCCATCTGACTGATAGACATATGATTTAATGTTAGCAATGTAACGTCATGTCTTGCTTTTCTAGATGCAATCCAATATAGCCTACTTGCTTAAACTTAAGGGAGTTTGAAAGTGTTATTGCAGTTCGCTGAGTGAATGGGTATGACAGCCAGCTTCTGATGGACAAGACAGAGCCAGAGATGTGATAGTGTCTTACAGCAATGCCATGGTCACAGTCACAAATGAATTGTGCATGTCAAGTTGTAGCTTAGATTTTTAGGTCGTTCAGTCATTTTCTTAACAGGCATATAATGTATCTGCAGTTTAGATACATTGGGTATTAGTCTGCTTTGTACAAGTGCACCGACCCTTTCAGCTCAATGTAGTCTTCACAGAGTACGAAACAAAGTGGTCTTAATGCAACAATAATAAAGCAGTTCCATGCGTTAGGCTAAGGAAGTGCATGTGAATTTGTACCCTCTGGCTATAAATAGTCCCACAGAAACCAGCAATGAAATATCTTTGTATATATCTTGCTAGACACTATGCTCAGAGAATTATGTAGAATCAATGTATGGCCTTTAATGCTGGTTCTTTATGAAGGTGTGTGTGCAAGGGTGGGCAGGTATGGCAGGGTTGGAGAGTAAGGGAGAAAATGTGTGATATGCAGTTTTGGATGGAAGCAAGAGGTGAGCAAGCGTAGCTATACTGCTTGTTGATGTCATGCTTATGAATAGTGCAGTATTAGGACACATCACTCCTTTAGGGCGCATACCTGTTATTGTTTTTGTTTTTTTGTTTTTTTGGAGGGGGGGCATTTGGTTTCCTGCTTTGGTTACGCCACTGCACATACACAAGCCCGCATCTGTACCCACACATACGTATTGGACCTGGTGACCACCATGTTTTGTTCACCCTACCCTAGAGTATGCTAGCCAGGCTAGCGCAGCCTTGAGCTTCCACTCAATTCCATTTAATTCCACCACTGTGTCAGGGAGCCAGGCGTAAGCTTCGCTTCGCATTGTCTCTCAGCTGGGACAGGCCAATCAGCAGAGAGTGGGCTGAAAGTAAAAACGCTGAATTCATATGGTGCGTTCCAATGCATAACATGCATCACGACCAAACGGTAGCGACTGGCTGAAGCAGGCAGAAAGTATCTGACCACGGTGGAGCGAATACGTGGCAAATACGATGTGAAAGTGGCTGACACATCAGGCTAAGAGCGTGCCACTCCAGCCTGGCATGGAAGCCTGGCACAAGCGAGTCCAAAAACGAGCCGCCGGATTATCACTGGCAGAGCATACACCAAATTACAAACTCGCTCTCCAAGTCCTTTCACTACCAACTCTTCAAGAGAGAAGAAATCAATTACGCAGGGACTCTGAATGCAAACTGGCACTGACACTAACACTGGCTCCCTCCTACTAGAGTTGAACCATCTGGGCGGTCAACCAGGCAATATGAACAATTCCAGACTCCACAAGCTAGAACGAAAAGAAAATCTCTCATTCCATCCTTGACAAGACCTCTAAATGAGACACTAATATAGCAAACAGCCTATGCTCCAAATATATGGATGCTTTTAGATGCGTTTTTTTAACTCAATATAGTTTATTTTTTCCTTTTGTAATGGTGTTGCTCTTACTGTAAATTCTAATGTACTTAATTTTTCTTCAGAAATCTGTCATGTGAATATAAATAAAACTTAACTACACAATACACACACACACACGCGCTTACAGACACATATATACACACACGCATAGATAGAGTATGTATGTGCATGTACATACATATTCTCACAGGTACATAAGCAGACAGACACAAGCTTGAAACAATCAAATACTTGCACAGGTACACACAACATGCACAGTCTCACATACACCTAAATAGTAAGTGCAGATATTTCTAGACATGCTCATCTTCACACATGTGGGTACAACAAAAAACAAATATTCATCTTACCAAACACACACTTCAATATATAACCTAAGTAAACAATTATAAACAGACACATATACATACACACACACACACACACACTTGTAATGCATACACACACGTAAAGTACACACTCACTCAAAAAAATTGTGCATACACCCACGAGTTAGCCCTGTGCAGCTGTTAGACATAACGTCAAAGCAGAGCCATAATTTATTACAGTTTAATCAGATAAAGCTCGACCTGCTCACTCCGAAAGTTCACATCCAAGTTCTGACTTTCTTTTCCTCCCTCTCCCCTCCCTTTCTCTTCTCCTCTCCTCTTTTCCTAGCCTCTCCCTGTAGCTAGGGAGTGATAACTTAACACAGGTCACTGGTGAATTAATCGCTAACCCATCCGTTCCCATCACACTGTCTATAGTTAGAAGTGCTGTGTCGAGCCAGCAGAGTCTGCTTCTCGTCTGAACACCACGCTCTTACTAGGGTTTAATTAGGCGCGTCTGAGCTTGCTGAGAGTCACGTTCAGTGTTACGGATCTGCAATAATTTCCTCTGCCCTGATGATTGGTGTCTCTAACCCAAGTGTAATGAAAGAGAAGGAAATAGAATGAAGTGGACCTGGCTTGTTTGCCAAACGCCATACTACCAGCAAACTTCTGATTGTTCACATACTGATTTTGACTAAAAAGAAGTTGATTTCAATCAAGATCAGTATAGTGTGCCAGCAGAGTAGTGGCCTAGAAGTCCAGACGTACCCTAGCAGTAGCGAATAGTTTTGCCCAGCCAGTGTGTCTAGCCCCGTGCCATGGGGCCTCAGCAGGTCTTCTTCCATGGTTTAGTCGGACCAATCCCATCGCTCTGTCCTTATAGAGAATCAGCATGCAGAGGCAGTTTGAAAGACAACCACTGATTCCGCCCTTTGGATTGAGCCTGGTCTATCCAGTCATGACCAGACTATACATTTTGATGTTATAGTTTGTCAGGCTAGTATACTAGTGTAGTATAATAGTGTGTAGTATAGACAGGTACAGGGAGAGCTGTGGTGGAGAAGACTGCAGTATAAAGTACATTGTGGTCAAAAAATAACAGGCAGGCAACTTGGTGGATCACTGCAGTCTTTAATCATGACGCCAGAGACAAGTTACCCACACAAACCTACACAAGGAATGTATAGTAACAAGCCTGTCTTCCTGGAGACTATGATTCCTTTTTATACTCCCCAGAGCAGACATCATATGTAAACCAAATGGCAGACTGCCCTCCCTGCCCTCACAATGACATTTGACTTCTCGCCCTCCTGTTGTTTTGGCTTGTTTAGGTTCTATGTCCTGGTGAAGATAGATATCTATTCCCTGTCTTGGTGAAGATAGATGTTTATTTGGTTTTCACCAGCACCCTCTGTTTCCCCTGTTCCTAACCCTAATCTGCTCTGGTTTGGTGTCTTAACCCTTTAGACTCAGGTTACACATGGCATACCTTTGTATCACACATGGCAAACCTTTTTACCACATTAATATTCATTTCTAGGATATTAAAATTTTTCCTACAACATAGACAATTTGTGTACTCACTCAGGTTCTGGTCCAAGTGTCAACAGAGACTAGGCTTTAAATCCTACTGCATTTCTGTATGTAACATCTCATTACTCACTTCCTGTCACTGTTCAATCTAAATAAAAGACTAAAAGGTGAAAAATGTACTGTAAATAAATAAATAAATACAAATTAAAAAAACAGGTATGCCAGGCAGACAAGGACACTCATCCTTTCCCATGGTCATTGAATGAAAACATTCCGCTCCTTTTAACAGTCAAACCTCATGCAAATGAGGGTCCCAGATCCAGCCACTCCCAGTGACTTGTACTGAGCCTTCTGTATAAGGCTATAACCAGTTAACTTGGCTGTTAACTAGCTGACTGAATCAGTCTTGTTCACATTAAGCCTGAGACACCTGGATTTGAGTTTAGGGTCCTCAAGGGATTACATTTATTTGGCTAATCCATCTACAAAGACTTTATAGATCATCTGTTGAGATTCAAAATCAGCATGTAAAATTGTCACTGCAAATCCCAACCCCTAAATTTAAGTAACCAAAGCTGTATCCTCAAAGACCTGGCAGAGGCGTGGACAAAAAAAAAAACATTTGCAAATTTTAAGGACCAAATGACCTGGCAAAAGGACTTACACACATGCTTACAATACATACTTGTGCACAAATACACACACAGACACACACACACAATGCTGTTATGAACATAAATTACAATAACACAATTTCTACAACACTTGATACATATCCAATCAAATAAATGTCAAAACCCACATAAATACACAAACACGGCAACATATCTTCAGACACAAACATCCCCCCTACATAACATCAACATAACAGTGGCAGAGGGATTGTTGACAGCTACGAAACAAAACTTGACACAGCATATTGTTCTCAATAACCCTGGAAATGAACACAGCCAAAACCTATTCACCTCCTAACAGGGTAAAACCTCCAAGTGTGGAAGAGCACCATTGTCATTTTTCTTCCTGCAGTGCAAAAAAGTGCATACAGTGTGTGTGTTTATAGTGTGCTGGTATGTTAGCCTCTGAAGTGATGATGGGCTCAAACAATGTGGTTTGGAGAAGATGGGCCCCTGAGTCTGTTTCAAACACAAAAGGTCTCTCCGCAAACACACAGGGATCTCTCACCAACAATACACACACACACACACACACATTATTGCAGACAGACAGGCAGACACACAGAGAGAGAGAGAGACAGAGTACACACACACTCACACAAACACACACATCGCCATGAACAGGTTTATCTGCCTGTGCTGCTAGTATCAGGTCACAGGCTAATATCACCACAGAAGAAACTCCTCAGGGTCACACACAAAAGCAGCTTATCCACCATTCACAGAAACTGAGGAATTTCAACACTGAACTACATGTCATTCACAGAGCCATGGAATGACACATCAGGACCTACTGTGTAGTCCTCTTTTAGGGAACTGTGGCTGAAGATGGTGGGCGAGGAAGAGGGAGAGCTGTCCACCCCCGTCTTCTACAACCCAGTTGTCGTGGAGACAAGACTCATGCAGTAATCATTACCTCACACTCGGGGGGGATAAATGTCATCTCAGGAGACGCAGCCACTGGGGCTTTATGGCAGAGCTGGCCAGTTGTCAGGCCAGGGAGGGAATCTTTAAATATTAGTATAAGAGATTATTAATTTATCCAGGGGTGTGTGCATGGTGAAGAGAGAGAGAGAAAATAAATAGAGAAAGAACAAGAGAGAGAAACTATATAGACTGGGAAAAAAGGGGGGCATACAGACTTTGGGAGAAAAAGGTGGGGCAGAGAGAGAGTATCTTGACAGTTGGTAAAGGGGGTGCATACAGACTTTGGGGAAAAATGGGGGGAGGCAGATAGAGAGAGAGAGAGGGATAGAGAGAGAGCGAGAGAGTATACTAAGAGTATAGACAGCAGGGAGAGGGGAAAAGAGGGGAGAGAGAGAGAGATGATGATGGAGAGGGTGGAAGGACTGAGAGGAGGCAGAGAGGAGAGGGGAGTCCAGGACAAACTGAGAACATTGAAAGCAGGAGTGAATGAATGTCAATAAGAAAAGAGGATGCGAGAGGGAAAGAGAGAGCAATTGTGGGAAGGATGGGCGGGAATCCTAGGAAAAGAGGGAAAGACACACATAAGTTAACGGACAGGGACCAATAGAGGAAGTGAATCAATAAAGGAGAGTAAAAATCTGAAACTAATAAAAGCAAAGGCTGTTCCTCCCAACCAGCCTGGATTGTTCACAGACCGGAAAAGAAAGGACTTTGTTAGCATCACCAAGATGCCATCGTCAAGCACCGGATGCACTCCAGGGCAGGGAGGCTGCGCTTGCTTACTTCTATTCCCTACCACTGAAGCAAGCATTTACAATTTAACAGGCGGGCATGTCCTGGGCCCATCAGAGGTAGCCTGCATGACTCTAGTCTGAGGTGCTGCCTTCAGCATCTCAGGGGAACTAACTTTGAGAGTGTGAAACATGATGATTAGAGTTTATAATATTAGGACTCACAATTCACAACCACAGACACTGGGAGAGGGATCTGGAGTGCTGCTAGCTGCTTTTCAGCTACAACACACACACACACATAAAGTGAACAAACCAAGAGACAATTTGGGGTGGGGAAGCTGAAAGGAATTTTAGCGTACATCCTGAACCTCATCATTCTCCCATGCTTGGAAAAGCTTTACTTTATTGTTAGAACTCGGATGCTAATAGGACACTCTTCTGTATTAGAGCCTCAGTGAAGAGTGCCTCCCCCACTTTGTCTTCATTATTGTTTAAAATGGACATCAAAGTGGAGTGGTCCTCAATGAGAAATGGCTTGATGGAGGCTGAGTTATGGAAGAGACTATGTGGACAGCTGTGATGAAACACATGCTAGTCATTTTAAAGAGGACTCTGCATTCCTGGTGGATGTGTCTGACGTGGGCTAAATGAATGGAGTGGGAACTGAAGATCTGGGCACAAAGCCACAGAGTTCTGAGGATGCAGGTCAGGCACAAACCTAGAAACACAAGGTCATAAATGCATAAGGTGTTTGATTGGTGATGCAATGGTACATCAGGGCCAATAACATGTTTATTAATTTAATAATAAAATTACATTGTACTCTGGATATGATTAATCAATTAAAGTCTCAGAACTACAGAAAAAAGTTAGTCTTAGAGAGCAAGCGTGTACACACACACACACACACACACACACACAAAGACACTCATTCAGTAAATCCGTTCTCATTATCTTCTCATCGCTTTCTTTGGCAACCCTGAATGAGCCCACAATTTCACGTGTCTGTCTGTGTGTGCAGATGGGGTGGGTGGGGACAGGGGCTGTGAGCATGTCCAGGCTTGTCATATGACTCTTAAAATCATAATCAGTTTGTTTCAGTGGCCTGATGTCTTCACTCTCCTTACTAAGAGTAGCTTCTGGAACTTGGCAACAGGCTGTCGTGACAGTGCCTCCTGTAGGACACCATCAGAATTACAGGTCCCATTTTCCTGTTGACCTCAGGAGAGAGTGTAACACCACCATTATTTCACTCTCGCCTGTGGCGTCCTCCACTCTATAAATGTCATCTGACACATAGCCTAACAGCACAGAGTAAATTTCCCTGCAGTTCACGCGACACAAGGTCCTTGAAGAAATCATAAGAGTTGTTCCTAGTAATCTTAAAAGGAACGGTTTTCCTGAGGTAAAGTGCCAAAGACAGGCTAACATTAGACACATGAAAGATATTACAGACACACGTCTCTATAAAAATCATTACATAGCATACTACATCAACCAGGTCTAGATTTCTTTCAGTAAAATCTGACAAATTGGATTCTGGGTCCTGAATGAAATCTTTCTGTGTATGAGCTGAACTTTGAACTAGTTTAGGCTATGTAATGTGCACAACACTGATTGCATTGCACTGAACACAGTGCAACCAAACAGACCCTTTAACAAAAAATAAGAACAAACCTCTTTTACATGTACATTTTTATTAGACCACTAGCCTTGGTTGTTGATGTTGATTCATTTTTCTTTAAAATAAATAATGGTTTTGACAACACATTAAAAACACCTCATCCTCTCCCTCTGAACTTTTATCCTGTGCTGTGCTCTAAATCGAACACATGAATGTCTTCAGACAGAAATATAATAAATCCTCCTTCCCTCTCTGACAAGTGGTTGTTTTAGGGGGTTTTTTTTTTGGTTTTTTTAAAGGCTGCTCAGAATAAAATCACAATAAAATTACTTATTTACAAATCACCTTTTAGACAAAAAAAAAATCCCTGATACGTTTTCCTTTACTCCTCTGCACCCTCAAACTGATCTCCTTCAAGTTCGACTTTTTGTGGCTGGATAAAGCGCACCGGTGGTACATGGTGAATTGATAGGATGTACTTGACCTCAGACTGCCTGAGATTAGGGACATGGAATGGCATTTTAAGATGGATATCTTCCATTACAAGGTCTTCCGGACCTAAGGGATCCAAAAAGGAAAGTCTACTGTAGTAGGCCTATACAGCCTAGAGTAAACAGGGATGTCAGCTGTCTAAACAGGTCTAGATATAGATAGAGATATCTTACCTACCATAAGGAATAGGGTTATTTAGCTGCATGATTTCATTCTCCCAATCCTCGTCCTCCTCTTTAACGTTTGGCGAGCAACCTTGTCTTTTCTCATCATTCTTGATCTCCACCTTCTCTACTTCATCACCCTCATCGTCCGACAAATTCGACAAAAATGGGTACGTTACCATTCTGCACACTTCTTCCTGGCACACCGATTGAAGACATTATTTGGGTATTTTAAAAAAGTGATGAATCAGACAACCATTTGGCTACCTCGATGCTACTCGATGCTTATTTTACGGAACGAGATAGTGTCTATTAGGCCTATGTCAGCCTCTGCACCCCAAACAGAGTTGTTTTCGTAAGAGACCAACGGCAGATTTTTGTGAAGCATGACGATAAATTAGCAAAGTTAGCAGGTAGCTAAAAGATTTTATTTGTCGTTACAGTGAAGGCAAATGTTATTGGAACTAACGTTAGTCACCATCTCAGTTATGTTTATAGCTAGTTTTTTTTTTTTTTAAGTCTGATGTTAATTTAGTAACCTCGTGAAATCAGTTATTCGTCTTGTCCTTTGATAATCTTACCCGTGATGAATTGGAAATCCGGAATTGTGATAGACAATTTAAATCTGGTAGTCTCGAGAAGAGCTTCAGGGCAATTCAAGCCAGGTGATTCGAATTTCTCGCGATTCCAACAGGTGGCGACACTGATCAATTTTGGTAGCCCAGAAAGGCCAATCTTGGAAAAATAAGCTATGCCCATTTAAGGTTTACCTTGATGCAAAAATGTTAATCAGTGCTGAGTATTAAGGACCAATGTTCTGTGTGTATGTTTCTGTTTATACTAGTGCTGTCAATCTATTAAAATATTAATAATTCGTAATTCATAATTGATAATTAATCACAGTAGAAATTTTAAGGAAACATTTAATCATAACTGATCAATTCAACGCCCAACGTGAAAGAGTGCCACAGGTCATCAATTATAATTTTTTATAGTTAAAAAAATAAAGTTAAAATTTTTACATTACTCACATGCGTTAACATTGACAGTACTAGTTTATACCCTTCTCTCTCTCTGTATATATGTGTGTCTGTGTCTGTGTCTGTGAGTGAGAGAGAGAGTGTTTCATATTACCTCCACACAAACAAATATATAAGATTATGACTACAGATTATGGGGCACAAATCTCCTTTATTCTTTTGGAAGCAGTGACAGCAGAAGTCTAAGAACCAGATACCACAGGATCACAGACATGACATAGCTTCGAGCATTGCCATGATGTCAACCAAAAAAAAAAAGCAACGAGTGAGCTAGCATTCTCCTGTGAAACCAAACAAGTGAGCTAACCTCTAGAGAGAAAAAAACATCTTATTTGATAATGCCTTAGAGAAGATGCAATCAGCGGGACACTCCATTTGGACATAGGTTGATACACCCTGCCGTGTGCTATCTCGTCCGTTTGTGATAGAACATCAAAAAATGTTAACTGCTTAGAGGAAAGGCCTATATAGCCGACTTACAACAGTCTTGTTTCAGTCGTACAGAAATAAATAAGATAGATCTTTCTGAATTTTGATCTGTTTTGCCTAAAACCCTCTTAGGCACAAAAGAATAGAAGAAATGTTGGCTATTTAAGGTCTTAAGTTAAATCACTTAAACTTGGACTTAATTGGGCATGTCCAATAGACTTCTTAGAAGTTTAAATTAAGTAGGCCATTTGCAACATTTGCCTTTGAATTTCTGTTTCTCCTAAAACCCCTCTTGGAGAAAAAGACACAACTAAGCTCCCTGTAAGAGCTGATTTGTTTCCATAAACCAAATATAAGACTGTTGTAAGAAGTAATATTTTCCTCTGGATGTGGCTGTACCATTTAAGTACCATCAGCGCAGTTAAATAAACTTTAAAAACACAGGCACTGTCTGATACACATATTGAGGGCCATGGATAAACATACTCTTTTTGACAACTGCTGTTCCATTTATTATTATTACTATAGCCCTGATGAGGCCTGAAAGTATTGCCAAATAAAATATTGTCTTAATGAACATGTCATACAATGCTTGTTTGCACATAACACGTCTATTGATATCTTGCTGTTGAATTGTATCATAAAACTGTATAAAAGACAGCCTTTTCATTTAGTAGGTCTGATGAAGGGCACATAAATACAAATATTAACTAGTTTCTGTACAACATTTACATTTTATGAAAAATGCTCAGACAAGTTAAGACAGGAATACTGTATGTATATATAAAAAAGCTTCTATGATTGATCACATGAATTAGATCAAAAGTAAACATTAAGTAAATGAGAAACAAACACAGACTCGTGCCAATTAAAATGTAAAAAGGCACACAAACCATTTTCAAGGGATCAAGCAAAAGAAAAAATGCTCAACATCAAAATCAGTACAGTTTGTGCAACAAGGCAAAACTAGCTTCGTGACAATACAGAATACACCAGTATTAGTAGTATTTATCTAGCTACACAGTTGCTTAAATACTGTGGTGTACAGAGCCTCACAGGCAATCTAAGTAAATCCAATACGGTCAAGGGCAAAAAGGTGTGAGACAGTAACTCTGGAACTGTGATACATTCATGACATGTACAGTTAACATATTATTTTCATTTAGTACTGCCAAGGGTGGCTGTTACCCTCAACAACTACAGTAGCTATTCTACGGAGTGATTATCTTTAATAGTGATTATGTAACATCATTTATGAACCCTATTAATGAACAATTAATGACATTTTTTTCTATTGTTTTTGTTTTTTTGTTTTTTTTCTTTAGTATTAGAAGAATTGCTGTCTTCCCTTAGTCATGTACAGCTCGTATGTTTACCAAACCAGGCAGCGGAAACAGTCAGTAGACTACGTCACTCAAAAGCACTATACCCATTGGCTGTCATGTAAACAGCCACTGAGGGAGTGAGAGAGGGCTACAGGGCCAGGTTCACACAGTTGAACTTTCCTGCCATTTTTTCCTACCTTCTGTATATTCCGGGTTTGTTGATCTCACACATCACTCATAGCTTCAAGTGTAGCTGGGATTATTTAAGTTTGGGGTGGGGGGTGTTACCGAGTACACCCACACTGGGCCAACTTCAGAGAACTGACCACGGTACCAACTGACTGCCACCGCCACTTCCACTGTCTTAACTAATATCAATAGAGCTGCACATACGATTCAGATTTGGGCCACAGACACTCATTGATGGGCCCGGCACTATCAGACAGCCCGGTGTGCGCGCCACTCACTATACACTTGGCCTGTGCACATACCCAGACGATGCCCAGATGGGCACAGTTCCTAGCACTGCCTCAACAGAACACACACCCTGCTCTCTAAAGGAGACAGGCCACGTAGACTCAGTGTAGTAGTCATGTCTTCATGTATCGACTTCATCACAGCCTGAACACCACCTGGCTCTCCTACCCCAGGGCTCAGCTAAACACTGAACTTAACCCTTGAAACATTATTTATAGATTTGTATGAAAAAATAAACCTTTTTTCCATTCTTTACACTTACTACCTTTTGACTCATTTTCGCCACAAAATAAAGCACATATTTATCTTTCAGTTCAGCCCACAAATTTCCCCTCAAGTCCTTACTCTGTATGTCAATGAGTCAGTCACTCCAATTTTGTACTTTTGTACAAACACTATGATCTTGTATGGACACTTAACACACTTGTGCTTCAGCAGCTCTGACTACAAGTGATCCCAGTGCATTCTTAGATTTCCTTCACTAAATCTGCCTTTCTTTGTGGTAGATTGTGACTACAGTTGGAACACATTTGTCCACTTCTGTAAATTGCAGCCTAATTTCAAAATCCATGTACATCATTAAAAATCTGTGTTTTAAATTGGCCTTG